>JAWNZC010000251.1:600000-1125000 GCA_035771165.1 Paragorgia papillata | reverse complement strand
TCAGGAGGACATCCAGCAGTGATCGACTATCTTCTGCAGCATGGCGCTGACATAGAATCTCGAGACAAAGATGGTTACTCACCTTTTCACGATACATGCCGTGCTAACGAATTTCATATGGTGCAGTACTTGATCAGCAAAGGTTGCGGTATTACATCCAAAGCTAAAGATGGCAGGTCTGGTCTCCAAATAGCTGGTGAGTATTCTTTATGAACATTGTTGCATTATTCTCACTATATTGGATAAACTTTAAAACAAATTAACTTTTTTTCTTTGGCTAGACCAATTTGAGAGACACATTTTTTCTCAGGGCTTAGTTGCTGTGTCAGTTGGTTGAGAAAAGAATGAAAATAGAAAGTCAGTCTTTTTTATAACTACTGTATTTAAGAATTAAGATGACTCAAACTGGCCAGACAGGCAGAAATGTGTAAACTAACTGGGTAATTTTGTGTTATGTTTCTTTTTTTCTATTATTATTAAATCTTTAATTTACACTGATAAAAACCGGTCAGTCTGGAGCACATTTTCTCCAACCTTTCAGCAAGCCATTTAAAGGTGTAATGACTCTGCTGCCCAATGCACCTAGTTGTTTGTTTCGAGCGCTCCCATGCTGGTTCTCCCCATTCACCACACACAGTTCCTTAGCTGCTAACCTTGGTTATTTCATAACACCATTTTAACGCCACAAGTACAATTAAAACTTTGAACCTAATGTATGCAACGCTTTAGCTTCTTAAAGTAGAATGTAATGTCCAAGCAAGGCGAGTGTTGTAAAAGTATGAAGTTTAATATCTACTACAAAGTTCATACAAAAAGTTCCTCCATATTTTTTCTTACATGTATTTATATACATGTACGTCAAGGCGTAAGTCCCGGATGATGTATAAATTATAATGAATTATGTGACATCTCCTCCCTGAAGCACAGATGTTGATTATGTAATATACAGTTAACTGCAGAATATACGTTGTTTGGAGGTAGGTGCCGTTGGTGACCGGGCTAGTCAGCAATCTAGCCCAGGCTTGTTAGCAAGCAAAGTAACTGTAAGCAATTGGGCCATGAGCAAATAGCCAGCAAACTAAGCAATAGCAATTAGGGTAATCAGAGAAGCAATAGGCGTTTGCCATGACAACTCTGCCAAGGCAGACCACCGGCACCAGTCACACTGACAAGTCAGTGGAATAACATATACGATCTATAGGATTCTATACTTCGTATCTACACGGGTGGGGAAAGGGCGAAGGGGTAGCACAAGCTGAGCAAGACGCTACTTGCAGCAAAGCAACAGACGCTCAATGAATCTCGAATGCGCGGGAAACCCCTTAACGTACAGTACTGCTCAGAAATAACCTAACAAAAACTGGGGTCAAACCTAGGTTTAACCTCAGCTTAATCGTAATATAACTCTGTTCAGTGTTAGGTAAACTGTCTCTAAATCACTATGAATCAAAATATGGACTGTTTTCTGTATTACTAGATAATTTTATTGTGCTTTAACTAAAGTTTATTACCATTTCTATCATTGTTTAACTTAACCCCAACCTCAACCGCACTGTTAGGTTATTTCTGAGTAGTACTGTAGTTGACGTAAGGGACTCCCCTAATAAGGGGAACCGCAGGCTAACTACATCAGCAGTTAACTTCGCTTAAATATATTTATATTTAACCACATTATAATCTTGATGTTCTATACACTATGAGTGTTGTTCTGTTTATAGTTTATAAGATTTATAAGTCCAGCCTATTTGGCTTCTTTACAACACAGCCTCTCCTGGTTGTTGGGAGGTTTCTTTTTTGGTTCGTCAATGTTTCCAGTTTGCGGGTTGGTTGTGCATGCTATTTCCAATTCCACAGTATGTGCTCCTTCTTGGAAACCGAATTCGGAGACAGGGCTGTCTTGGTTGCTCAGCGATTGATCTGTTTGTTGTACTTTCTCTTGGCCTGTGGGTTTAAGGTGTATTCTGTTACGCCTTAGCTCGGATCCATTGGGTGTCTCAACGATGTAGGAGTTAGGCTTATCAGATTCTTCCTTTACTCTCCCTGCAACACATATCTTGTTTCGGGGTTGAAAGACGGTCACTTGTTGGTCTGGCACCAGTCTGGGCAGCGTACGTGAAGACTTTCCATCATACTGCTGTTTCTGAACATCTTTGCGATACTGTAGCTGTTTTTGGTTATCTTCCTTGGCTTGAGAACATTGTAGTCGTCCACTGCAGGGTAGTTGCGTGCGGTAGTCCCTCTGGTTCAGTAGCTTAGCTGGTGACAGTAAGTTGCTGTCCACAGGTGTTGTGCGGTACAATAGTAGTGCAAGATCCGGGTCCTGTCCAGAAGCTTCTGACTTGCGTAGTAGGTTCTTTACTGTCTGAATCATCCTCTCTATAAACCTGTTGCTTTGGGGGTACAGCGGTGAGCTGGTAACATGTTCAATATCCCACTGGTTGCAGAAGGCTGCAAACTCTCGGCTGCTGTACTGCGGGCCATTGTCAGAGACCAAGGTTTCTGGTATTCCATGCTCTGCGAAGATTGACTTCAGGTGATTTATTGCGGCAGCTAATGTAATTGAGTTCAGTTTTCTCAGGACTGGATACGTGCTGTAGTAGTTGGCCACTAGTAGATACTGTGCGCCTTGGTAGTCAAACAGGTCTGTGCCAAGTTTCTGCCATGGAAATGTGTGTGGTCGTAGTGGTTCTTTCGGCTGTTGCTTGGAGTGCTGCATGCAGGTGGTGCAGCTGGCAGTCATGTCCTTGATGTCTTTTGAGATCCCTGGCCGGAACAAACAGTCCTTTGCTTTCAGCAGACACTTCTCACTACCCATATGGCCATAATGTACAATCTGGAGCATCTGTGTACGTAATTCACTTGGAATGATGATCCGGTGTCCTTTTAGAACCAGTCCGTTTTCAACGCTTAGGTCTTCTCTGAAATTCCAGAATTCTTTCAGGTCTGGAGGGCACTCATTTGGATACTCTGGCCAACCATGGTGTATGATTTCTTTCAGATGACTGAGTATAACATCTTGTTTTGTGTACTCACGTATTTCATCTAATCTGGTGGGGGTTGCTGGCAGAGTGCTTGTAATTGCGTTGACTTCGATCAATGGCACTTCATTGTCATCTGCAGGAGGTTCCATACAGCTAACTCTGGAGAGGGCATCAGCTATAACGTTGGTCTTCCCTTGGATATATCGCAGCTCTACGTCGTCCTTTGACATTTTCAGGAGAAGCCTCTGTAGGCGTGGTGATGCACTTGTTGTACTATTCTTCCATATACTTTCAAGGGGTTTATGGTCTGTTTCGATAACCATCTTCTTGCCAAAGATGTAATGGTTGAATTTCTCCAAGGACCAACTGGCAGCGAGCAGCTCTCTCTCTATGTTACTGTATCGCGACTCAGTTTTAGTGAGTGAGCAGCTTGCATAACATACTGGTCTGCTTTCTTGTATCAATACACATCCAATTCCTTTCATGCTGGCATGTTTTTGGATCAAGTATTTCTTCTCAGCATCATAATAGGCAAGAAGTGGAGCTTTGGTAATCACTTGCTTGACACACTGAAACACTTGCTGCTGCTCAGGTTGCCAGGTGAATGGTACATCTTTCTTCATTAACTGTCGTAGAGGCAATGATGTTTGGGCCAGAATTGGAGAGAATCTATTTAGGTATAGTTTACCATGCCCAAGAAGGACTGCGGTTCTGCCATGTTCTTTGGCTGTGGCATATCTCTGATTTCTTTGATCTTATGATCATCTGGACCAGGGGTCCATGTAAACCCAAAAATGATGTTTCTTCAACTTTGAACTGGAACTTATCTGGGTTGAACCTTCCATTGTTCTCTCTTGCTGTGTCCAAGACCTCAAGTATGTGTTGATCGTGTGCAGCCTCACTTTTGCCATAGATGAAAGTATCATCAGCGATTCCACTCAGGCCATTCAGTTTTCCAAAGATGGTGTCCATCTTCTCTTGGAATATGTCTCCACTACAGGTGAGGCCAAAGGGGAGTCTTCTCTGTCTGTATTTGCCCCATGGGGTGCTGAAGGTGCATAGTCGACTGCTCTCATCGTCAAGCTCGACTTGCCAGAAACCGCTACGTGCATCTAAAATACTGAAGTGGGTTGCACCACTAACCTTTGGTATCACATCGTCTATAGTTCTCACATAATAAGGGTTGCGCTTGATGGCTTTGTTGAGGTCACGGGTTTCCTTGTACACATTTTGCACTTCACTTAGGATTCCAGATTCCACCAACTTATTTAACTCTTCTATGTAAGCTGGCTGTAATTGGACTGGGAGTTGTCTTGGGGCATGTTGGATAGGAATGGCATTTTCAACTGTTTGTTATGGAGCTCCTGGAAAGCAGCAATCCCAGTGAAAACATCTCGATATTCTTTCAAAAGGTAATCTTTTGTCAGGGGGAAAGGGTGCTGCTTGCCTTGTACGTCAACGAGCTTGACTTTCTGTGGACTGGTTGATGTGTTTAGGTCTTGCTTGACTGAGTGGGTGACTGGTGGAATAGTACTGCCAGTGTTGCTTTTGGCTTCGATGACCCAATTTAGCTTTAAGAGATCAAGAGCCTGTGCTGAGGTATTACCAATTATTGCAGGCCCATGGACATCAACAACCTGTGCTTGGATTACCTTGGAACTGGGGTTGTTGGGAACCTTCACATAGACATGGCAAGAACCCAGGTTTGGTATATCGGCCCCACCATATGGTGTTAACTTCATTGTAGGTTGTTTTAGCTCATGTTTTCCACGGCTTACAGTAGCTGCTGGAATAAGGACTTGGGTATAATGTTTGTGTCTGCACCTGAATCTATTTTACAAAGGGTATATAGTAGTTTTTCTTCTGGACTCAATGCCAAAGAAACTTCTAGCATAGCTTTTTCCTTGCTTGAGATAGTATGTACATTTGTAGCCAGGGGTGTTGCTTCTATTGGGCCTAGAAACACATGGTGATCACCTGGTACTTGGGGTGGCTGTGGTTCAGATTGGTTCAGGTTATCATTAGCTGCTACAATTTCATGCACATTTTTATTTCTCAGCCTTGACAGACACACCTTAGCTAGGTGTCCTACCTTTTGGCAGTAGTGCCATTTTTTGCCGGACACTGTTCTCGAGAGTGGGGACCCCAGCCACAATTTCTGCAGTGTTGAACTTTGCTTGGGTTGGCCCCTGGGTTGTTTCTAGGCTGGTTTCTTTGGTTCTGAAATATTTTGTTTGAATTGATGGGGTGTACTTCAGTGTTCATCAACTGGAGTTGTTTGTCTGCTGACTCCTCGGTTTTTGCCATTTGTCGAGCTTTGTTAAAAGTGAGTGTGTTTCCTTCTTTTCTGACACGGTCAGAATTCATTCCAAGGACAAGGAAGTCTCTCAAAAATCGATCATAATGATCTACTGGATAATTAGCTTCCTTAACGAGGATTCTGAGCTTAGCAATAAATTCTTCTAAAGATAACGTACCTTGACGAAGATTGTGCAGCTCCCAAACTGCGATCAACTCGCTTGAGTGAGGCTTTACGTAGCTTTCGAAATTTTCCCAGTCGTTTTCCAGCTTTTTCTGTTCCTAGGTCCCAGGTGTTAAAGAGCTGTATTCCACGTTCTCCAGACCAGTACAGTAGGTGTTTACACTTTGTTTCCTCTCCCATCTTCACCATGGGGCCAGTAAATAATAGTTCACATCTTTGTTTCCACATTTTAAAGCGGCTATATATGTTGTCACCAGCGCTCCAATCCATTGACAGCCCCTTGTCGATGAACGAGGCCGAGGCACTCGTCGCCATGTCCTATTCGGCGTATTCGCTTGTTCAAAGTGTTTTAATGTAAATTCACTCTTTCACTTACACCAGTGTATTGAATAGATTGTTGTACTATGGTTGTCAGAACATCGTCAACCCCACACCTGACACCATGTAAAAGTATGAAGTACGAATCGAAATTTAATCTCTACTACAAATTCCATACTAAAAGTTCCTCCATCTTTTTTCTTACATGTATTTACGTTAAGGCGTATGTCCCGGATGATGTATAAATTATAATGAATTATCTGACAAGTGTGAAATATTTTTTTTCCTTTTTAATAGACCAAAAGCTTTTAGCATAGTGTTGTAACCAGTTGCAGTATATAAGCTTTTCAATGATATCTAGGTCTACACAATTTTTAATTAATACACAGAGTGCTTTATTGTTTTTGCCAATGTACCCAAATGTCTACACCAGGGTTTCTCAAGCTTTTTTTAGCCACGTACCCTTGATGGTTTGGGCAATGCCCCTGGACAACTTCAACCCCTCGAAATTAGCAGAGAAATGTAAAGAAAATTAACTCAATTTTGTATGTTCAACTCTTTGAATGTTTTGCATGGTGACAAATTGTAATACAAGCAAGAAGTTGTGGAAACACCACGTTTATTTTTTATTGCTGATTTATTGCTTTCGACTTTTTTGCTCTGATGAAGGCCTGAGTCAACAGGTCAACAGGTCAAAAGCTCAGCAATAAAGAATAAACATGGTATTGCGACAAATTTTTGTTTGATTCCTTATTTATTCTCACTAAATTAGCAATAACAGCGTATAACACAACTAGTTTTGCATATGACGTCACGTACTATCTCACAGGTTTTTGGGACAGCCAGTATCTACTCTCATTGTTAATTTAGCAATCGAAGATATTGAACAAAGGACATACAAGTTAGAATTATAGTTTCCAATGAAGCCATTATTCTGGAAACGATATATCGATGTGAATGTCTGCGGTATTCAAGAATAAAGTGGAAATTAATATTTTAAACGACTTAAATTCTATCGAACTTTCAATCTAATTCACGGTAGAAGGCGAAACGAATAGTAGTTTGCTTTTTTTGGATTTGATTGTCAAGAGAACAGACCACGGGAAACTGGGGTTTATGCACACTGAAAAGTACTGTACCTTCCATTTAACTTTCATCATCGCATATACCATAGATAAGAAGTCCGTTTGTAGAACTTTGTTTTTGAGAGCCCAGGGCATACCATCTAGTTCCGATTTGAGGGAAATGAGCACAGTATGTGTGTGACGTTTTGAAAGCAAATAACTATCCTGATGATCTTTTTTAAAAAATAGTTTAAAACCAGTTGTTGTACAACCACTCCACCACGCACTACCACTGAAAATGAAAATATGGTGATGGGTTTTGCGGTTGTTCTGGTAGATCCAACGTAAAATTGGCGCAAAAGCCTTTCTTAACGTTGGGTCATGTTTTTGCAAAAACTGAGGATCGTATTGCGAAAGAACAGAGAAAAAATGCTATTTATTCCATTGCCTTCAATGACTGTAATTAGGAGTACATCGACCAGACTAAACGTCAGTTTGGTACGCGGTTGAAAGAGCACCAAAAGGCTGTTTTCTTTTCAAAAAAAGAAAATTCTGCTTTGCTGCAGCACGCGTGCTGAACTATTCATAAGATCGCGTGGCATGATTAAAAAATTATCACCAGCAGTCCACGATATCATCAAAGACGTTTGGAGGGATGGCATTTTAATAGCGCCCACGCTCCATTAAACCAGGATGACCGCGGGCCAGAAGCCGATTTGCATCTTGTTGATGATAACGTCATTATTGGTTATATTTGCGATGATAAATATGGGACCTTTCCTTACAACGATTACCCTTGATGAAGACACTAGATCGAAGTGTTGCAACGTTGGGTCATGAACAGTAACTTTTTAAGTTGCCTTCAAAAAACTTTTAATCCAGAGTAGCGTTAGTAGTATGGGGAAGAGGGGTTCTGGTGCGGGTGGAGCTTTTTGCTCCACTCATGACGTCATGATTTTTAGCCTTAAAACGCTTAGCAACGTTCAACGAAGCAATATGAGTATATTAAAACATTTAGAACCTAAATATTTAAACAGATCGAACTAAGTCATCACATAATTATTGCTAAGTTAACCCTAGTTTATAAAATAAGTGAAGAAATCGAGAAGTCGTGATAAGAACTTAAGATTTCGTACGATGATTCACTTCGAGACCCTGTAAGAAGAACGTAAGATACTAACGAAATATTATTTGGCTATGGGATATGGGATATCTGAGTGCACACGTACGTGGAGGATATATTTGCATAGTGTAGTGTATTTAATTAAATTTTTGGAGGTATTCAGGAGATGTAGGGGATAATAAAGGGCATTGCCATCTTATCTTCCTCTTATATTCCTTATCTTCCCCTTATCTTCCTCATATCTTCCCTTTATCTTCCTCTCATTTTCCCCTTATCTTCTCCTAATATTCCTCTTCCTTTTATCTTCCCCTTATCTTCTTTATCTTCCCCTTATCTTCCTCTTATCTTCCTCGTCTTCCTCTTATCTTCCCCTTATCCTCCTTATCTTCCTCGTCTTCCTCTTATCTTCCCCTTATCTTCCTTATCTTCCTCGTCTTCTTCTTATCTTCCCCTTATCCTCCTTATCTTTCTTATTGAATCCTAAGATTGAATAATTGAATCCTAAGATTGAATCACTGAATTCTAAGATTGAATCATTGAATTCTAAGATTTAATCCTTAAATCCTAAGGTTAATTTAGTCTTAGGATTTAAGGATTGAACCTTAGAATTCAATGATTCAATCTTAGGCTTCAGTTATTCAATCCTAGGATTCAGTAAGGAAGATAAGGAAGATGAGAGGAAAATAAGGGGGATAGAGGAAGATAAGGGGAAGATAAGGGGATAGAGGAAGATAAGGGGGATAGAGGAAGGTAAGGGGAAGATAAGGATGATAGAGGAAGATAAGGGGAAGATAAGGAGGATAGAGGAAGATAAGGGGAAGATAAAGGGAAGATAAGATGGCAATGCCCCTTATTATCCCCCAACATCTCCTGAATACCTCCAAAAAATTAATTAAGTGCACTACATTATGCAAATATATCCTCCATGTACGTGTGCACTCAGCCATCCCATAACCAAATATTATTTCGTTACTATCTAATGTTCTTCTTACAGGGTCTCGAAGTGACTCCTCGTCCGAAATCTTAAGTTATTCTCACGACTTCTCGATTTCACTTATTTTAGGGTTAACCATAGTTAATAGAACATATACATGGTTTGGAAACTCGTCCAAAGTGATTGTTCTATGTTTTTGTTCAAGTTTATGGAAATTTGTGCAATTTCACGATATTGTATTTTCTGTACGGGTTTAATTAGTGAGTTGCTTTATCGTCACGTGTTGTGGTGCTTCATCGTCACGTGTCCATAGAATTTACTTCCATATAGGGAACTCCATTGTCAGTTCAACATGACCATGCTTCATGTTGAAAGACAATAGAGCTTCCAAACCATGTATATGTTCTATTAACTATGGGTTAACTTAGCAATAATTCTGTGATGACTTAGTTCGATCTGTTTGAATATTTAGGTTCTAAGTGTCTTAATATATTCATATTGCTTCGTTGAACGTTGCTAAGTGACGTCATGGGTGGAGCAAGCTCCACCCGCGCCAGAACCCCTCTTCTCTATACTACTAAACTATGTCTGATTCTTCACCTGGCTGTGTTGGAAATCTATTTGTTAATTACATGTAATTTAAACATTTGATTTGCATTGACATCAATATTGTTGTGCTTTTTAGAGAGAAATGGTGGCAAGGATGGTGTTGTTGCTAATTATATAAGGACAAAGTTGCAGGAAAGACAAGGTAACACTAGATATTAATAATTACAGATAGGTCACTAACTGCATTTCAAAGTGACCCTGACTCTGCTGCTTAGTGTTAATATGTGTTAGCAAGAGAGGATAAAGGTTAGAGAAGGAATGTCTTAATACCTTCAGGGGTGTCTCCTGTCTAAACGACATAGTGCGTCCTCATTACAGACCTTACGATGCTAGGTGAACGACGGCGGTTAAAAAGCAACACAAATTTTATAATTAAATAAAGTCACGGCTGACTGACTATTATATTTGATATTTGAAGCTAGTTTAATGACTTTCAAAACGCCCCAGTATTGCTAAAATGATTGTAGTGTCCGTATCAACAGCTCTAATCTTTTGGTGAGTTGACGTCGTCCTGAAGACGTGAAAATGCTCTAAGTGGCGTTGTATAAAGAACAAAAGGACGGTGTTGAGATTACTCTAAGGAAGACAAATTATTCACTCTCTTTGTTTTTCAGCTAGAATTCTTTTGTTTAAAAGACGTCGTCGTTGAAGTTGCCCTCGTATTTCGTAAGGCCATTATCACGTCGCAGATACCTTAACCCCCATCAAATTAAAGCTTGTATAATTTATTGAATGAACGATTTTTCCACGACCCCTCTAGCCTCCCCCGCAGTCGGAGCACAACATTGTGTTCCAAGTGATGGACCAATCAGCTGCAACTTTCCGAAATCTGGAAAGCTGACCTTCACCTTGCTTAGACAGCTCAGTGAGTGACCTTGCTGTGCCTTGAGTCCCAAATTTCTTTCCAATCTTTTTATCATCACTCAGACTTCTAATATCTGGAAACTGGTGTATCTCTGATCGTTGATAACTCGTTACGTCGCATTGTCCTTATAGACAACTCTATTATTTTACCTTGAGCGGACAGAGCGGCTATGCCAGAAAATGTTTATTCGGTAAAAAATATGTCGTTCGAGTTGGATGAGATTATTTTTAATACTCTTGCTAAAGCCAGACAATTTTATTTGTTACGGTAGACAGTGTACTGTCGCCAAGCCGCCAGACAATGGTGAACAACGAACTAATAAACTAATAAGGAATACATTTCAATGAATTAAATTGTGTAATGTCTTTAACTTTCAAGAGTAAAGCATGCATCAACGAAAACCAGGTGAATTGTTTTAAAATTTTCACGAATAGATAGATAGATAGATAGATAGATAGATAGATAGATAGATAGATAGATAGATAGATAGATAGATAGATAGATAGATAGATAGATAGATAGATAGATAGATAGATAGATAGATAGATAGATAGATAGATAGATAGATAGATAGATAGATAGATAGATAGATAGATAGATAGATAGATAGATAGATAGATAGATAGATGGGTAGATGGGTAGATGGGTAGATGGGTAGATGGGTAGATGGGTAGATGGGTAGATGGGTAGATGGGTAGATGGGTAGATGGGTAGATGGGTAGATGGGTAGATGGGTAGATGGGTAGATGGGTAGATGGGTAGATGGGTAGATGGGTAGATGGGTAGATGGGTAGATGGGTAGATGGGTAGATGGGTAGATGGGTAGAGGGGTAGAGGGGTAGAGGGGTAGAGGGGTAGAGGGGTAGAGGGGTAGAGATGGATAAAGTCTGGCATAAAGTGTGGAGACACCAGTTATCTCCAGCGCTTCATTGTAATTGAGGCCTGGCGATATTATGTTCATGGCTCGTTTCTGTATACGTTCAATGTCATCAGATAGATATTTAGGGAGGCTGCTATGAAAGAGTTGACATGCGTATTCTAAAACAGATCTAATTACACTACTATAAAAGCATACTAAATCCTCTGTACTAACACCCGCTCGCTTCAACTGTCTAAGAAGGTACAGGCGTTTAGCAGCCTTATTGGTAATGGCATCTACATGATCGTTCCACTTCAAGTCGTTTCTGATTATGACCCCAAGACTTTGGCAGAGGATACCCTCTCAAATGGTAGGCCATCTAAACCAACCAAGTCGTAAGATGGTGGAGTTCTCCTAAAGCTGGCAACTAGCTCCTTGCACTTTATCGGATTGAGTTGGAAGTGGTTTTCTCGGGACCAGTTGGAAATATGGTTAACAGCATCTTGTAAACGGCTTTCCTCCGAGGTCGGGACCGTTTCAGAGATGGAAGTAATGAATACTGTTAATTCATGATACAGTAATGAATACTGTTAATTCATGATCACCTCGGTTTTCTTTGATGTGCCACGCTTTTTATTTATAATAATTAACTTGATATTTAACCATGTGGTAGTTACCTATTGGTGTTTTCTTAGACAACGTCTGTGATAATGAACTCAGTATCTCAGTTTTGTGAGGCAACCTTTGTGATCTTGAACTAAAGTAGGTTAGTTCGCGCCGAGGTGAATACTGACGTAGTTACGGAGGTCGGTTATAGTCACATTTTCCGGCAAGTTATTTTCCTACGCCCGGGCCCAGTGACTGGCTGATCTATATTTGACACAGTACCGTTTTGATTTGATTGATTTTTTTAAAGTAACACTTCTATTTCCTTCACTTGGCAATATTTTTTTTGCTTAAGAAATAGAGAAACACTACGTTAAAGCATAGTCTATTGAAAGATGATCTATTAACTTAGCAAAAACGTTTGTTTCTTTTTATTAACGTTTATGCAAACTTGTGCACGGTGAGAACAATGTATTTTTAAAATAATGAAGCAGTCATCCAATAGAAGCGTTTGGATTCAATCACTTAATCACAGCTCATTATAGGTGCTTTGAAGCTTGCAGAGTGTCCAGACTATATCTTAAGGTTCTCTGCTTTAACAATCTCTCTTTGTAGTTTTTGATGCTGAAGCAGAAGCGCTATTTAAGCAATTAGCGGAGTCTGACGACAACTGTTCTTGGGACAAAGTTTTAAAAAAATGTATTCGTGACAAAAAACGTGGGCTTGCTGATTGTGTAAGAAACAAAATGAGAAAAATTCCAGAAACAGGTAAGTTGTGCTATGTTGACTTATAATCAGCTTCTTCAGATCAGAATATAAGTTTTCTTAGCTCCATCAGTTGTTCAGATAATAAAAACTTAGATCAGAATGTAATTTAATAGGTAAAAACCCGCATCAGTTCACTTTTTAAATGGTTTATCGCTTGTTTTCATGTTCGAAAATTTAGGTAAAAATCTCCTAGTTTGTCAACAGGTTGTTGTCGCAAAACGTCAGGAGCACAGCTGTTCACACGTAACAATGGTGTTCATTCAACGAGCTGCTACAACCTTGTTAGCATCAACCTATTAACACGCTGTTAGGTGACAAGATGGTAACAGGTTGTTAGGACAACTTGTACCAAATTTGTTTTAATTTAATTTAATTTAATTTAATTTAATTTAATTTAATTTAATTTAATTTAATTTAATTTAATTTAATTTAATTTAACACATGTCAATTATCTACTTAACCAGATGAAATTGAATGTATTTGGGAGGCCAGAAACAGAATCCGTCAAAGATTCCTTTAATATTTGCCAATTGCCACCCGACTATACTAATTAAGAAAATAATCAAAGAAGAAAATATTAAATCATTATTAAATCATTAATCAATTAGAATTATACTATGAAACTAGAAGCTAAGGTTAAGAACAGTATAGAAAATCGATCATAGTACAGATTGGAAAGTGAACTCTTAAATAATGTTAGCGATTAAGAAGAACGAATCTTATATGGTAAAGATTTCCATAATCATGTAAGACGGACAAAAATATGAATATTTAAGAACATCGGTGCAGGCAAATGGAATAACCAACTTAAGGTCATCAGTATTGCGTAAGCTCCGACCAGTGATGGACTATATGTGATTAGGTCAATAGGTATTAGTACTTGGCCATGTAAGACTTTGTAGAAGAAAAAATAAGCACATCTTCTATCTCTCTACGCATAAAAAGCGGTAGCAAGCGAAGTTTTATCAGTTTTTTTTTATATTCAACATTGCTACCGAGAATAAGACGTGAAGTTCGCCTTCTTATATGGTGACCAGACTTGACTGGCATACTCTATTATTCATCTGACCGTTGTTCAGAGGCGGATCCAGAGGGTTGCTCAAGCAACGGTCAGAATTTCCAGATTAATTTATTCAGTCTTTTGGCGAGTATTTTTGCGCACCAACATCTTTAAAATTAACATATTCAGTCAAATATTATAATTTTTAGTGCCTGACCACGTTAATAAAATTCGCATTGTTCAATCACTTAAGGGGCGCTGCGCAATTATTTGCGCGAGAAATGCCGTGAGTTGGGTGTTTCGCGCCCATATTAAATAATCCGAAACCCGATAACACCCGAGCCTACCTAATTAAGCCTGTGTAGCGGCCCTCATTTAGTTTGCATCAGCTAAACGTGTCTGTGCAAATGGCGGGAGCAACGGTTGATGCTAAATTTAGCCTTTCTGAGCAACAGCAAAGGGATGCTGACCAATCAAATGATCAGATTCAGTATGCTGAGCAACGGTGGAGAAATAAGCCAATCACGTAGCTATATTTTTCGGGTCTCCAGTGATGCTAAGTAGCAGCGTACTCACCGACTATCACTCGTTCAGTGTCGTTGTTCTACTGTTTAATATTTTCACTTCGTAATGACTTCGAACAACGCTTAATTACAACGATAGTTTGATGTATTTGATGGGAGTTATTCTTCTGCGATAAAATAGGATCTAAATGTTTCTTTGTGTATTAAAGTTCGCGTCGCGATCGCGCGACGGCGACACCAGTTTACCCACAGCCAGGAATCGCACTACCAAAACCACTACGAGTCTACTGCAGTAAGGTTAGCGTATTAAATGCTTATGAATAATATATAATAATGCTAATCAGCCAGGGCATGTTTAATTATTTCAACTATACTAGAAATACATAAACGCAACAACCCCTCGCCCGCTTTATATGCATTTTTAACACGGTCTTTATTGTGTAAATTTTTAGGCTTTTTTCAGTGGTTTTAACTCATGTTTATTGTTGCTTCTTCTCTGCTGTCTCTATTGCTGTCACATCTCTTCTTAGCCTTCTTTCTTTGGTCTTTTTCCATAGTAATGTTAATGTACACTTTAGTTGAAACCATTTTTTCTGGCAAAGATTTCTTCGTCATGATCGTGATCGCTGAAAAACTGTATTTCGCAATCCAACCAAACTTATAATGATTATAATTTGCTGACGTAAATTTAAATAATTTGAATAATTTAACAGGTTAGTTACCAGTACCCTGCTATCCGAACTGCGCAAGTTGTGGATTTGATAACATATATATAGATATAGATATATATATATAAACATTTTTCTGAATTACTTTCAGGTTTTCATCTCGCGTGTAATTTTGCGTGTAAGTGGACTCCACGCGTGTCGAGATTAGCACCCTCGCTCGGGCAGGGGGCCTTCGGCCCTCCGCCCGGGCTCGGGGATAATACAGTTAATGTAAATGAGTGTCTGATATTTAAATATGTCTCGGTTTAAAGTAAGTGTATTCTTGGTGATTTATGAGAACAGAGTTGTTGATGATTTGTTTAATACTAAACTAGCTTTATATATTTCAATCGAAATATAGTAACTTAGGTTAGATATACTGTCGGGAATAGCTTAATCCACAACACAAAATCACGATAGTTTTATCCTTTTATTCACGACGCTCACATATATTAATAAACTCACTCTCGCCCCTAAACAAACACACTCTCACCCAAACTTGAACCCAGTTCTTTTCCAATCACGCGAAGTTCACGTGTTCACGACGTGACCGGAAATAAGTCAACAAAACTAACAAAATAAATAAATAAGGTCTGGACAATTCTCGACACATTCCCCCCATTTGTCTCAGAATGTGACAAATGTCAATGTCTACTTTAAGAGTCTTCAAAGACCATCACTGCCTTGATTGCATCTTTTGCCGCCGTCGCTGCTCTTCGCTTCGGCCTGAATTCCGCTGCTCCTGCATTGAGTATGCTCTCTGTCCCTGACTTCTTTTCCTGTCCATCTTCCTCCTCATCAGCGTGCAACTCCAACGGATACAGGTGCTGTAAAGCCCGATCGATGTGGGATATGCCCTCATATACTCCCCCGTCCACCTTTTCCAGACTGTACGCTTGCATTGTAGGATGTGTTTTGCTCGTTTTCTCATTTCTTCTTCCTCAGTTGAATCTTCATCTTCTCCCGATAAGATACATGACTGCCCAGTTATCATGACGTTCGGGGTTAGAACTGGTAACTCTACATCATCTTCAACGTACGATAGTGGTCGGTTGTTGAGACAAATTTCTACGTCTAGGATAACGTCTTCCAACTCTTTCCAGTTCAGGCTTGATCGTCCGATGACCTTGTAGAGCGCTTGTTTGACCAATCCGATGAGTCTCTCGTACTGTCCTCCCCACCACGGTGCCTTGCTCAAATTGAACTGCCATTTCACGTTTTGCCTCGCTAGATAATCGTTGAATTGTTCGTCTCTCGAGATCTTCCGCACTTTCTTGGCTGCTGCGACAAAGGTCTTGGCATTGTCGGAGTAGATCTTGTCCGGTTTTCCTCGTCTCGCTATGAATCTTTTAAGACTTTGCAAGAACTCTTGGGTCGTGAGGTCGGGTAGGACTTCTAAGTGCACCGCTCTGGTTAAGCTACATCCAAACAGGAGGAGGTAGGCTTTTGCTTCTTTGTTTGAACGCTTCTTATAGAGAAAAGGACCAGCGTAATCCACTCCTATCACCTGAAATGGCCGCGACCCTTGGGTACGATCTGTCGGGAGGTTTCCAGTCGGTGGCTTCGGGAAGATGGTCGTATGAAATCTCTTACAACCATGACAGTCTTTTCTCACTTGCCTGGTTAACTGTCTGAGACGCGGTATCCAGTAATTTTCTCTCACTGCGCTCATGGTCATGCCGATCCCCCCATGACGCATCCGCTGGTGCTCGTGCATCACTATTTTCTCGGCCAAGATGGACACAGGAGGAATGTAAATGGGATATTCGCCCTGGATTATTCCTTGACACTCGAGAAGTCCACTTGCATTCTTCTGGAGGTTAAGTCGTTGCTTGTCCTCTTGTGCTTGCTCTGAGTCCTTGTATCGGTTTTGTTCTCTTTTTATCCACCACTCAATTTGGCGTTGAATTTCTTCAGTCGTTAGAGGCCCTCGTTGACGTTCTTCTTTTGAAGATTTGAGATTGTGAAGGAATCTCGCTATCCAAGCTGTTATTCTCATCGTCTTCCAATAGGCATACTTTGCTAGAATCTTGTCAAGGCCATCCGTTTCCTTCTGGATCGCGCATTTGAATACTTCGCGGTTATTCTGCTTCACTTCAGCTTCTGTCTCCTCAGTCGCTTCGATAACTTTCGCTTCCGGCCACTCTTCCGGTTTCGCCAACCATTCTGGTCCCTGTAACCACTGCGTAGGTAGTTTATCCGCGTGACATCCTCTGCTTCCAACATCCGCGGGATTTTCACGAGTTCCTACGTGTCTCCATGAGATGTAACTCTTCTCCATTATCAACTTTACTCGGTTGTTAACGAACTGCTTGTAGTTTCCACGACCATTTATCCAGTATAACGCAACTGTACTGTCAAGCCATCCATAGCAATGTCGAACTGGAAAAGCCTTGAGTACCGTCTTCACGTTATCCAACAACTTCATTGCCATCTGACCAGATACCAGCTCCAATCTGGGAATTGTGAGCCCCTTCTTCGCCAACCGCGCCTTTGCTGTGATTAGGCCTTGCTTCACTCCTTGCTTCTGGTGCACCACTGCGTAGACTGCTGCAGATCTTCCTTGTCCACTTGCATCTCCAAACGCATGCAAGTCAATAGCTTGTATCGGTTCCCTGTGTGCAACAAGGCTTCTAGGTACTTCAATCTTCTCTGGTAGTTTATTACACCATTTCCTCCAGCGAACCATTAGGCCACTTGGAATCTTTTCATCCCACAGTGCTCGGTTGCCGCAGATGTCTCGGTAGATTATTTTACCCATTACGGTGATAGGTGATGCAAGGCCAAGTGGGTCGAATATAGAAGCAAGTTTACTAAGTACAGTTCTCTTGGTTGCGTTTTCTTGGTTAGTGTTTTCAGGAAATGCCACTCCGAACTTGTCCTCAACCTTGTTCCATGGAAGACCTAACAGCTTAGTTTCCTCACTCCTCACACCCAACTGCTGCTTGGCGTAACTCTGCTCAGTCTCTGAACTGTTACTTCCCTCGTCATTTGATTCCAACGCTTCCTCATTTGAGTGCCATTTGTGGAGCTTGAACTGAGCTCTGTCGAAGATCTCTATGGCAGTTTGCTTTAGATGATGTACTTCTTCTACTGTGTTGCCTCCACTCAGAAGGTCATCAACATACAAACTCTTCTTGATTTCTGCTACTTCCTCTGGGAATTCTTCTTCTTGACTGCTAAGGTGTTGTTCCAATGTCCCTCCTAACAGGAAAGGAGATTGATTTAAACCAAACAAGGCTCGTGTGAACCTGTAGACCTCAACTTGTTTGGAATCTTCTTCTTTAACCCAGTGAAACCGCAGTGCATCACGGTCATTCTCATTGATCCTCACCTGCAAGAATGCTTGCTTCAGATCTCCTGATAGTCCAACTGGCTTGAATCGATTACGTATTAGGATATCCCACAAAAGATTCTGCAAGGCTGGCCCCGTCTCTAAACAATCGTTCAAGGATGGTGCGTTGTCGTTGGCCTTAGCTGATGCATCATATACTATCCGTACCTTTGTGCTCTCTGCTGATTCTTTCACCACAGGCTTGTGCGGTAAGTAGAACTCTCTTCCTTGAGGCTCTTGTGTTACTTTCTCAATGATTCATTGATCTTCTTGCTCCTTAATTATCTCCCTGTACTGCTGGAGAAGTTCGGGTTTCTTCTCCAGTCTTTGAACCAACTTTCTCAACCTTGCTATGCTTCCTGCTTTGTTGCTTGGTAGGCGCTCACTGTTTGCTTTCCACAACAGAACCGGTCTGGTACCAACCTTCTGGACTTTGAGAGAGTTGATCTTTGAAATCTTGGTAGATTGTTTGCTCTTCATTTTGCTGATCCTCTAGACCAAGTACATTTAATTCACACAACTTCTGGTAATCTTCAACAGATGATTTGGTAAACAATGAATTAGTCAGATCGTCATCGTCCTCTGCTCCAGGTGATAGCAAGGTCCATCCAAATTTGGTAAGCTCAGCTACAGGCTCACCTGGTTGACCAATCCGCGGTTTTGTTGCAGTCTTCACCCTTGCATACTCACTGGCACCTAAAATTAGGTGGACTGGAAGCTGTGCCTTCTGATCGACATCTGTTATTGTGATTCCTTTGAGGTGTGGAAACTGCTCCACTATTTGCTGATACTTGGGATTGTTTACACAGAGTAGGTTGCTTCGGTCTACTTTCAAAACTTCTGTTTCTAGCTGAAAGTTCTCTTCCAAATCACTGATGGTCATTTGGTGGACTTCTATCATTCTGCTGGTTGATTGCATCATCATTTCAATTTTCTTAAACTCCCTCCGAACCGGGTGCCTTTTTAATCTGTCAAGGAGTGCTGCTGATGCATAGGAGCTCCCAGCTCCAGTATCTAATAGTGCACGGCACTCGATACCACCAACTTTAACGACTACCACTGGATAAATCACCTTGGTTTCTCCTTTAGCCACCAGCAATTTCTCAGAACTTGTTTCCGTGGTTGTTTCTTTTTCACAGATAGATGTATGGTGTCTCCTCTTGCAATGTTGACAGGATTGTTGGCTACGACACTCTGCTGCTCTGTGTCTTTGACCTGTACAGTTAAAACACAGTTGTTTATCACCAAGGATCTTTCTCCGGTCGGCTACATTAACCACTTTCTTACAGTCATTTGATCGATGACTGGAATCCTCGCAGTAAACACACAATCTTGGCTTTGATTCTGCTGGTTTTGCTTGTTTGGTTTGGAAGGTTTTCGATCTACTATGCTTATCTGGTGGACCTTCTTCTGGCTTAAGTGGATTTCTCTCCGTCCATTTCTGCAGAGCCTCAATTAGTTCTGGAAATTTCCACTCTTGCCAGTTGTCGTCATTCCTCACTAAATCGCTTCTAATGCCTTCGAGTTTATCGATTGTCATTCTCACGTAACCTTGAACTTCCCTCAACTTGCCAAGAGTTTCGAGCGACTGCACACTGGTTAAAAGGGTCTCGTAGAACGAATGAACTTTAGCTGGTTTGGATCCTTGTACGGTCGGTAAATTAAGGTTGTTCTGCACGTAAGCATTGATTATCTCGCTAGGTTTGCCATATTTTGTTTTTAAAATATTCTTAGCTCGCTCATATCCTTCGGATGTAAATGGTAGACCATCAATACAAGAACGAACCTTTGGCTCGACCAGCTCTTTTAAATAAGAAAATTTAGTTACCTTTGCTGCATCGGAGGCGTCGATCTCTGCAGTGAAATGATTCCAAAATCTCATCCAGTCTGTGTGTTTCCCAGTAAATTTAGAGATGACTAACTTTGGTAGCTTCGTGTTTGTTGATTTCACAGTGCCTGCAGGTCGAACACTCGCGTTGGTTGTTTTCCAGTTTTCAGCGATTGACTTCTCATGTTCCATTCGATATTCAAATCTTTTCTGCTCGAATTTAAATTCCTCTTCGAACTGCTTGCGTTTTGTCTCCGTTGCGAGTTCTTCTTCGACCTTAAGCTCATCACACTTTATCTCTCTGGCGACTGTTTTCAACTCCAAAACTGCATGTTCGAATCCCATTAACTTGCCTTCGATACCTGAGCTCCATTCCCGTATTTCGTCTGTTTTGGTTCCGTGCTGTAGCTTTGACTCTTGAATTTCAACTTTCAAACTATGGACTTCTTCGATCTTGTTTTCCAGCGTTTTTCGTTGTCTGTCAATCGATGTAATGTTTCTTCTGTCCAATGTGTTTGGCGTCGCTTCGTTCGTGAACTTCAACAGCTCGATTTTTGTTTCGATTGCTTTCAACGATCGATCTAGTTTCTCCATGGTTAGTCTCGTCCCATCGGGGGTGCCACTATGTCGGGAATAGCTTAATCCACAACACAAAATCACGATAGTTTTATCCTTTTATTCACGACGCTCACATATATTAATAAACTCACTCTCGCCCCTAAACAAAAACACTCTCACCCAAACTTGAACCCAGTTCTTTTCCAATCACGCGAAGTTCACGTGTTCACGACGTGACCGGAAATAAGTCAACAAAACTAACAAAATAAATAAATAAGGTCTGGACAATTCTCGACAATACTGCCGAAACAGAGAACGTAGGAATCTATACGTTTCGAGCGAAGGCCCTTCGTCAGAGAGAAACGTAAAGAGTGTAAACAAACAATGAGCTTATATACGAAAGGTAATCATGTGACCAAAAATAAGCCAATCAGATAAAAATGACAATAACAAATTGATAATGAGATGCGAAAAATTAGCCAATCAAAGCAAAATAACAATAACAAATAGATGATGAGATGTGAAAGACATTTGCTATTCATACCGTCGATGAGTAAAAAGGAGGGGGTGTAAAAAGGATGAGCGAGAGTAAAAATAGATAAATAAATAAAGTGAAAATGCTGTTTATGTCCGCCGTTGCTGAACAGAAACAACGTCTTCAGAGGTGTTAAATAAAAGAAAAACGTTCGTTGAGTCCGTGAGGATGAATGGTACCAATTTTGAAAATTTTCAAAAGTCTTTTGCGGCTGACATTACCGCCAGAAATGGGTGAGATGGCTCAAACTTTCATGTCTGAAATACAATGGTTGGCACTATTAAAATGTCGGGCAACAGGCTTGTCAACATCATTGTTCCTCACGGAACGAAGATGTTCAGCAAACCTGTCAGATAAACGTCTGCCCGTTTAAGTGCCCTTAGAAAAAATCTACTGGCACCTGCGGGTACCTTTTCTTGTTCCCGTACCCGTTGTTACACGTGTTCCTTTCTTAACTCCGCTACATGTATTTCGGGACCTAAATCTAATTTTGTTATTCAGCATAATTTTACTTGCATCTCTTCCAACATCATTTACTGTATTTCTTGCAATAAATGTTGCATGCTTTACATCGGTGAAACTGCATGGCAGACGTTTATCTGACAGGTTTGCTGAACATCTTCGTTCCGTGAGGAACAATGATGTTGACAAGCCTGTCGCCCGACATTTTAATAATGCCAACCATTGTATTTCAGACATGAAAGTTTGTGCCATCTCACCCATTTCTGCATGGCGGTAATGTCAGCCGCAAAAGACTAGAAAAGCGTCTCATTTTCAAAATTGGTACCATTCATCCTCACGGACTCAACGAACGTTTTTCTTTTATTTAACACCTCTGAAGATGTTGTTTCTGTTCAGCAAGGGCGAACATAAACGGCGTTTTCACTTTATATATTTATCTATTTTTACTCTCGCTCATCCTTTTTACACCCTCTCCTTTTTGCTCATCGACGGTATGAATAGTAAATGTCTTTCGCATCTCATTATCGATTTGTTATTGTTATTTTGATTTGATTGTCTAATTTTTCGCATGTCATTATCAATTTGTTATTGTTATTTTTATCTGATTGGCTTATTTTTGGTCACATGATTACCTTTCGTATATAAGCTCATTGTTTGTTTACACTCTTTACGTTTCTCTCTGACGAAGGGCCTTCGCTCGAAACGTTGGACTCCTACGTTCTCTGTTTCGGCAGTATATCTAACCTTACTATATTCCGATTGTTGTTTCTACACTACCTACGCAGCACGCTACTTTTATTTCACTATACATATATGTATATATATATATATATATATATGTTTGGCACGCCGTCACGCGGTAAGAATAGTTGGACACTGGTGACTAGTGATGAAGAAAACTTAATTCGTTCCGTAAATCTCAATCAAACCTCTTCGTTTATAAAGGAAATGGAGCCGGCTCTACTGAACTTAAAAGAGAACAACGAAGAAAGGGATATAAACAGCCGGTTTAATATATCTTGAAGAGAACCTGAAGAAACCAAACGCCCTATAGTGAACAAGAACTCGATCTGAATTGTAGTGTTTGTGGTCACTCAGTGGACTCAAAATCATTTTAAAGTTTTACAACCAGAATTTAATAATGAAATCTAAGTTTTGCTTTGATATGTTCAACTTTCATTAAATCCTAGTATCTATAAAGTTTATAATTATCCTGAGGGTTATCATTTTTTTAAAAATCTGTTTGTTTTTATATTGGCCGATATCAAGAGTGCTTCTTTTAATCAGGGGGTGGGTGGGTGGGTTTTGTTTCAAAAAAGCATGTAAAAGTGGGCGAGGGGTTGTTGCGTTCATGTATTTCTAGTTGAAATTAGAACTTAGATGTACAACTTGAATTAGAGATTAGAGTACTTAAAACAGAGCTGACCACGTGTCATTCAAATATTTTCCTTCCTGAGCCGGGATAGTCCGGTGTTTGTGAATTTCAATCGATTCTCGTATCCGTCGGACGAAATAGTTGGTTACAGGTGCGAGAAGTGTTCGTACTATTCCCATTTTATTCTGTGCTCCTGTTCCCACGCGTGTTTGGCAAGACCTGATTTGTCCAGTTTAGCGTTCTTACAGCAGTCTTTATGTTCTTTTTGTCGGGTGTTCAGGTTGCGTCCGGTTTTGTCGATGTATACCATACAGCATTCGCATGAGATACGGTATACACCAGGTTTCATGTTGTTGTTAGTTTTGTCCTTGTGTGTAAAAAGTAGTTGGTAGATTTTTAGTTATGAACTGTGGTAGACTTTAATGTTTGATCTGTATAGTATTCGTTCAATTTTGTGGGAAGCAGGAGCGATGTATGGAATGCAGACTGAGTTGGCGAATTCTTTAGTTTCGGCGTTTGTTGATTTGTGTCGTTTGAACAAGATTTTATCATCAGAAAAACCATTGTTTTTCAGAATCAGCTTTATTTAAGGTTAAAGAATACCCTAGAAAGTAAAAAAAAATCAGAAAATGATATTTTTACCTATTCGTAAAGCTTACATCAGATTTATCATGTGGCAAAAGTTTGATTTAAAAATATTGAAAATTGAATGAGTTATCCGTGGCGGGAAAGTCTGTTATTTTAGTATCAAATTTTATTCCATGAAGTTTTATTATATGTCGACAGAACTCGCGTATACAAACTTTCTCTGCTTTCTTTCCGTTGGAAATGCCTAACGATAAGTCAAAGCTTTGTAAAAGGAATAAAAGTCCGTTTTGTAAGTCTCGGAAGAAATCAGTCACCGACAAGAAAGCTGCATTTTCAGAGCAGAAAAAGAAGTCTTTAACTGGAGTGACAAAGGCTCATACTTCAAGCAGGAAAAGCAATGGCCAAAGCTTTTCCAGACAAAGCTTTCTCCCTCATCTTAAAGAGTAGACTCTTTCTGTAATCCACTTTACATTTTGAACTCTCAGAAACTCTTGCATGAGAGTCCTTGTTCTCTTCTGCCTCTTCACAGACCTTGGGGCTTCATATTGCGGCGCAGTTTTAGGCTTTCTCTTTGCGGGCATCTTCGATCGCATGCAATAGCAACTAAAGTTTGATATTTTCATTCGCACCTGTTTTGAACAACAGGGTGATCTGCTCGCGTTGTTATTGGGCAACAGTAATAGGATTATCTTTACAACCACAGAGGGTGGAATCATCAACAGCTGTGAAAAACCGCGCGAAATATTCAAAGTCTATTTTCAGTCAAATGAATTTTGGGTCGCATGGACACATTCAAAGAACGAAGTTGAGCGCGCGTTTTAACGGATTCCTTTCAAATTTGCGCACGGCATTGGTGTATGTCTGGGCTACAAAACTGCATTGTTCGCGCGATTTATTTAGCTCAACATCAACTGAGTTACGGACCTTTGTTTGTCCATTGTCGTTGATATGACACGGGTCTGGAAAGAATATGTCCTAGCTGATAAACCACGAAAGCAACATAAATAAACGCGAACACACTTTTTTATAACTATCTTTGAGAAGTGTAAATATGACAATATGACAGATTTTTAGTAAAACCAGCGATGAACAACAACCGCGTAGGGAAGGTACCTTGATTTTATATTTGCAAGTATGCATAGAAAAGTGGTTTATTTCTTCTTTATTTGATAATACGATGGTGTTCTTCATTTATCTGGCTACATTTGGTGCAAATTTGAGACAAATTGGGAAAATATTCAGCGCGTAATAGCAAATCTCCTTGAATCACATCCCAGGGTATCCTGTAACCTTAAGTGTGCTAACTCTTGGTCGATAGAATTATTATCAAACAATGGGCGCGATGAACCTTGGCTGGTTCTGAAAAACAACCGTTTTTCTGATGATCAAATCCTGCTCAAACGACACAAATTAACAAACGCCGAAACTAAAGAATTCGCCAACTCAGTCTGCATTCTATACATCGGCCCTGCTTCCCACAAAATTGAACGAATACTATATAGATCAAACATTAAAGTCTACCATAGCTCACAACTAAAAATCTACCAACTACTTTTTACACACAAGGACAAAACGAACAACAACATAAAACCTTGTATATACCGTATCTCATGCGAATGCGGTATGGTATACATCGACGAAACCGGACGCAACCTGAACACCCGACAAAAAGAACATAAAGACTGCTGTAAGAACGCTAAACTGGACAAATCAGGTCTTGCCAAACACGCGTGGGAACAGGACAACAGACTAAAATGGGAAGAATGCGAACACTTCTCGCACCTATAACCAACTATTTCGCCCGACAGATACGAGAATCGATTGAAATCCACAAACACCGGGGCGGACTATCCCAGTCCAGGAAGGAAAATACTTGAATGACACGTGGTCAACTCTGTTTTAAGTACTCTAATGTCTAATTCAAGTTGTACACCTAAATGTTCTAATTTCAATTATGTATTAACACTTACGCAAACACACAAACCGTACGCGCAAAAACACCGTTTAATTACGTGTTGACGCAAACAAACAAGTTACAACACATCACACTTCTCTGAAGACGGTCGAGTCACAGAATAGTAAAAACCAGAAGTCCAACTCCAGTGAAAACTTGTCCGTATTTCTTCAATGCGCATGCGTGATATTTTACGCCATCCGACCGCATATCTACGCCATCCGACGCAATCCTGGCAAGTTCCCTCGGCAGTTTTGACCTTCTTTTGAAGGTCAAAACTCCCTGGGGACCTTGCCAGGATTGCGTAGGATGGCGAAGAATAAAGATGCGCGAGGCGACATGCGCGAGGACATAAACTTCAAAGGTTCCGACGCGAGTTGGACTTCTGGTTGTATTACTATTCATGGTCGAGTATACGAGCCAAACGCTCAGAGTTAGACACAACAAGGTGAAACCCACAAATTGTGTACATTTAATGCGTATTTAATTCAGAATATAAGCCTATCTAACTCCATCAGTTGTTCAGATAATTAACACTTAGATCAGAATGTACTTTAATAGGTAAAAACCTAGTTTACTTTTTAAATGGTTTATCGCTTGTTTTTATGTTCGATAAATCAGATAAAAATCTCACAGCTTGTCAACAGGTTGTTGTCGCAAAAAGGCCAGGGGCACAGCTGTTCACACGTAACAATGCTGTTCATTCGACAAGCTTGTTAGGGACAACTTGTACCAACTTTGTTTTAATTTAATTTAATTGAGTACATGTCAATTATCTACTTAACCAGATGAACTTAAATGTGTTTGAGAGGCCAAAAATAGAATTCAAAGATTTCTTTAATATTTGCCGCCCGACTACTAACTAATTCAATAATCAAAGAAAAAAAGACACTGTTTACATTAATCAATTAAAATGATATTATCCAACTACAATCCTGGACAAAATTGTTCCGACACTTTGCCGTTTTTGACGATTTTCGCATAGTATCCGATAAAGGACTTCTGTCCAGGGTTGTGTGAAAATGACAATTTCAACAAAATCGAACAAGAAACAATTTGGACGCGGCAATTATGCGCAGTTTGTCCGTAAATGACACAAAGACGCTTCCACATGCAGGAACAACAGATTGTTGAGTGTGGAAGGTTTGGGCCATATGCAAATTAAGCACATCGCCAGAAATCATAACCATCGACTGAAATATTACACTCGCACCAGGCCCCTGAGGCGAATGTTGCTAACTCACTCAATGTAATAAAATGTATAGAAAAAGTCCTTTTATTCCCAAAAAAGTGATCCCCCAGTACAGGAGTAAGGCATGTAAACAACATCTAGGAGTAACAGTCACTTTTGTATGTTTAAAATTGATCTTACTTTTCTCGATGAGCGCTTTCGTCGCTCTACTCCTTACCAATTGGGTATTTGCACTATAAATTTCCGTCGTGTTACCTAGATCAAGTGAACTTTTTAATAAAAGCAAATCTCGGACGACAAAATGTGATCCGCAGGACGTAAACATGAAGACTAGAGCTTTCAATTCCAAGTACTTAAAGGGCATATGACTCGAAAATTAAGTTTGTCTTGTTAAAAAGAGCATTTAAAATGATAAAATAATATCTTTTCCAGTTTTTGGTTTCCTTGCTTCGTTTTTGAGATATTCCTGTTTGTTTGATATGCAAATGACACAACTTTCTACGTCACACGTGCATAATGAGTATTATGTGTTACCGAGGGAAGGTTACATATCTTTGCTATTGTGAAACGAAATCACTTGGAATTCTACATGTTTGGTGTTGTGGGTAGAAACACGCACAAGCTTCCTTTGAGTTAAGCCCATGTTTTCATAATAGCAAAGATATGTAACCTTTTCTGATAACTCATTATGCACATGTGACGTAAAAAGTTGTGTCATTTGCATATCAAACAAGCTGGAATATCTAAAAAACGAAGCAAGGAAACCAAAAACTGCAAAATATGTTATTTTATCATTTTCAATGTTCTTTTCAATAAGACAAACTTAATTTTCGAGTCATATGCCCTTTAAACATTGCTAAGAAACAAATTGATCTTACTTTTTTCTGTTGAAAAAGTGCTTTCGAGCGTTCATTAACTTGTAAAGGACTCGCTGCTTTTGATTCCACGATTTGAGGGGTCATACAAAGGGGCTGTTTATATGGAAGGCGGGACGGGATGATTGCCGGGACGGGACGTTTTTCATCCCGGGTTTATATGAGAACATTTCTACCAAAACGATTACACCCTGGAATACCGGGACGTTCAACAAGCATCTCTAGTTCGTGTTGGACATGTTCGGTATTTCGCTTTTTTATAGAAGACTAAGCTATTTGGTCGGATAAACTGTACGTATGTTGTAGCCAGATGAATTATCTTTCTTCCAGTATATTTGATAGATTCTACAGTGGTTTATTTCTCGAGAAAACATTCGGAGAAGACAGATTATAATACATACGACAAAAAATTTCAAAATAGCAGCCGCTATTATGATTTGGACATGTTCGGTATTTCGCTTTTTTTAGGGAAACTAAGCTATTTCGTCGGATAAACTGTACGCATGTTGTAGCAAGGTGAATTATCTTTCTGCCGATATATATTTTATAACTTCTACAGTGGATTATTTCTTGAGAAAACGTTCGAAGTAGACGGACTAGGCAAACTTTGTCAGAATTTCCAGTCAGAATTTTTGCCAAGTCAGCATAATATCGTCCTGGCAAACGTCCCGGCAAAGCGGGACGGAGTGTTTACATGAGAAAAATTGCCGGGATTCCGGCTGAGCGAACCGGGACGAAAAACGTCCATTGAAAATTCTTTCCATATAAACGGAACGGCACAAATAATATATACATGCATGGCGGGATCCCGGCAAACGTCCCGTTCCGGCAAACGTCCCGTCCCGGCAAACGTCTCCTATGTAAATGTAAACAGCCCCTAAGAGAAAAAAGTCGCTGTAACTGCAGACACAATAGCTTCAAAACACTCCATTTTCATTCAAATTGACATGAGCACACATAAATAGTGAAGTTCGTTGACAAGGTTGGGCCTTGGTTGAGCCTGCATAGGCGGGAAATGTTGAAAGAATTCAAATAAAATGTTATCCTTTGGGTGTTGCCGCTGACTACCCACGGCGGGAGCGACGGTTATGATTTCTGGCGATGAAGAGCTCTCGTGCGAGTAGTACCGGTGCGGATGGGAACTCTGCAGAGACTCTGCTCCAGTGATCCCTTCCTCATTGAGAGGGTAAAGGGGGAGCAGAGACGGGGGCTCTTTTATTAAACTGTAGATCTTTTGCAATGTTACAAACCTAAAAAGCTGTGTTTTATTGAAAATTTATGAATTCGTCATTTGCTCTATAGCTGTATAGCAGTGCATAAACATGCTGTCGTCGTCCAGATGATGGTTAATGAGGGGCGATTATCTCTTGAATAATGAGGGGCGTTTAGGTCTAATGGTCTCTCATATGGATCGTTTTTACTCACGTGATCGGTGGCCCCGTTGGGGTGGTGAAATAATACGAAATATTTGAATAAAAATAGAGTTAAATTCCATGCATAAGATAAAGATTGTGCACCAACATGACCGCCATTTCATTGTCTCAGTGCACCAATATGGCTGCCGTGACGTCAGATGAAAACCAAGAATAGGATGTATAATGGACGAATATTTTTAATCATTATTAAATTATGAGGGATATTCCAGATTAAGAATCCTTTTTGAAACAAAGTATCTTGAAGTGAGCACAGTACTATCCGGTTTCAAGTGTAACGAACTTGCTCTCCAATAGGATAACACACACCCTAGAGAAAAACTCTTTAAGTGGAGAAGAGAACCAACAACAATGCTACTCACACAAGTCTTTAAGTTGGGAATCGACACGGCAACATGGTATATTTTCAGGCGGTCACCCATCCAAGTACGCACCCCTTTTAAACAGTTAAACAGGCTTAACTTTGAACCCTTGCGGTGGGAGGATACGCGCCTGCAACAGCTTCACGCGCTATCCGTACTTTCCAAATATAGGTAACGTACAAAATTAGTAGTGTCAGTACATACTTTGTATTATTCTTTAGACTATGACGAAGCCTACCAGCGAGCACTACAATATGGAGAGGAAAAGATCAATCGAATACCGGTGATGATTATAGGACAAGATAGAGCTGGAAAAACATCGCTTCGGAAACGCCTTTTAGGAGAACCTTTCGATGCGGAAGAACCCAGCACGGTCGGTATCCATGTAGATTTTATTGAGGTGACAGATAACACGTCAAGTAAGCCATGGAAACCAAGAAATCAACAACGGTTTTTCGTGGGTAAACAAGCTGCCAAAGATAATTTATTGAAAAAGGCGGCAACTATGGTAAGAGAAAGACAAGAAAACCTTGAAAAAGTCCCAGAGTACGAAGATGTAAAGGAACAACGAAAGAGTCTGAAAGATACGGAAGATGATTATTCCTCTCCAGGAGAGATATTCATTCTAAATGAGGACAGTATGACGAATGATGCCCTACTCCCAACCCAACCAGCCTCAGGATCCATGCCGATTAGCAATACATCTTCTCCAGTCCATACCTTGGATCAATCAGTGCAGCTGATCGATGAATCACTATCTCCAAGCTCACCGTTATACCAGCATAGTGAAATTATGAATACTTCACCAGTTCCAATACAACCGTCCAAACAAGACCAGATGATCGACATGACTCCATCTGCAAGTTCAACGTGTAACGAACAGTATTCAGTAACGAGTGTTGCAGGAATCCAAGACCCAGAGATGATTTCATCACCCATCCAACCACCTAGTCCAACCAATCAGCAAATGTCAGCAGATCTTAAAAGTAAAACCGCGCTTGGAAGCAAGACATCCACCAAGCCGTCACTATCAGAAAGAAGGAAAGTGATGGACTTCGTAGATTTAAATTTAAATAAAGAAACGAAGACGCTCCCTGTCCGAATGATAGTCCATGATCTGGCTGGTCAAGCGATATATTATGATACCCACTACCTTTTCCTGAAATCGCATTGCCCGTATATTCTTGTCCATGATCTAACAAAAGAACTAGATCTGCCTGCTCAACCGCGATTCAAAGCCAAGAATATTGATGTTAATCTCGAATCGGCAAATCCCCTCCTTGCCACCAATTTGGATTATTTGTTATCGTGGCTAACAGTCCTGGGGCAATTAAGAGAAATTGAAAGCCAGAATTCCGCAGAATTCCCTGATTTTGTTCTTCCACCAGTTTTGATTGTTTTGACCAACGAAGATCGCTTCGAAGGCGATATCGAAGAGGTAAAGAGAAGAATCAAAGAAGTAACAGATAAGTTTCAAAATGTTTTCCGTAACATGGAAGTCATCGACAACACAACTACGTCTGGAAGCAAGGACCCCATTATCAGACTTAGAAGTAAAGTTTTTGAAATTTGCAAGATTATCCTGGAAAAGGAAGCACCGATGCCGACGAGATGGTTGAAATTTGAAGCAGCACTGCGCGAGGAACTGTTTTCAAAAGAGAAGCGTAATTATATTCCTGTCGAAGAAGCCAAAGCTATTGCTGAGAAGTGTAATGTTGATTCATTTTACGATGCTGTTAAATTTCTAAATCGTCAGAGCATGGTCGTGTATTACGGTGGGTCTCCGATGGTTGTGCTAAACCCCCAGTGGCTCATGAATCTTTTCACCAAAGTAATAACCGTTCATACGGATGATGAAGTCAAACCTATTGATGCGCCCTACCTACGCGAGCTCCGTGACAATGGTATTCTGATGCAAGAGTTCTTAAGGAAGAATGAACATGGAGAGCTGTTGGAGGAGGTCATGCAAAGAGTTAGCTTGATGTGCCCATTGGAGCATAAAGGAAAGTCGGCTTTTCTTGTACCGTCGGTTGCTCCTTTTATGAAAGAGGGGAAGCCCATTGACAAAAAGTTGAACGCAAGTCCCATTGCTTCGCTGTTTGTCAGTTTTTTAGTGGAGCTTATCCCACCTGGAGTTTTCACACGCCTTCAAGTGAAGCTCATTCGTAAATGCAGGGAGATGCTCCAGAAGTTCAGCGAGGAACCAAGACTTTTTTGCAATTATACGCTGCTCCCTCTTGAATTTGACAATGTCAAATTTGAGGTCTATCTGATACAGCTGATCGACAAAATAAAGATTGGTGTTGCGGCCAAAAGAACCTCCAGCCCACAAAGTCTTGGAAAGTTTGTTGCCCGCCTCAAAGGTCTTCTGGAAGATTGCCTGATCGAGATTGAATCCGAAGAGCCGTTGTTTTACCGTGGATTGAAATATGAGTTTCTTGTGAAATGTACCGCTTGTTCTAAAGTCAACGAGGTGCCTTGTCGTCGTCATAGCAAAATCCATTGCAGCTATAACGAATGTTCACATATGCAACCGTTAGAGAAGATTCAACAATGCCCAAGTGAAAGCATCTGCTGTAATTTCACCCAAGTAGAGGCCTTGGAATTTCATCTGAATCGTGTGAAATTTTGGTGTCATGGTAAGTTCAATTATTGTATTTCTTACTTTTGTGTGTTATATGTGACTCGACATGTTTTAATAAATCCGTGCTCGGAGCGTACTGAACTTCTATAACAAAACATTTACCTTGTCTCGCTCCCAAAAAATTAAAAACAACGAGAATTTTGTCGTCAACAATGAAATTTTTCTTTATTACATTTAAACATAGTGTTATTTTTCTTTTTTATAAATCATTAATGAGTTATGGAATTTTTTTGTATAGAAAATGTTTCGTTTTTAACTCTTTCGTTTTGCTACAATAGTAATGTCTCTTTGATGTCAGAATTTACACTGTTTGCTTGGTATTGCATGGTACTGTACCCAGGCACAATTTCAACGTGATACAGCCCAAGTAATCACCAAAAAGTTCTGATCTATTGTTGAAACTTTCGCGCACTTTCATGTATTCTCGTTATAAATTTAGATTTAGCTGCGATAAAAAAATCAGTAGTTACTTGGTATTATTTACAAATGAGTATGTTCAGAGAAACCAGCTAAGAAATTGATTAAACACAGCATTAAATAGAGATTTATTTTTTTCTCTTTGCTCCTTAAAGCGGGATAAACCTAGTAGGCTATTTTCTACTTTTTCTTTTTTCGCTTGGCGTGAAAAAAGTTGCTCAGTGGAAAACCGTCATAATACCATTGTGTTGTTAGGGTTAGCTTGTTAACTATGTCAATAAACCGCGTGTTGTTAATAATTTTATTCGGTTCAATGTAGATCCTAAAGACAGTAGCATTGACGAATCCCAGAGAGATAACAGAAATACCGATGGAACTTTGTCATCAGGTAAATTCCTAATTAAATCCGAAATATGTTAAGTAATAGATAAAGCATGAGCAGCAGTGTTATATCAGATTTTAACTAAAAACGATCTTCTTGGTAAGTTTATTGGCGTAGTAATTTTAAAGAACAACCTTGTCTAAGCAGAGAATATAAAGCTAAAGTTTATGTAAATCAGAATGATTGTTTATCAGGTATAAAACATGACATGATACTGATTTTCTTTGTATTTTCCCAAATTATTAAGGTGGTTTGATAGGAATAATTACAAAAAACGCTAAAACTTAAAACGCTTTGCAGTGTACATTTGTGCTTCATTCTAGTTCCTTGCATAGCCCTAGTGTCAGTGCTGATAATTGAAAAGTTTTACACTTGCAGCATTTGTGTATCTGGACAAATCACATTTATTGTAATATGCAGATGTTATGCAAATTAGGATTTCTGAACTTACTAGAACAAATATTTCTCCCCTCCTGAAAGTCGTGCACTGTCTAATACTCGCGGCGCAGGCAATTCAAGCAAAGAAGCAGGCCGCAGAGGGTAAATAATTTATTCGCTTTGATTCCGATTTCTTATCTAGCTGCTTCGTTTTTTTTGCTATAATGCTATCCTTACACACACTACTTGTTTTGATGTGAATACTTCGCAAATTATCAAAGTGTCGCTGTGGAGCGGAGAGAAATAGTCTTTACACCGAGTTGTGGAACGGAGACGGAGACTGATCCCTCTCGCACAGGACGAGACAATTTTTTTATATAAACAAGTGAAATAAACAGAGATAATCCGTACTCAAACTTGAAGGTTGATCATTAATTTTAAACGAACAATTATCGACAACATACATCATACCAAATAAATCGTAAAAATACAAACCGTTGAGATACTTTCCTCGGCTACTTGTCGCCTTTGTTTATCCAATTTAAAACTTCTGCCGTCTGGGTAAATGTCGACGATCGTCGAGACGTTCGAATTTCTCTCCGCTCAACACTTCAATAATTTACGTATAGTATTCACATCAAAATATACAAGTTGTATATAAGAATATAAAGCATTATAGCTGAAATCTTGAGCATCTAGAGAAGGAATGAGAATTTGAAATGGTATTAAAATTATTTACCCTCTGCATGTCGGCTGCTTCTTTTCTTCGCTTGTTTGCGCCGCGAGTCTCTCGTACACTGTAAATTTCAGGGGGTAAAAAATACCCCAAAATGTGGGGGTAACATGTTTTCCACAGAACGCCCCGTTTTTGGGGGGTAAAATTTCAATCAATTTGAAAAGGGGTAATTTTTACCTCCGGAATGTGGGGTGAAAATTAAGGGTAAAAATAAAGGGGTAAAAATTGAGTAGCCTCAGTCTCAGTCCTCTATTTCTTATGCTTTTTTATGAGCCTTAACCTTCCCAATGGGTCACCCATCCAAGTACTAACCCTAACCTCCCGGGCTTAACTTACCTTGCATTAGTTTGCTTACCTTACCACTGCGCCAACCGCCTCTTCATATTTATTATTGAAATTTACGATATATAACCGAGTTTTTTCTTTAATATTACATTGTTAAGTTCATATTTTCTTTACTTTTTTTAACACGTTTATTTTATAACGTTTCACGACATTTGTGATGGGTTTGGAAGGGTTTCATTAAAAAAAACCCATTTGTGTTGACTAGTTGTGACAGATCAAAAACATTTACATTAATTTTGCCACATAGAACTAATGTTATGAGTTAATAGCCGGTCAGTTTCCGTATCATACGATGAAGAAACAAAATATTTATTTCGATAACAGTTTATAAAACACTGTTGTAGGCCAAAAATATGTACAAACATTTGTTTACCTATACGAATTTCCAGCAAAATGGGAAAAGAAACTAAATCGTTGCAACGTTAAGAACTAGATTCAAAGTCAGTTCAGCCCATTTTAATCTTGTCTCCTCAGCTTTGATACACAGACAATGCCGAAAATACTATAGTTTCAACTAAGTTCATGATATATATTAGCAATGAACTTTTGTCGAGTCAAAAAATAAATGAGCTAAGTTCTTTTGTTCAAACTTTTTCGCATTGTTTTTGACACAAGAAAAGTGTAAAATCATTCAAAGTAATTCATTTCAATAGCAACTTAAAGACATTGTCGTAGAGCAAAAAATATAGGAAATAACACTTGTTTACGTACCCCAATTTAATCCAATATAAAACAAGAACATTCAAAACCAAATCCAGAGTAATTTCATTTTTGTGAGCAGTCTTAGGTTGTGTTTAAGTCACCTTTGAGCCTTTACACACAGACGATGTTTACAAGCTTACGGAAGTAAACTTTAGGTCGATTTCAATCTGCTAAACAATCTTCACCTTAATTTTTAACTATTATACACATTTGTGTACAAAAACTATTCAAGAAAATTAAAAAAAAATTGCCTACATACGCTTTTATATTAACGATAATTGTAGTTATGTCTTCATGTCACTCTTTCGAAAAAAAATCGCCATTTTCGAAAACATTGTCTTGCAGTTCTGGTTACCCCCAACGTAGGGGGGAGTTTTTACCCCCACTATTAGTTACCCCTTACAAGGGCCAAAATGGGGGTAGATTTTACCCCTAGATAATTTTACCCCCCTATATTTTTACTCCTTATTCAGGGGTAAATTTTACATTTTTACCCCGAGATGGGTAAAAAATTTGCTCCAACAAATTACCCCCGTAAAAGGGGTAATTCTGCGCGACAAAAAGAAGAATTGCCCTTATTTAAGGGGTAATTACTACCCCTTTATCATTCACCCCCCCAAAAATAGCACTTTTACCCCCAAAATGGGGTAAATTTTGCCCCTTGAAATTTACAGTGTAGGTTAGCCGTTCTTGTGAACAGCCGTTTTTCGAAAGTATTCATAGTCATATCGTGCACGTAGCGCTAAATCCTTGAATCCAAGAGCGAAGTCTTTTCTCAAACGGTAAATCTTTCCGCAAGAAGCTTCAAATCTTCTCTACCCCACCCCTGTCCAAACAAAATTTGTCACAACCAGATTTTGGTAGTCATGTGATCATGATATACCAGGGTCTTTTCTTCGTGCTGTGGGTTGAAAAGAGCCTGGGTACGAAGTTGATCTCCTCGTTGCTTTTTCTCACTTTTTGTTTCTTTTCACAAGATATAAAACAGGCCTTGGTTAGTCTTACTCTCTATTTTAGCTTGCTTTTGAACAATTGGTTTGAAGGCTTGCGCTCGGGAAGTTTCAAAACGCGTTTTCAAATTTAGAGAGTTGTCGCCGAAATTCGATTTTAAAGCTCAAATGTTTGATCCAAAGTCCGCTGGTTCAGCTTTGCACCATTTGTTGCAAATTACAAAAAGTAAATTGCAACGAATGGTGCAAAGTTTTCACAATACAAAAAGTAGAAAAGAATAAAGAAAAAGCATCCCACCTCAAAGCAAAGTGTGCTAGATACACCTCTGGCTTTTTCTTGAAACATATTACTTGTTTACTTTAGCTGAAGTTACAAGTAAGAAATCAATTCTTGTTCGGGATCTTGATAGCAAGACCAGAGATTTAATCTGCCAGAAACTTAACGTCAAAACAGTTTTGAAGAAGGACTTCCGTGGTCTTGCTGCCAAGATGAAGTACGAGACTGAAGAAATAGAAGAATTTGGGAAATTCGATAATCCGACAGAAGCTCTCTTGAATGACTGGCAGTTTGGAAAAGAAAGCACTGTGGAAGTTTTGAAGAAACTGTTACAGAAGATTAAGAGAAATGATGTCATTGACATTTTAGAAGCAATGTTAGTAATAGCTCGAATGAGAGAATTACTACCAGAGGGTTCACAACACACAACAAGACAACAGGGCAACGCAACGCAACATACCGAGCTGGACAGTACCGGGCAGTACAGTACAGCACAACACAACACAACACACCACACCACCCCGGACAGTACAGTACAGTACGTACAGCACAGCACAAGCCAACGCACCACGCTACACCGGACAGTACCGTACAGCACAAACCAACGTACTCACCAGTACAGCACAAGCCAACGCACTCACCACATGGGACAGTACAGCACAAGCCAACGCAACGGAACACACCGGACAGCACAAGCCAACGCAACGCACCACACCGGACAGCACAGCACAGCACAAGCCAACGCAACACACCACACCGCACAGCACAAGCCAACGCAACGCGACACCACACCGGACAGCACAGCACAGCACAAGCCAACGCAACACACCACACCGGGCAGTACAGTACAGTACAGTACAGTACAGTACAGTACAGCACAAGCCAACGCAACACACCACACCGGGCAGTACAGTACAGCACAAGCCAACGCAACACACTACACCGGACAGCACAGCACAAGCCAACACAACGCAACACACCACATCGGACAGCACAGCACAGGACAAGCCAACGCAACACAACACACCGGACAGCACAGTACAGTACAACACAAGCCAACGCACCACACCGGACAGTGCAGTACAGTACAACACACGCCAACGCAACGCACCACACCGGACAGTACAGTACAGCACAACACAATCCAACCCAACGCACACACCGGACAGTGCATGACAAGGCAACGCAACGCGCCACACCGGACAGCACAGCACAAGCCAACGCAACGCAACACAATTGACACGCATTCATTTTGAAGTACCTTCATAAAATTATTTACAGTAAAAAAGCTTTGTGTGAACTTTTACAAAATTTGACAGTATTAATTGATTTGTTTTCGTTTGCAGTTCAGTTGTCAACGACGAAAGTATTGCAAAAGAATCAACAGGTAAACTGACCACCATTTTTATTGCGACTGATTTTTTCTAGTACAGTTTGGTTCCTCCATATGTTGCGTTTTTTGCTAGTTTTCTTTAGTAAGTCGTTCAGTAATATAAAAGTACAGAACTGCTGCTGAACTACCGACGTTTTAATTGACTGTACAGAAAAGCATGGCGACTTGTAATTTAACCACACTCTTTTGCGCACAATAAATATGTTTCTTGCACAATTATCGGACGATAGGGTTTTAAAACCACCAACTTTGGTAGGAGTGAAGTTCTTGCTTTTTTAATTCATGTCAGAATGATAAATAATGCATGTTAAGTTGTTATTAGTGATATGAGGTTTTCACAAGCCAGTGTTGTATAGGTGACGCAAGCTTAAGAAATAGAGAAAAACACATTGTCAAGAAAATTTTAAAAACAAAGCCAGGATTTTTATTTGCCTTATTTGAAGGGACTAGGCGTGTCTTACTTCTGATTAAGACAGGACTCGAACTCGCACTAACCATTCAGCCAGTAGAACTCAGATGGCAGAACAAGGTTGTTTGCAGTATTTATATCTGGGATCGAGTTGAGAAAACTGAGAAAAAGCGTCCGATCTTCAAGCTATAACAATCATAAACTTAATGTCTACTCTAGACACGCAACTAACTGAATTAGTGACAGCGAGGCTGAGGTGCGAATATTATTGTCCCCATAACAAGTTTCTTCAATTCTAAAATGACGGAACGGTCTATAAGCCTCATATTGTTACTGTAATTCTTCAAAAGTAATTTTTGGACCACATGCTTTAAAGTTTGTTGTATAAATAAATACCTCAAACTCATTAATTATTCATGAAGAAAACACAAAGGAAATCAGTACCGTGTCGGTGGTTTGGATATCGGAGGAAGAAATTACATAAATTAAGCAAACTTCCATCTTGATTTTCTCTTAAAATACTGATTTGTTTGAGATGCTATATCATAAACTCGGAGGAGTGTTTCATCAGGATATCCAAACATCTCGAAGTTTGTTAAAAAACCTCGGCTTCGCCTCGGTTTTCAACAAACGTCTCGGTGTTTGGATATCCTGATGAAACACTCCTCCTCGTGTATGGTACATTACGTCACACAACAAACTTTAAAGCCTGTGGTCTAAGAATTACTTTTGAAAAATTACCATAACAAGTTTGTTTTAAAACAATAGACATGAGATTAACCTAAAATGGTAACTAAGGAAAAACGCGGCCTCTATCTTTCCCATCTTTCCTGCATGTGTTTCCCGTTTGTCTTGAATAGTAAGTACCTCTTTCTTGGAGGTCGACCAGATTTAGTGTACCACACAAAGCTTGGGTGCATGGAAAGAAAAAGTCGCTTGCGTTATTCATACTTCAAATAAAAACCCCAGTAATTTTCATAGAACATTCTTGAGATCTTGTTGCTTCAAAAAATATTAGTCAGCTGATTACCTGCAAGACTTTTCAATAAAATAATTAAAATTGTTAGTCTAGTGACATTTACATCAATATCGACATTGCTTTTATTGTCTTTATTGATAATTTTATTAATTCGTTTAATTATAGGTTAATTGTTATGCAAGTTCCCTCATTGAAGATATTTGTTGTTTTTAATTTTTTAGATGAGCCTTCCATTTCTCTATTCAAGAGCGAGGTGCAGGAATCTTGTTCTGGAGATGTTCCAGGTACATCTGTTTTAAGAAGCAATAAGACGACTTTTCTTTTTTGTTAAGATGACGTGATTGCATATACTATAGTAGAGTTTTTGCTTTTTTAATGAAGAATAATTTATAAAATGGCGCTGGGGCATGCAGTGCTCATTCTTAAACATTTATATATTTAGAGAAAAACTTTACTTGATTGTGGCTGGCATTCGAACCCGTGACCTTTGGTTTACTAGTCCGGCGCTCTCCCGATTGAGCTACATGGTCAAGTTGGGAGCAAGTGGGAGGCATGGGTGGCACAACAAGTGTTTTTGTTAAAATTTCAAGTAGCAATTGACTTTTTAAAAGTACTGTAGGTCTGTAAATGTTCTTAATTAGTGGGATTTTACCGAAATTCTGGGACCTTCTCTTCTCTAAAAGTCCAAAGTAATGTTGCTGAATTAAGAAGATTGTAAACAGTTTCTTTAAAAAATCTTAAACAACCAAACTTTATACATGATGATGTCATAAACTATTTAAATGACAAAGGAATGCAGACTTACCTCACGTGTTGCGTGACCAAAATCTGAAAATAACTCTGGGTACAAGGTTGGGCGGAGTATCCAAGATGGCGGATATAGTTGTTGAGTGTTATATACTCGTTCAAGACTCGTGTCGTTTGAATATTCAACGATATTTGACGGCAGAATTCAGTGATATCACGAATTGTCCGTATGCTAACAACCAATCACAATCATGAGAGAGTGAAAAATGCGTAATAATACAATCATTCTGTTATCATTCAAAAACTTGTACAGTATATAGCCTTTCACTGCCTGCCGAGACGGCGAAACCATTGTGATACTTGGGGGAAGAAGTGGTTACGGGTTTGGGTCCGTCTGTTACCAACAAAGTCTTTTTTAGATATCGTAACTATTGTGTTCAAAGTTACAAACGTCTATTTTGTTTTCAAAGGATCATCAGCGGTTGCCGAAGCAAGGTCTGAAGATCCAGTTCTAAAGATTTTGCATGTTCCAGGTAACTACAAACTAATATTATATCTACAGCAAAGTGAAAAGCTAGTAAACTGCCGAGATTTCGAAATACTAACGTTTCTGGGCTATTCAAAACTGATACTGCCTACGCAGCACTTTTTTACTCACTCGAATATTATAATACATTGTGGGAAATTAAAAAATATATGCATAAAATAAAGATAATGAGCGCAATCAAGCATTTCTTGTACACGGAGAATCTTGCGGTAAAATGTTTAATAAAATCTCATCCAAATTTTGACTAAATTCAACTGAAATTTAATGGTTTGATAGTTGGTCTATGGCCAACGCTTCTGCAAACTTTCATGGAAATCGGTGCAGTACTTGGCGACAGACAAACAAACAAACAAACAAACAAACAAACAAACAAACAAACAAACAAACAAACAAACAAACAAACAAGCAAGCAAGCAAACAGACCGACAGACAGACAGACCGACAGACAGACAGACAGACAGACAGACAAGTAAACAGACAAGTAAACAGACAGAAAAGGGTAAAAACATAACCTCCTGACGGAGGTAATTATACAGCAATGTACCATTGAGGCCATCAGATTATTTTGCAGAATTTGTATAAGTCAAAATACACACGCGCATATAGTAGCGTCTGATCAGAATGCTGATCAGCGTAAACACAATGGCTCCTGTGAGAGTCAATGAACCCACACCAATATATACCTAAGGATAGAAGAAAACAACCGTGAAATCTCCTACCAAAAAAACACAATTTGTTGTCAGTTGTAGAAATTGATATCTTACCTCGACAAGATAAACTCTCCTCACCGAAATTGTAAGACAGTTCACCGCATGTCTAGCACGGCTTGACTCGTGACTTTGCCAGTTCAGAAAATCCATCGCCGTCGTGGTGTTGACAAACTTCAAATGTACATGCAATTTATCAGAGCAAATCCTTCTAGCGTGTGATGTAAGTTGTAGGAAGAAACTTTCTACGTCACAAAACGTCATAAATTGGTCAACAAATAAATAAATAAATAAATAAATAAAGTCTCGAAATCGATATTTCGTGGACTATACATAACTTGGCAAAGAGGTCTGGAGATGAGACACAGGAAACCCATGTCAACATTAGTGTGCTGCCTCGCTGACGCTCGGTGGTAAAAATAATTTTAATTCGGCGGTCATTTTTGAATAAGGCCTATAGTCATTCAAAATATGGTCTAGAAACTCCGCTAAAGTCTTAGTTACATCTTTTTGTTTGTCTTTATGCAGATTTGTGCATGGTGCAAGGCCACTGAACCCATTGTGTTTTAGTATAATGAAATAATTATCCAATAGTAACGTTTCAGTTCAATCACACAACCGTGCTATTTAAATATTAATAAACCTAAACAAAGGATGTGCATAAACCGCAGCTTATTTGTCAAACACTTTGAAATTTGCCGAGTTTCGATCCAGACCCGTATCTCGTCTACCCCAGGTAGCCTGAGAAATAATTGGTACGGGGTTTTGGATCCTGATTTGGGTCCGTCTGTTACTAAAAAGTTTTTTTTAAACATTCTAGCTGGTTGTTGCTCGAGTAATTTGTTCAAAGTTACATGCAAACGTCTATTTTGTTTTCAAAGGATCGTCAGCTGTCGGCGAAGAAAGCTCTGAAAATCCTAAAGATTCAGTTCCAAAGACTTTTCCAGGTAAGTACAAACTAATATTATATCTAGAGCAAAGTGAAAAGCTAGTAAACTGCCGAGATTTTAGTAACGAAATACTAACGTTTCTAGGCTACATATCCAAAAGATCAAAACTGACACTGCCTACGCAGAATTTTTTTTACTACATTCGAATATTATATGTATGCATGTACTGTGAGAAATAAATCTTTAAAATTTGGTAAGAGATCCAATATTAGTAAGAATCATCTCTTATACGTCAAAAGTACCTGTACTAGGTAACTCTATTATGATCAGTTACAACTGAACTGTTCTTTCTAACACTGTCAGTTACGATTTACTAAACTGTTTTAGACATTTACTAAAGAACATTTCTTATTGCTACTTTTGCTAATAGGATTATCCAATGAGCAATCGAATGTCTTGCGCGACTGAGGAATCTTGTATTTATGCTCATAATAAAATGCAAAGCTCTCTAGCACGTAAACGATAGCTAAAGCGTCAAAGCGAGTTGACAGTCCCGGACTATGCGGTTCAAAATCTCGCAGTCTTATTTTAGTCAAATCAGACGTTTCTCTATGTTGGGAACGGTATGCAGGCGTTGCTATATAGACTTCTACAATCAAGGCCAAATGTTGTGGGACAATTGCTTTAAAATTTCTTCAAAACGTTGGTGTCCCCCCTTTCTTCCTTTCCAATGTCGAAAATAACTGAAATTTGACAAAAATATAGAGTTTCGGACTCAACACATTTTGTCGAAATTTTATAATATATCCTTTCAACATTGAAAAAGGGGGAGGGAGAGCAGCGGTAAGGAAAGATGGTATATAGAATAAAAGATAAGCCAGAAAGAAGTTGCAAAAACACGGTGGTGCCCTGTCCACTTTTAGCTGTGATTGTAGCTTTTTGTCATGAAGGAAATCCTTTATCCTTAAGTTAAAGTTCAATTTTTCAATACTGTGAACGGACGGAGAAACGAACAAGAATCGTAATTGATGGCGCCAAAAGTTGGTTTAATACGTGCAAAGAATGATGGTTAAATGTACAATTTTCTATCTTTTTCGTTATTGTGTTGGGAATATAATCAAACTACAAAATTTTACTGAACCGAGATATTAAGGGCAGACAGAACATGCAGGGGGGGGGAGTTTTTTACATCTTATAATGGCGTACACGAAACGACACTTTACTGATTTAAAAAATGAAAAACTCAAATAATTTCTTGTTCTATCCTAGCGTGTTCGGGATGTATTGGTGCTTTTGGAGAGGTTCTCACTGATCCAATGCTAGCTTACGAAAACAATCCGAGTGTTTTCCCAGTGCTGTCTGGTAAGGAGGTATTAGGAACAGGCTTTGTTCTACAATGGAAAAATAAGTGCTACGTGATTTCTCCATCGATACCAGGTAAACAGTGCCATGCTCTTATCCCGGTCCAGTGTGAATTTCAACGCGTTGATTTAACACCCGGTAGCGAGAATAACAACCTTGTGGCCACTTCACTGAAAGAAGACTCGAGTATGTTGAAGCTCTCACTCGCCTCCGAAGACAGCCTTGACAACGGCAAAAAAATCTATATGGTGTCACGCTTGGCCCCTTGTCGCCACTGCAACAAATTCCAGAGAAAATATCTCTCCAAGTCTTGCCAAGTGAAATCTGCAGTTAAAGGCTCTTATAACTATAAGAAGGAAAAAGGGCCGTTTAAAGACTACCCGCGTGGTGCTCCTGTTGTGAATCGAAAAAAAGAAGTGGTGGGAATTATCAAGTCGTATGAAAAGGATGGTCACTATTTTGAAGTTGCAGCTGTTGACATGTTGGAGCTCGAACAACGTGGGGTCACTCTACTGAAAGACCAAGGTGAGAAACAGAAAGAAAGAGAATGATTAAACCCGTAACTTTTTTATTCCAGGTGAGAGTGAGACGCTCTAACTATTTGGGTTAGTCGGACTCAGAAGTGGTTACGGGTTTGATTTATTTTGTTGCTTCAAACATTTTAGAGTATCATAGATTGAATAACTTCTTCAAACATATAAGATTTTTGGTTTCATTTTAAAGGGACCGTCAGTTTTCAGCAAAGCAAAACACTTAGACAATGGCTGAGTATTGTAGAACAATAGCTGAGTAGTGTAGACCAATGGCTGAGTGTTAAGTGTACAACAATGGCTGAGTGTTGTAGAACAATGTCTGAGAATTGTAGAACAATGGCTGAGTGTTGTAGAAAAATGGCTGAGTATGGTAGAACAATGGCTGAGTATTGTAGAACAATGGCTGAGTGTTGTAGAACAATGTCTGAGTATATATTGTATATACAATGGCCGAGTGTTGTAGTACAATAGATAAGTATTGTAGAACAATGTTTGTCCATTGTTCTTAGGCAAAATAGCAAAATAGATAGTCCAAGTTTATGAAATAAACAATTTTTCAGCATATTTTTGTATTTTTTTACTATTGCATGCTTTCTTATGCAAAAAACGCAAAATAATTGTTGGTGTGTTGTGATTGTTACAGGAAGAACGTCTCCCTCGAGCTGATAAGTTGATTGATGAACCAAAGAGAGACGATGAAGGTACAACTTTAACAATAATATGTCAAGAAGTAATTTCAACGTCACCTGAAATAGCGTGTTGTACTTTATGTGGAAGTTAATAAAAAGACAATTAGCCTGATGGATTAAGTATAGTTATATATCTCGACTTCAATGCAAGGCCATTTTAGACCAAATTATTAGCAAATTATGCTATGAACCATTTTTCTAGATTTCGTTAAACAACGAAAACAAAAAATCAACCTTGTCACGGAGGGTTGAAATCAAATAACGAGGATTTTACATAAATGTGGTCAAATTATTTTTGTTTTTCTTTCCGTACGTAGATGGTGCCAGTCAAACTGTTCTTTCTTTTTGTAAATGATAGTTGGTGCCAGCCAAGTTGTTCTTTCTTCTCGTAATGGATGGTGCTGGCCAAGTTGTTCTTTCTTCTCGTAAATGGATGGTGCCAGCCAAGTTCTTCTTTCTTCTCGTAAATGGATGGTGCCAGCCAAGTTGTTCTTTCTTCTCGAAAATGGATGCTGCCAGCCATGCAGTTCTTTCTTTCCGTAAATAATGGATGGTGCTATCCAAGTTGTTCTTCCTTGTCGTAAATAATGGATGGTGCTCGCCAAAGTGTTTTTTCTTTTCGTTACTAATCTATTACAAAAGCTGAGAGTACTCTGAGACTGCATACCTCCGCCAGTGGGTTATCATAGGGAGTGTTTATAGGGTCGTAAGTCATCCTGGTCACCAGATCTACGCATATACAGGGGGTGGACAAAAAAAGTGGCCATCATTAAAAATATGGTTAATGTGGAATAACTATTATTCGGGAAACAAATGTAAAGTGATATATTTTAGAATGCATGCGTCAATATCTGCTCAAATATGTTATCCAATTCTAATTTTGTTATTGGTTTAAAAAGTACATTAACTTTGAAAGCATGCCACGCTGTGAAGCTGTAGTGAGATCAAGTGAAGTGGCAAAAAAATATCTAACTATTTTGCTGTTATAACACTTTCATAGTATACAAACTCCATTAATCATTTTGAAGACCAATTGGAACAAGTCGAACTAAGATTCACTTCATTTGTTACAAGATTGAAAATCATTAAAAATTAATATATTTTTTAAATCAATGGATAAAATTAGAATTTGATATCATATTTGAGCAGATCTTGACGCATGCTTTCTAGAAATATATAACTTTACATATTTTTCTCTACTCTAATAAAAGTTATACAAAGCACATTACTCATACTTTCAATGATGGCCACTATTTTTTGTCCACCCCCTGTATAAACAAAACGCTTGGCTGCACTCGGTTTGACTTACAGTATTCAAAAGTAAATAATTGCATGTCCTTAGGTCTATGATCGCTTTGTTCTATAAACAATAGAACTATCAAGTTCATTGCAGTGAACTTTATATATACCTGGAAGGCTGACTCCAGTCAATCACTGCACGAAAAAAGCGAAGCAAAGTTTTCGACGGCCGTTTCAGGCTCCTACGCGGCTATTTCGGATGCCAGCTTCAGTTTTCCGTACGGCTTGAGACAGAACTCACGAAAAGTAGAACTTTAGTGTTAACACAAGTTAGTTTAATACACCAAATCGTAGTTTCATTTAAGCCCACATGCAAATTAGTTTCCTATTCAATTTGGGCCCCTATGCAAATTACATCGTGTCTATTAAAGCATAACGGGAAGATAACATAGGCTGGGACAGTTTTTTCATGTTTTGAGTTCATTATTTTTAGACACAACGTTTAGGATTATTGTCAAGGATAATCGATAAGCAAAGTTTATTCTTATAGAATACCTAAACATTAAAAAGTTTCTGAAGTCAGAAATGTTATGTTTACTACGGCTGCTTCAGCCTCATGTTATAAATGAACTACGTTTTATCCTGACTCAGATTGTATGCGCAGTCTAAACTCCGATTTCGTCCACACTTCAAGCATTTCAAGAAGCTTTAAAGAAGGTAGTTTGAAGAAAACGAGTGCGAGACTTGACTAAATATAGTCCAAAAGTGTGATTTAAAAACGTCAGTTTAACAACATGAAACCGAACATGATACTTTACCCATTTGATGCGTGTTTTCGACAGTTTATTGTAGCTGGTAAGATACAGGCTTTATCCTATGCCGTGTAAAGCACTTGTTCTTTTTCGTATCTACTGTAAAAATAGAAATTCGTCTGTTTTTGTGACGGTTATTGGGTAAACAAAATTTTCCCGTATGTGGCCGCGTAGGGGCCTGGAACTGACTTGCAAAAATGACCCATATCCGCTATTTTTTTGCCTCACTTTTTGATTTACAGTCAGTCTTCCAGGTATATATAGAGTTCACTGCTTCATTGTTGTTTATTAATTTGCCTAGTTTGTAAATATCAAAGATTTGCGTAATATAAGGATAAGGAGCGCAATGAAGCATTCTTTCATTTATTTCTTCTACACGGAGACGCTTGCGAAAAAGTTTTATGAAATTATTTTTTGTTAAACTATAAAGTTCAAGCAGAATTTAATGATTGGTCTTCGATCTACGGCTAAACTTTTCGCAGCCTGGACGGACGGGCGGGCGGACGAGCGGACGGACGGGCGGGCGGGCGGGCGCACGGACGGACGGACAGACAGACGGACAGACAGAGAGTGGTAAGTGCTTAGTGGTAAGTTTTGTCAGTGGTTGAGAGATAGTAGCGTAATTAGGTGTAAACCGTCGGTAATAACCGGTCAGCCTCAGAAAGCTGCGAACTTCTTTGACGCTACAAGGAGAGGGAATTTGTTGTACTGCTGTTACCTTAGATGGATCGGGGGCGCTCTCTGCTGGCTAATAGAATGTCCTAGGTAAGTGACTTAGGGTGATGCGAATACGCACTTTAATTTTACGCGCAAATCGTGTTCCCTGAATCGAGTTAAGACGGTCCTAAGACGGATTATTTTCACCACCCCAACGGGGCCACCGATCACGTGAGTGAAAACGATCCATTGTCCAGGGTTTTTTCCCCTTTGTTTCGTTGTTGAGATATTTTAGTTTGTGTGATATGCAAATTAAACGTTTTGACGTCACACGTGCATAATGAGTTATCGAAAAAGTTATATATCTTTGCTATTATCAAATATAATAATCACTTGAAGATCTACATGTTTAGTGTTCTGGACATCTACATGCTTCATTCAAATTAATTTGGTTAGATAATAGAAAAGATATCTAACCTTTTCCGATAGCTCATGCATTTACGACGTTAAAAGGTTTAATTTGCATATCAAACAAACTAAAATATCTCGACAACAAAGTAAGAAAACGAAAAACTGCGAAAGATGTTACTCTATAATTTTAAGTACTGTTTAATAAACGAGCAGGAGTGTTTTATCAGATATAAAGACACGAGGCGAAGCCGAGTGTTTTTATATCTGATAAAACACGAACTGCGAGTTTATTGAACGGCTTCAAAAACGAACCACTTGGTAAGTTCATTGGCGTAGTAAGTTTGAAAAAATAACCTTGTCTAAGCCGAGAAAATCAAAGCTAAAGTTTATGTAAATCAGGAGGTTTCTTTATCAGATATAAAACCACGGACATGGTACTGATTTCCTTTGTGTTTTCCTCATGAATTATTAATGAGTTTTTGAAGTGTTCTTTCAAATAATAAAAGTGCCGTATTTAACACTTTGAAGCCTGAAGACGAGTGTTTAGTATTTTATTCTGGCTAACACCAGACGATTTTATTCAGCACAGGGAGAGGTCCAGGCCTCAAATTGTTAAAGGTGATGTACAGTCCGTTCTGCGCATGTACGAAACTAATGTTTACATCTAAATTTACAAAAAAAATACTAATACCTTATTCAAGATTGTAAGCTTTTCTTGGTTCCCATTCATTACTTGTACCCAAAACAAAACATTTTCAGGAGAAATAGAAGAAATCCGAGGAGATATCCTCGCCGAATCGCTTGGTTTTCTGCCATGTTGTTCCTAACGGTTTACATTGAGCTGAGTACTTCATGTAATTATCTACGAATGTCATGTTTTGGGGACCATATTGCGGTCATGCGCAGAATGGACTGTACGTCACCTTTAACACTTCTCTTTAACACTTTGAAGCCAGACGACGAGTCTTTAGTATTTTATTCTGGCCAACGCCAGACGATTTTATTCAGCACAGAGAGAGGTCCAGGCCTCAAAGTGTTGATGCATTGTTACAGACGGCGTATTTTTCATGAACTTAATTCTCATATTTTATACAGCGCATGAAAAATACGCCGTTTATCCTTAGCCTTAAGACTGGGCAATCCGTTAGAAAAAGCAATTCGGTATCGTGTATAACTGGCGAGCGTTATTTCATAATTCTTAAATAGAAACAATGCTATAGAGAACTGTTTGACAAAACCACAGCATGCATGCGAGTAAGGTCGGTTTAACTCAAAAGAAATGTGAATGCTCGAATGCCACCTTAAAGCAAATAAACACTTTCCTAAAGCGATTAAGCAAACCTGGGTCTAAATTGGATCGATCGTAGTGAATGAAAGCTTTCTTAGTAAGGACAGCACTGATTCGAGTTTAACACGTTGAGGCCTGGACCTCTCCCTGTGCTGAATAAAATCGTCTGGCGTTAGCCAGAATAAAATACTAAAGACTCGTCTTCAGGCTTTAAAGGATTAAGAGATAGGTTTTAACACGTTGAGGCCCGGACCTCTCTCTGTGCTGAATAAAATACTAAAGACTCGTCTTCAGGCTTTAAAGGGTTAAGATATAGGTTTTAACACTTTGAGGCGTGGACCTCTCTCTCTGCTGAATAAGATCTGGCGATAGCCAGAATAAAATACTAAAGACTCGTCGTCAGGCTCCAAAGTGTTAAATATAGAAGTTTTGTTTGTTGGAGAAATTTCTAAAATATTTCAGACGGTTTTACAAAGAGCTAGGGCCTATTGTATTGCACATCAGGAGACGAATTAAAGATCTCGCCGATGTAATTGTTCTTTTTATGCTCTCTACTTACACAATAAGTTGTCTTGTGATACTGATAAATCAAATATTCTTCTTCTTTGTATGAGATACGAACTTATATCTTACAGCAGATTTAACAATCGTTATTGTTGAAAAAAATCATCACTTTGATCGTGTTTCTGTCGGTATGGGCACAGTGCAAGTTTCATCTTAAAGCCAAATGTTTCACCGTTTTCAGAGATTCCAATCTGAAGTGGTAATTAAGGTAATGTAACTGGTAAATAATGTGTATATTGTTAGGAGGCTGTGAGTACACGGGTTAATTTAGTTAAACTTGCTTGATTCGTGTTATGAAACTTTTTCTTCGGCCAACAGCGATTTGAACCAACGCTTAGGATTAGTTTGCAACTAAATTAAAGCAATTCTTGTTTGGAAATTTTAGTTTATGCCAATTACAAAACCACAGTACGATCCTAATTAGACAAGTCTGCCAGCTTAACCCGTGTATTAGCTTCTTAATATTAACATGGTAATATAATGTAACAGAGTTTGGTGGACGTTCGTCAAGCTCTATTACTCAGGAAATGTTTATGAGCTCAAGGTGCAGGGATCGAACTTGTAACCTTCTAATGGCCGGTTAGACCCTCTAACCATTGAGCCACTGAGACTCGGATGGAAGCTAAGATTGCAAATTCACAGTCATATGCGCTCCTAGCGTTCGCATATGAGATGTAGTTATGATAAGTTGTACGTATACATGGAGTGCATGTGGTACGTTTGTGAGTTTGATGTAATGTAACATACGTTCGGTTGACTCGTCAAGCTCAATTACTCAGAAAAGATTTCTGAGCTCTAGACTGCAACACGTTCTAGACGTTAGAATGTTAGACGTTCTAGCCATCGGATGGAGAGCTAAAGTTGCAAATTCATAGTCAGGGAGACATAGATGGTGTAACATAACATACGTTTCCTCAAGCTCAATTACTCAGAAGATATTTCTGAGCTCCAGACAGGTTGGAACCTGCAACCTTCTAATGACTGGTTAGACGTTCTAGTTGCAAATTCCTATAGTCAATGAGGCATAGCTGGCACAAGTTGTTAGCGGGGTGCCTCTCCTCGCTGAAGTCAAGCCCGGTTGAATGGTGTTAGTACTTGGATGCATGGCAATTGACTAACTTAGCTTCATGTGATTGTAAAGTTGTTCTCTTCTCTGTTCCTCGAGGGGTTTTCAACAGGTTTTTGGGTTTTCCTCCTAACGAAAAATCAACACCGTAGTTTCCCCAGTTAATTCTACGAACTGTACTTCTATCAAGGGGTGAGGGCCATTGAGTTATCAGTATCTAAATACCGCCATGTGTTGTCACCCTCAATAGATTCAATAGATAAAGTCGCTTTATATATGTACGTGCTTCCTAAGCGTAGCGTTTGCATATGCATGAGATGTTGCTAAAGTGATCTGATAGAATATCATACGTATAATGCATGTAGTGCATATGGTACGTTTGCGAGCTTCGTGTAATGTAACAGACGTTTGGTAGATTCCTGATACGAAACTCTTTCTTCGGCCAACAGCGATTTGAATCAATCTTTTCTGAGCCTCAGACAGGGTTCGAACTTGCAACCTTCTAATGACCAGTTAGACGCTCTAATCATTGAGCCACTGAGGTTCACATGGTAGATGTTCGTCAAGCTCAGTCATTTCTGAGCCTCAGACAGGGTTCGAACTTGCAACCTTCTAATGACCAGTTAGACGCTCTAATCATTGAGCTACTGAGGCTCACATGGTAGATGTTCGTCAAGCTCAGTCATTTCTGAGCCCCAGACAGGAATCGAACTTGCGAGTTCTTCATCTGAGCTTCAGTAGCTCAATGGAAAGGTTGTAAATTCATGTAGCTTATGCAAACCGCTGAGATTTTTGGCAAGGAAATACTGACGTTTTGAGCGAGTCTTTCACCAGAGTAAAATTAACACTGAAGGGCTTCGCTCGTAACGTTAATATTTTATTAAAATCGTGCAAACGCTACGTCTTAGGAAGCACATCTGACTATGAATTGGCAACCTTAGCTCTCCGCGTGAGACTCAGTAACTCAATGGTTAGAGCGTCTAACTAACTGGTCATTAGAAGATTGCAGGTTCGAACACGGCTGAGGCTCAGAAACATTTTCTGAGTAATTGAGCTTGACGAACGTCCACCAAATGTCTGTGACATCACACCAAGCTCACAAACGTACCACATGTATTACATGTATAACTATAGTTTACCTTGCGAAATGGTAATATTTCAAACTGTAAAAAAGTAAGAGTGCCCGCGTTGGCAGTGTTTTAAAGAGAGCAGAATGAAAAGGTGGTATCTGCCAACATTTTTAGTAACAAAAAAGTAAAGCTGACGTTTCTAACGCAACCCTTTACATTTCACTCTGATGAAGGGCTCCGCTTGAAACTTCACTGTTTTTCGTTGCTAAAAATCTTAGCAGTTTACCACCTATTCACTTTGCAATATTTCAAGCTGTTCAGTCTTTTGTATTCCTCGACGTGACTTCAGAATTTCAAAAATTTGACAACTGTGCTTTAATTATTATCTTTACTTTATTGAAATCAAAGCACGGCTAACTCAGTATAGCTTGCATACCTTCGTCAGCGGGTTATTAGGAACTTTACGAAGTACGACGGCAACTTCAACGACGTCGCCTAAACAAAATAATTCTAGAGTTGCGAAACAAAGAGAATGTCTGAATGATTTTTCGCCCGTAGCGTATAATCTCAACAGCGTCCTCGTTCTTCAATTTACCTCGCGTTTATTACATGAGCTTTTTTGGTAGGGCTAGCCTATAGTAAGGGAGCTGGAGTTTACCTCGCGTTTATTACATGAGCTTTTTTGGTAGGGCTAGCCTATAGTAAGGCAGCTGGAATTTACCTCGCGTTTATTACATGAGCTTTTTTGGTAGGGCTAGCCTATAGTAAGGGAGCTGGAATTTACCTCGCGTTTATTACATGAGCTTTTTTGGTAGGGCTAGCCTATAGTAAGGGAGCTGGAATTTACCTCGCGTTTATTACATGAGCTTTTTTGGTAGGGCTAGCCTATAGTAAGGCAGCTGGAATTTACCTCGCGTTTATTACATGAGCTTTTTTGGTAGGGCTAGCCTATAGTAAGGTAGCTGGAATTTACCTCGCGTTTATTACATGAGCTTTTTTGGTAGGGCTAGCCTATAGTAAGGTAGCTGGAGTTTACCTCGCGTTTATTACATGAGCTTTTTTGGTAGGGCTAGCCTATAGTAAGGTAGCTGGAGTTTACCTCGCGTTTATTACATGAGCTTTTTTGGTAGGGCTAGCCTATAGTAAGGTAGCTGGAATTTACCTCGCGTTTATTACATGAGCTTTTTTTGGTAGGGCTAGCCTATAGTAAGGGAGCTGGAGTTTACCTCGCGTTTATTACATGAGCTTTTTTGGTAGGGCTAGCCTATAGTAAGGGAGCTGGAGTTTACCTCGCGTTTATTACATGAGCTTTTTTTGGTAGGGCTAGCCTATAGTAAGGGAGCTGGAATTTACCTCGCGTTTATTACATGAGCTTTTTTTGGTAGGGCTAGCCTATAGTAAGGGAGCTGGAATTTACCTCGCGTTGGCTTGTTTACTGACTTGTGCAACTTTCTCACGAAGCCCGAAATCATGTTTTCGCAAACACGATTTGAATTTATAACATACATGCGTGAACAAACACAACTTGTAAGATAAAAACTGTTGACCAAAAGATATTAGTAAAGGCAAACTTTACCGTGTATACTGAGCTTCGATTGCTAGCCCTCATAAGAGGGTCAGCCCTCGAGTGCGTTTACATGGGAAATTTCCAGCCGTCCTAGGCGAGATCCCGGGTTGTCAATAGCGAGATCTCTCCTAGGATGGCTGGTCCTCTTGTCATGTAAACGCAAACAAATTTTTACAAGGAATTACGCTGAGAGACGGGATCTCGGCAAAGAAGACTAGCCCTAGTCCTCCATATAAACACCCCCTTACGGGTCGATTACATGGAGCGCGGTTAACCGGGATGAAAATGTCCATGTAATTGTTTTCATCTCGGCAAACTGGGCTGAAGAACTGAAATAGAACATTAAAATGTTGTTCGTGTGTTTCGTGATCATAGTGAAGACTTAATAAATTAATTAGTCTTCGTGAAGACGCTTCGTGGGTTGGCTAAAACTATAACAATCTTTTTATTAACGGCGATGGGCTTACAAAATAAATAATAGACTAATTGGTGTAAAACTGAAGTAAAACTAACGTAACTTTGCCCTTATTTACTTGATAATTGCGAATTTCGGCCTGAAATCATCCACGTCAATTCAAAACTCATTCCAGTTTGCCGGGCTAGCCCGCTCCATGTAATCGCCCCCTTATTAGAGCATTTTCACGTCTTCAGGACGACGTCAACGGCCAAAAAATGAGACCTGCTGCTTAAGATTGACTTAAGGCGTTATTAAAGTCATTAAACTAGCTTCAAATATATAATATAATAGTGAGTCGTCATGACCTTTTTTAATACAAAAATTTATGTTGCTTTTTAACCGTTGTCGTCGTCCTACATCGTAAAGGCCCTACTAATAGAGGATGTTAACCTGTTGCTGCCTAGGTTTGTCTGAGGGAAGTAAAATCGTTTGGCATTCGACAGAGTAAAAGATTAACGATAGAGGCCGTTTTTTAGATTTGGACCGGGGGTCCAAATCTACTAGTAAATATGGACCCCCGTTGGCGGATTTGGACCCCCCTTTTTAAACATTTTTTATACCCAAAACAACCCAGAAAACGATGAATATGTTACATTCATTAATTTCCATATCCAAAGCCAGTTATAAACCTCACATAGTCGAGCTTGTTGTGTTGCAATAGCGAATAAAAAACATTGTTGGGCGACATTTTCATAGTTCGAAAATTTGGTTCGTTGACGTACATGCATCAAATAATATTCTATTGCCAGTAACATTATCTAAATTCAAAAATCTTAACACTGTTATTAAACTGAGTAAGTACTACAAAAAACTAGAAAGTTACCAAATGGAAAATATGTATACAACTACAAGGATAAATAAACATCGCTAAAAATGGAGAGCGTGGAGATCGCTTTTACTAACTCTGGCAGTGGTTTCTATTTTACGGTTTGTGTTCTTTATCACTATTATAAAGTGACAAAAAAACTTCAGACTGTTCGCTGTTATGAATTTCTTTATATTATTGTGTTCACACTGCATATATTTAACTTTTGGAGGGGTCCGAATTTAGGGGTGTCCAAATTAACTGGGACACCGGCTCAGGCAGGTTAATAAGGAAACCGAGTCATTTTGCTAATCAGGCTAGTTTACCAGACCTACACATATGCATGTATGAATAATAAAGACTTATTATTATTAACCGAGTGCAAGGAGTGTAGGGGAAAGAGGTTTTCGTACAGACCGAGCGACGAAGGAGCGAGCTTTGTGCGATAAAACCGAGGGCAAATACTTTCCCGTACAGACTGAGCAAACGAGGTTAATAAGGAATTTATTATATGTCTATTGCTTGAATTGGTTCATTTTATTTTGTTTCGAGCGTTGTTTTCGTTTTCAGAGTATGCTTTTTACCTTACCTGTTAACTTTTTCGTCTTCTTGTTTACACCAGTCCGGCTTTTATTTGTCGTGTTTTTAGATAAACAACTTTAAAGAAAACCAGCAGTAATGTTCCAACACATTTTATTGTTCAGAATATTTGAATAAAGATACCCAGAAATTTTCCCGTCAACCTTACAGGAGCGAGAAAAAAGCGTATTGACCGGTATGTCAATATCGTAAAATCCCGACCGCTCAGGAACCAATCAGCATGCATCGTCGTTCGCGTACGGACCGGAAATAGAGCCATATAATAAATATGATTGCATTCGTAGATTGTGCGAATAAAGTGATTAACCATTAGATTATCCCATTTAAGTTCTTTTAATATATTCGCCGACCTAACATCACAACCTTGATTGGTTATTATACAAGCAGCGAAATTTTGGAACTTTTGCAAACAAGTAGAGAGGCCTTTGTCCAAATTCCCCCAAACAGTGTCGCAAGACAGACAGACTGCAGACAGACAGACAGACAGACAGACAGACAGACAGACAGACAGACAGACAGACAGACAGACAGACAGACAGACAGACCAACAGGCAGGCAGGCAGACAGACAGACCGACCGACCGACAGACCGACAAGAGCCGACGTACAGCGAATTTTGACGGATGGTATTTTACAAACTCGTCCCCAAGCTTTTCTAGGGTTGCGACCCTGTCAAGTGTTAATTCACATTTGTTCACTGATTAGAAGCGAATTAATCTTTAATAATGTCAAGTAAAGTACCTGAAGGAAGACTAGAACGTTCTTAGTGCTATGAGTAAAGTTTTAGAAGTAATGGTGAAAGGAGCGACTCGTTTCTAACCAACCAAATATACGAGGAATGGACGGGACATTGATGTGTATTAAATGTTGTAACTTGTAAGTACAGTTGACTTGTTTGTTTGTTTGTTTGTTTGTTTGTTTATTTGTTTGTTTGTTTGTTTGTTTGTCTGTCGCTAGGACGTCTCACAAAATACTGCACAGATTTTCATGAAGTTTGTGGAAAAATTGATCATAGACCAAGGCCCAACCCATTCAATTTTGGTTAATAAAGATCTGACCATAAGATTCTCCGTGTAGAAGAAATACTTGATTGCACTCATTATCCTTATTTTATGCAAATATTTTTGTATAATTTTGATATAAGTGCAATCAAGTATTTTATTCATGTGCACATGTGTAAGTCACGTGAGCTTGGTTAGCAGGACAGCTCGTTTTCTTTTTAACACTTTCACTTCCATCGATGCCATTTGGCACGTTTTAATTTTTACTCTGTCCAAAGCCAGATGATTTTACTCATCAAGAGAAGACCTGACATGGTGGGAGTTAAAGGGTTGAACGTCTCTAATACATGTAACTCATTGGTGCAGGTTTATGCAGTCTCTGAGTGCCCTCTTGTGTCATGTACCTAGGATGTCTGAAGGTTCTCCATTTGATGAGTAAAATCATCTGGTGTATGTTAGACAGAGTAAAACTATAAAGGAGTTGTTTTGAGCTGGCTTAATTAGGTACATGCAGTAGGAATGGGTTAATCACTTGTTAACCTATTGCTGCCTAGGATGTCTGAAAGTTCTCCCTTTGACGAGTAAAATCATCTAGCGTTAGACGGAGTAAAACTATAACAGGGTTGTTTTTTGCCTGCTCAGGTACAGGTAAGAATGCATTATTACAGTATGTTTACTTGCTAACCTATTACTGCCTAGGATGTATGAAGGTTCTCCCTTTGATGAGTAAAATCATCTGGTGTTAGAAAGAGTAAAACAATAAAATGGTTGTCTTGGGCTGGCTCAGGTAGGAATGGGTTAATCACTTGTTATCCCATTGTTGCCTAGGACATCTGAAGGTTCTCCCTTTGATGAGTAAAATCATCTGATGTTAGACAGTAAAACTATGAAGGGGTGCCTTATGAAAAAAGTCTATAGGCAACCTACAGAGAACATTGCAATTGCATATAGAACCTCTTGGTGCCTATATAGTATAGAGATCTATAGGTCGATTGCCTATAGGCTTGTATTCCTACAGGTTGCCTATAGGAAATGTTCCAATTGCCTATAGAATCCTATAGGTTGGCCTCTAGAGTAAAGACTGGCCATATAGACTTTTTTGTTAGGGTGCGCATGTGTTATTTTGGGCTGGCTTAGGTTGGAATGGGTTAATTACTTATTGCTGCTTAGGATGTCTGAAGGTTCTCCCTTTGACAAGTAAAATCATCTAGCATTAGGCACAAATGCTGCCTAGTAGGATGTCTGAAGGTTCTCTCTTTGATGAGTAAAATCATCTAGCATTAGGCACAAATGCTGCCTAGTAGGATGTCTGAAGGTTTTCTCTTTGATGAGTAAAATCATCTAGCATTAGGCACAAATGCTGCCTAGTAGGATGTCTGAAGGTTTTCTCTTTGATGAGTAAAATCATCTAGCATTAGGCACAAATGCTGCCTAGTAGGATGACTGAGGGTTTTCTCTTTGACAAGTAAAATCATCTAGCATTAGGCACAAATGCTGCCTAGTAGGATGTCTGAAGGTTCTCTCTTTGATGAGTAAAATCATCTAGCATTAGGCACAAATGCTGCCTAGTAGGATGTCTGAAGGTTTTCTCTTTGATGAGTAAAATCATCTAGCATTAGGCACAAATGCTGCCTAGTAGGATGTCTGAAGGTTTTCTCTTTGATGAGTAAAATCATCTAGCATTAGGCACAAATGCTGCCTAGTAGGATGTCTGAAGGTTTTCTCTTTGATGAGTAAAATCATCTAGCATTAGGCACAAATGCTGCCTAGTAGGATGTCTGAGGGTTCTCTCTTTGATGAGTAAAATCATCTAGCATTAGGCACAAATGCTGCCTAGTAGGATGTCTGAAGGCAGGGGCGGATTTAGGGTACGTCAAACACGTCAAGCGACTAACATAAAAAAAATTGACTAATTAATTCAAAAATATTTGACTAATTAATTTTAAAAAAATTGACTAATTAATTCAATTTAAAAAAAACTAGACTACATTTATTATTTTCCAGATTTTTGAAATTTTATTTTAAAACCGATATCGAGCAGCGAATCGCCGAATGCGAGCGCAATCTGCAAAAAAAACTCTACGTCCCAGTCCGCCGTGTTTACTGTGGGCTACTCGGTCAACCTACTTATATACCAGGCCACTAGAGCATACTTGTACGCTCGGACTAGGGATAGAGGTGTAAATCTTTACAAATATGGATAATTTGAGTACGTCAAAATGGCCGACTACGTCGAAATAACGAGCGCTGATTGGTTAAAAACACTGCAAGTTAGTCGGAAGTGCAGGCAAGTACGTCGGAAGTAAAGTTTCTTGACGCACTTGGCTTTTGATTGGCTGATACAGGACGGTTTGACTAACTTGCAGCATGAGCAGTCTCAGCTGCTCTGACTCGACTTCAAGCTTATGTTTGAGACGGAGTTCGTATCATGGCTTCTACGAATGTCATGTAGTATTCGCTTCAATTAAACAGCAGTGATGATTCTATTTCAATTGTCCCGATCGGTAGGTAAGTTTTAACGTTATAATTAAAATTATTATCCACACTGGCTCTTGCCAGAAGGTATTACTCTTCAAAGGATTCAAAGAGTCTTGGCAGTCAGACTCAAACGGTTAAGAACCTATCGCGGTAACTAATCCTTTGATTGTCAGATGCGTATATTATAATAATAGTCCTATATATAGACGCGTCGTTTGTAATAGTATTCTATTTTGGCTGAATGACTGTATGGGTTAGTAAATTTGATAGCGCGAACGTGATTTATTTAAATTGAACCATGTGATGTCTGGTAGTGATAGTTCTGCGTAAATATTGCACAACATGAGAACACATAAAAGTTTTGTTTGGTTGCCTCGTGTACCTCTTGATGTTTCTCACACGACTAGATTCTAACCTCAGTAGCCTGGAATATCATTCAAAATATCTAAAGTGCTTAATGATTTTGGTAACATGATTCTTTGATCTTGTGCATGAATGTCTTTTAATATGTGTACGTTCTGATATGTTATTCAGGATTTCCGTCGGGGGTACATACGTAGCAGCTACCTAAGATTCGATTTATTGGATTTTCCCCCGTTATTTTCTATAATTTTAAATGTATTTGTATAATAAAACGTCCACTTTATCTCTAAATTTATTTGATGCCTTCCAGGTTTGATAAAATGCGCTATTGAAAACACGATTTAAAACTTTGGTGGGTGGGTGGGTGGGTGGGTGGGTGGGTGGGTGGGTGGGTGGGTGGGTGGGTGGGTGGGTGGGTGGGTGGGTGGGTGGGTGGGTGGGTAGGTAGGTAGGTAGGTAGGTAGGTAGGTAGGTAGGTAGGTAGGTAGGTAGGTAGGTAGGTAGGTAGGTAAGTAAGTAAGTAAGTAAGTAACAACTTTATTTAAAGAGGATAACACCTGACAGTTCAACTGCTAAACTTGTGGTCCTAATATAATACATTTATAAAGACAAAGGCAGGAACGGACCCCAGAGACTAGTCTCCAATAACGGGGTCCCCATACTATATATACATGTACAGTGAATTATATTAATAACAACAATAATAATAACAAGATGCCTTGCTCAGGCGTTCACTCGTGCTACTGGCAAAAGTGCAGAGAGGCGCGTATATACCGCGCGAGCGAAGGTGGGAGTGGGCTGAGGAAGATCATATTGCAGGCTGAATGTGGTGCACACATTGGTGAACATATTTACGATCAAGACAGTTGTCAGCCACATCTGATCACTGTTAAACTACAAAGTCAGTCTATTTCGAAATTTACCAACAATGTGCAAGAACACCTTGATGAAAAGGCAAAGCTGTTCAAATTTTTTTGTTGGCCAATATAACTGGATTGCTCATCCGGCTCCAAAAATGAAGCCACTGGAAACTTTGTACATATGTTTTCATAGCACGAGAACCACATTAAGAACATTTCTGCTATTGGTATCAAACAAGGAACAGTGCAAAGATTTAGAAGCTTAGTTTTTGCATTTGTTTGGCAGTAAAACGTGTTATTTCGTAGTTTTTTACTCTGCCCGGTAATCGATAAATTTGCCTATATCACAAAACTCGTAAAAACCCCAAGAAAAACAGGCAATAACTTCATTGTGAAACTATTTATATACCTTTGATAGTAAAACATGTACATGTATCTTTACAAAGTCTTGAAGTACTGTATGTAGTTGACAATTTCTGGCTGTATTTGCTTGTATTTTCCTTCTGTTTTCCCCATAGATATAGGAAGCATAGATTGCTGACTGAGCCCTTATGGCGGGCCCAACATGGGTAATCCAAAATGGCGGCTCAACCGGGCAAAAGTTCAAGTGGCCACAATGGAACAAGCCATTTAGCGCGAGTATTTTTGCAAGCTACTGCTTCGAATGAATAGAAATAGACAATACATCACAGAATAAAGCATTTTCGAGAGTTGTAACCGATAATGACAGCCGAATGGCTCGAAGTTGTTTCGATGCGTAATTTGTTGTGAGAGACGAACAAAGTGACTTTTTCTGTTCAGGTCACTTGAAATTTGAAGTTACCACTAGTTTCCACTGATCTGCCAAGTTGACACGGCTTATTTTTGCAGACTATTAACCTTACTCTTAATCCTAAAATTTATCGTACTCCTAATACTGAACTTTACAGCTAACCCAAACCGGGGAAATATGTCAGTGTGGTTGATGGAAACTAGTAGATCTCAAGTGACTCACAACAAATTACGCATCGAAACAACTTCGAGCCATTCAAGGTAATCTTAATCATTAGTACGATTGACAAATAGTCGAGAAATTCTGTTTTAAACGTGCGAATTTTGGATAGGTCGATCGAGTGGATAAGGACATTTCGTCGTTAGAGCTGTTTAAAGGCAGTCATTATCGGTTAAAACTCTCGAAAATGCTTTATTCTGTGATGTATTGTCTATTTCTATTCATTCGAAGCAGACTAGCTTGCACAAATACTCGCGCTAAATGGCTTGTTCCATTGTGGTCACTTGCGCTTTTGCCCGGTTGAGCCGCCATCTTGGATTACCCATGTTTGGGACGCGTTCGCAATAGGGCCCTAAAAAGGAGTCGGCAATCTATGTTTCCTATATATCTATGGTTTTCCCGTGGTAACGGTAAATTGGCACCCCCCGGTAAACTTTACTACTCTTAAGCCCGCAAGGTACACTGGACCTGGAGTACCAATATGGTCGCCAGTGGCTTCAAAATATTTGCTGCTGACCATAAAGGATGAGCAATCCAGTTGTATAGCAATAAATAATGAACGTGGTATTATCACGAATTCTCGCTTGTTTTACAATTTGTCACCAGGCAAACTTTCAAAGAATTAACGCACAAATTTTGTCATTTTTTAGATGTTACTTGTTACTTTCTTACTACTGCTGTCAGCTCGTCATTCTTTGACAGGTAAGCAAGTGGTTATTGTAAAGGACATTGGCAATAAAAATTAAGTTTGTCTACTTGAAAGGACTTGTAAAATTGATCGTTTTGAACCACATGTGATCACGTTTTGAACCACATGTGATCACATGTGGTTCACATGTGATTTTGGAACATGACATGTGGAATTTTTATAAGGGCTTGGATATAAATTGTGGCCGCCATTTTGAAGTAGCCGGCCGCGCGTATTGGCAAGTCTCGTAGGCAAGTCTTCAAAGGGCCTGGATACTAGTAGCTTCCCCCCTCTAATGGCGGCGCCCTATTTTTGACTAGGAATGTCCCCTCTAGTATTATACTAGAAGTTACTATCGCAAGTGAAGTGCTGCCTCAAATGGGACAAAAACCTTTAGCCTACTCCACAGGCAACTCTGTGCAGTCGATGGCCAATGTGACCCCCCCCCCCCCTTGCCCACTCCACCCAAGATTGCCCAAATTATTGCACATTGAGGTTTCTTATTTTAGATCTATATTATATTATGATCTCTGTGTGTGGCGCAGTGGGCTCACAACGCCAGGAATCGAGCCTAATGTACGCATTGCGTACCTATTTTTTTGTAGATTGCGATGATTATCAAGAATACATATATTACACCAACTCGACTGACGTAATGTACGTGTCGGTCAATGGAGGCCCATCGACAAGACTCTTCTCCGGCCACAATGTGAAATTAGGCTTTCACAAATCGCGCCAGAAATTGTTCTATTATAACGATGGGACGGTCTACAGCTCTGATACGGATTGGACGAACATCAAAGCCATCTATGAGACTGGTGTGTTGGGTAGATTTAGCATCAGCGATATTAATAACACGCTGTATTTTATCCACACAATCAGTAATGTTGTCTACTCCTTAAAAATAAACGGCTCCGGGATCAGAGATCGGGAATTCGAGCAACAAGGTTTGACTGACATTGCTGTCGATTCCAAGTAAGTTCCCTTCACAAGCATTTTTGTGCCTAATTAAATATTTTACTCAGGCTAACACCAGACTATTTTACTCTGTCTACCTTGGTTTCAGAACTAGCTTCTTGATTTCTAAGCTAATAATATACAGGGCAAAATTACTCGAATATGATTGGCTATTGAAGAAGGTATTTTTTTTGTAATTCAGGGCAAAATTTCTTGCACTTGATTGTAATCGGCCCCTTAAAGTGTCTTATGAAACGAAAATTAAGTTTGTCTTACTTGAAAGAAAACTTAAGATTATAGAGTAACATCTTTTCCAGTTTCTCGTTTCCTTGCTTTGTTCTTGAGATATTTCAGTTTGTTTGATATGCGAATTAAACATTTTGACGTCGTTGGTGCATAATGAGCTATCGGAGAAGGTTAGATATCTTTTCTATCAACAAACCAAATTAATTTGAATGAAGCATATGGATGTGTTTCGCCCACAACACTCAACATGTAGATCTTCAAGCGATTATTATATTTGATAATAGCAAAGATATATAACTTTTTCGATAACTCATTATGCCATCCTCGTTCCCAGGGTCTCCTTGGTACACTGGGAAATCGGAGGGCCTGGTCAGATGAAAACGATTGAAGCGTGTGATTGGCTGGACGAAGGTTGTTGTCGAAAACAGGAAGTGGGCAAATATATTTTCAACTGTCAAACAACGGTGTGAATAGAGTGAAGATTATCGCTCAGATAACACCGAAAAAGTCTACAAATAAAGCCAACAAAGTAGGATTCCTAAAGCGAGTTGGAACTGCGATGAGTTTCATCATTTAACTCTCAAAATTGAACGATTTTAGACATAGCGTGACTCGGTGACTCATTCGTCGGCGACGGCAAATTATGTTCGTAAACAACCTACCTTTGAATAGCATTTCGGTAAGTGAAATTGTGCTATTTTGTCCAGCGGGAAAAACAGTAAACACCAAACCTTTCGGACGTCATAATAAAGCAGCTTTTCTTCAAATATCGGAGTGTATCTCGTTTGTTTCGTTATATTATATCCATGCTCGCACCCAGGGCGATGTGATATATTCAATGACTCTCAATGTACTAGAATCTAGAACATCCGGTTTTCATCTGCCCAGGGCCTCTGGATTGTATGTTCTCCTTGTTTGACTTTTCCCCAAACAAGTCAATGGGGTTGCTGACGAAGCTCGAATTACAGCATCTACACACATACGGCGAAGATATCGATCGCGGCAACGTCTTCACTGTAGTCTTGTCGTCCGACATCTTTGTTATTTTGGTTTTATTAATTCTACTTCCGGTCACTTCAGACCAACTCATGCTCACTATTCAGCCAATAACGTAACGATTTGAAACGGATTATCCCAGAGTCCACGATCAGAAATGGCGGCTGTCGATGCTCGCGAGATATGGGCTGACCCGTATTAAGTACGCATGCGTAGAACGAATATCTTGCGTGTAAACGTCATCAATACACGGCCGACAGGAGCGAGAACACCCCGAGCTCAAAGTCAAACATCTCCGCTCAAAATCGTCGCTCGACCATAATTCTTCTACGAGCGCATAGCACGAAGGTTGGGCTTGCCATAGAATACGGTTTGTTGACAACTCGTGGAATTTTCGCGATGTACGAACCCATTACCCTTCTCAAATTCATCAGTTTTAAATGTCCTCAGAACTCACTTGAGCCAGCACGCACGTGGACTGCGAACTGCCCCATGAAAGTGGCCGATTTTCTATGCGATTTCCGATCGTGTCTCGTTTCCCGGGTGGGAAACGTGGGCTCTGGGAACGAGAGATTGAGGCACTTTAAAAAATCTACTTTTGCAGCTCCTTTTGTTTTAAAAAAAGACGTCGTTTTTATTGTCTTAATATATAATATTTTTTTCACTAGGAATTTGTTTGGCAGTGTTAATCGAAATAGTGCTAACGACATTGTTCAGTACACATTACAAACTAAGACGACAACAGTTCTGTATAAGAAGAACTCAGTTGCTCTGCGTCTAGCAGTGGACGAACAGAATGAAGCGGTGTATTGGATGCGATTTAACAGCGACTCTCACTACAGTATACTGAAGACAAGCTATAGCGGAACGTCGTCCGTTATTCAGAATCTAACAATATCCAGTTGAAATGTTGCACTTGGCGTTGGAAGGGATGTCTATTATGTTCTCGACTCAACAAACTCCCGAATTGTTAAGTTTAACAAGAGCAATGATGTTATGGTTGGGAATATTACAACTGTGTCGAATCCACTGGATATGATAGTCGTTGAAAGTAAGTATATATTATGCTGCCTATGTTTATCTCTTTGCTCGTGATTTAGATAGTCTGTAGTACATAGTCTGTGGTCTAGCTCGTGATTTAGTTAGACCACATGTTAAAACCATAGATAATGGAAGGGGAACTGGATAGGAAACTTAGGGGGCGATTACATGGACCGGGCTAGCTCGCTTTATATATAAAACGCATGTTTTTTTAACATTTCGATTACATGGCAAGCGGGCTAGCCCGGTTAACCGGGCTGAAATGTCCATGTAATCGATTTCATCCCGGCAAACCGGGCTGAAAAACAGTTGAACTATCTTCTATACGCGTTCGTTTACTTGACTGTGTGAATAAATAGTGCTGAAACGAACTGAAATAGAACATCAAAACGTCGTTCGTGTGTTTCGTGATCATAGCGAAGACTTAAAGTGCATATAAACCCTCCACAGTTTTTAGTTCCCTGTTTAGAGAGCGGAAAAACAATTGTAAAGTTATTTTACAGTTTTTGATTTGGTTGTTTTGTTTCCGAGATATATCTCTTTGAACACTGGCAAAAAGTCCTATTCGCTATTCGGGAACTAAAAACTGTGGAGGGTTTATATGCACTTTTAATAAATTAATTAGTCTGCGTGAAAACGCTTTGTTAACTGGGCTAGCCCGGACCATGTATTCACCGCCTTAGGCCGTGTTTACATGAGGCGGATTGACAGTCGAATCGGATCGAAAAACGCGAGTGAAGTCAATCCAGGCACATGTTTACATGGAGAATCCGATCTGTTTTTGCTTTTTGTAAGCGGTTTTTTAACACTATTTTCTGGTCTTTCCTCAATGTCCGCCTTCTTTACAACACGCACCAACTTCACTCATGCGTATCAAGTCATTTTCAAGTCAAACCGTGTTTAGATGAATCAGATTGGAAACATTCAAGTCGATCCTTGCTTGAATCTCAAGTCAATCCACTCAACTGTGGGGATTGACTTCAGCCATTCGTTTCGATAAGATCGAAAACTTTTAATCTTCTTCATGTAAACACAACAAGAAGAAATAACATGCGAGATATGACTTTAACACTCAATCCTCTTCATGTAAACAGGGTCTAACGTTTCTAGCGAAGGCCCTTCGTCAGAGAGAAACGTAAAGAGTGTAAACAAACAACGAGCTTATATAAGATAGATAATCATGTGACCAAAAATAAGCCAATGAGATAAAAATAACAATAACAAATTATATTGAGATGCGAAAAAATTAGCCAATCAGAGCAAAATAACAATAACAAATCAATAATGAGATGCGAAAGACATTTGCTATTCCCACCGTCGATGAGCAAAAAAATGAGGGGGTGTAAAAAGGATGAGCGAGAGTAAAAAAATCGATAAATTAATTAAGTGAAAACGCTGTCTATGTCCGCCCTTGCTAAACAAAAACAGCGTCTTCAGAAATCTCAAATAAAAGAGAGAGAAAATTAGATAAATTAAATGAAAACACTGTTTATGTCCGCCCTTGCTAAACAAAAACAGCGTCTTGAGAAGTGTTAAATAAAAGAAAAACGTTCGTTGAGTCCCTGAAGATGAATGGTTCCAATTTTGAAAATAAGACGCTTTCTTGTGTTTTGCGGCTATCATTACCACCAGAAATGGGTGAGATGGCACAAACTTTCATGTCCGAAATATGATGGTTGACAAAATGTCAGGCGGCAGGCCTGTCAACATCATTGTTCATCGCGGAACGAAGATGTTCAGAAAACCTGTCAGATAAACGTCTGCCAGTTTCACCGATGTGAAAAGGTCAATTGTATTTAAAGTGCCAATGCAGCGAAATTTCACCCCAGTTTTTTATGATGGCATTTGAGAGAACACTTAAAATGACAACGTAACATCTTTCGTAGAATTTCGTTTCCTTGCTTCATTCGTGAGATATTCAGGTTTGTTTGATATGCAAGTATCATACTTATGACATCATACTGCATAATGACTTTTTGAAATAGCATCAATTTTAGGATGGTCCAAATATTTTACACCCAGCTACACACGTTTAGTGACCAGTCATGGCTATATACATGCAAGTGCAAATTTTTATTAAGTACTTTCGATAAGCACTCTCAAAGAAAATCATTCTTTTCTAAAAAGTCATTATGCAGTGTGATGTCATAAGTATAACATTTGCATATCAAACAAACCTGAATATCTCAAGAATGAAGCAAGGAAACGAAATTCTACGAAAGATTTTACGTTGTCATTTTAAGTGTTCTTTCAAATGCAATCATAAAAAAACTGGGGTGAAATTTCGCTGCATAAGCACTTTAAGGGAGCTGTCATTAATTCTATCTGGGAAGGGAGCAGAAGGAAAACTGAAAATTGCTGTTAACGTTTCGTGGCCCAACTGTAAAATTTGTTTTAATTTCGTGGCCCCGTACATCTTAAATTCATGGCCAATCAAAGTTTTTCCAAATGTTTTCGTAGCCCACTAAATTTTGATTTATAGTTACATGGCCTAGCACCTTACCTTCTGCCCCCTCCCGGGTAGAATTAATGACAGCTCCATCTCAAACTCATTAATAATTCATGAGATAATCAGCCAATTACAATAGTTCATTCAATCACCTTATTGAAGTTCATTCAATCACCTTATTGAAGTTCATTCAATCACCTTATTGAAGTTGGATACTCCAGTAAAACCCAAGATATTAGATGAAAACCGGTGTTCATCTAATTCTTAAGATCTCAATTATCTATGCAAAATAAACAAGGTGCTGTATGAATAAATTTTACACATGCACATCATGAATAAAATCTCAAGAGGGTTTATTTTAATTGCATTTTTCAATAGGTCAATTTGCACGATGACGTGAGATGGCGTTGGGTGACCTAAACTACCAGAATGCTTTGCCAGTATTCTAGGGTTTCGGCTAAAACGGATGAGTCAAAGGGACCCGTCCGGTCCTTTCGCGACTTTTCCCAAACATGTCGTCAAATATGTTTTTTCAAAAAGCTAGGGGTTAAACAAGATTTCTGATTAGGGTTAGGGTTTATTTTGTGGTTAGGGTATCGAAAAGATTGCTAAAATCTTGAGACTCACTGAAACTTCACGACAAACTTGGAAAAAACAAATTTAAAGACATATTTTGGAAAAGCCGCGAAAGGATGGACGGGTCCTTTTGAGTCATATCTTTAGCGGAAACTCTAGCATACTGGCAAAGCATTCTGGTAGTTGTAGTCACCCAACGCCATCGTACGTCAACGTGCAAATGGTCTATTGAAATCGCTCGAGCACGGGTGGCGTGTGCTGTTAGCGCGCTGCCTCTCACCAAAAGTTAAGCTCGTTTAGACGGGGTTAGTACTTGGATGAGTGACCGCTTGGGAATTACCCCGTTGTCGAGCTAGAAACTAATGCGAGTAGAGTTGTAGCTGATCTCTCCTGTGCTTCGAGGGTTTTTCGCCGGGTTCTCCGGTTTTCCTCCCTCCGCAAAACCAACACCTTACATCATGGTAGTCATGTTCAATTGGGGCATTTCGCTCTGCTTGACCACCAGTTGCAATAGGCAATAAAGTCATTAAATCTAAATCAACAACTCATTTATAGTGTTTCATCAGGGGAATCCAAACACTGGAAAACAATATGTTTTCTCGTATTTGGATCCCCTGATGAAACACTCAAACTCGTTGTTGATATATTACGTTAAGCCCACTAGGCGACTTTTTTCGCGCGAAGCGAATCGAAAAAATATATTCAGCAACGTGATTGGTTGGCGACAAAATTCGCCGCGAAAAAGTAGAAACAGATCCTACTTTTTCTGGCGAATAATCGCTTCGCGCGAAAAAAGTCGCCTAGTGGAAAACGGGCTTGAAAAAACGTTCTTTTACCGCTATACCGAATCTCAGTTTGGGAAAATGATTCTGTTTTTGTTGGTAATGAAGTAAAAAGGTTAATTATATGGCAGTGGCGCTGAGAGGTCCAAATACGGAAATCCTGCAATCTGATTGGTTCCTAAAACTTAGTTTATCTGAGATAAAGAACCCAATTACAAGTGCACTTTGATTAATTAACGAAGAACTAAAGAAGCTAAACAAATTATCTTTGTTTTTCTGGTTTTTTTTTGTTCCAAATAAAAATTAAAAACATCTGTTAAACAAAACGTTGCGAGTTTTGCAGTAGTGTTTTCATGTCTCTGATAGTTTTAAGTTAAATAATAATTATTTCAGCAAGGCCATATAATTAACTACTTAATAACCGAGAGTGAGGTCTTTACGGTAAAATATTAAACCGAGGTCTTGCTGTATTGACCGAGCGATAGCGAGGTTAATACGCTCAAGACCAAAGGTTTAATATTTTACCGCAAAGACCGAACGGTCGAGGTTATTAAGTAGTTTATTATATGGCACTTTTTATTTCAAAATCAATCTTGTATTTCTTGGTCTTCGCTTCCTTTAACTTCGTCAAAACACCGAACTAGCGTTATTTTCTTCTGTTTCTTTCTCGTCTGGATACTAGGATTTACTTTTATAATGTTGATCGTCGTCTATTTCATCTATTTTCGCCGCTTTTGGAAACAAGCGTTGGACAAAAAAGAATATGTGGCAGTATTGTCTACGGATATGAGTAAGGCATTTGACTCTCTTCATCCAAAACTTATGATCCAAAAACTTAAAAGTTATGGGTTCAACGATGATTCGCTAAAGCTGATTCGCTCTTTTTTCAATAATAGAAAAAATAGAGTTAGACTTAGCAATACAACAAGTGAATGGAAGGATATTAAGCGAGGATGTCCCCAGGGGTCGTCGTTAGGTCCGTTATTGTGGAACATGTTTCAAAATGATATGCCATTACAGATGAAAAATCCACATTTGTATCTATATGCTGACGACCATCAACTTTACACCATGGGTAAAGAAATTCAAAAAGTAAAAGATGATTTAGTTAATGATATGGTAACAGCATCAAATTGGTACACAGAAAACTTTTTAAGAGCTAATCCTGAAAAATTTCAAACGATAACGTTAAAACCAAATCGAACAAATGATAAAGATATTGACGTGTCTCTTAGTATTGACGGTTACCAAATACCCAACAGAGAAGATCTTAAAGTACTGGGAGTAAACCTTGATGAAATTCTTGATTTTAATAAACATGTCACTACTGTGTGTAGAAAAAGTAGCAGAAAAGTTGGGGTGATATTACGTTTACGGAAGTTAATTCCAACATCTGCAAAGCTACAACTTTACAAGTCTGCAATCTTACCGCATCTTACGTATTGTCACTTAGTGTGGCACTTTTGTCGAGCTTCAGATAAAAGAAAGTTGGAGCGAATTCAAGAGCGAGCCCTCAGAGCAGTATATAATATAACTGACTCAACTATTACGTACCAGCAGCTACTCAATCGTGCTAATCTCCCAAGTTTAATTAATAGAAGACTTCAAGATACAGCAATATTAATGTACAAAATTAAGAACAATTTAAGTCCTGTTCACTTAAATGAAATATTCATAAAAAATATTAATCATTACAAACTGCGAAATGCAGATTTTAACATACCGCGATACAGTACAGTTAAATACGGTAAACATTCTTTAAGATATTATGGCCCTTATATATGGTCTAAATTAACCAAAGAAGATAAAGAGAAACCTAGTTTAGAATCTTTTAAAAGGAATATTAGAAAACAGGACTTAGAAAGCATACTCGATAATAACTGCAGAAATTGTATTTTATGTTCAACTTAATTTTTATTGTTATTTTATTTATATTGATCTATTTATTTTTTTATTTATCATATTGTATATAGGTGTATTTTAAGAAATATTCTTAATAGTTTTAATAGGTAAATTATTGTAAAAATAGAGAAATTTTGATCTCGTAGTATAAATCCTATTTTAGTCTAAAACTTATCAATAGTGTCCCCAATTAGCTGTATATATAGCTAAATACATTGACACTCAAAAAAAAAAAAAAAGTTATTCAATAAAAGTTTCTTATTAGGATTTTTTGTTTGTTTCCAATCGTAGGGCATTAACAATTTTAATAGTGGTTACGGATAATACCCGTGGGCGTTACGGATAATACCCGTGAGCATTACGGAGAAATCTCGCCCCGTCCGCAACCAATCACAGCGCGTGATTTTATCGGAAGTAATCCGTGCCATATAATAATTAACAATTAGACAACGAGTTGTCTAATTGTTTTAGTATAAATTTACCAACAAAAGTTAAATACATTCTCAACCACAACGTATTCTTTGAGGCTCGTTTAATACATTTTTTAACTGCCAACAACAAACGTTCAACAGTCATTTCAGACATTTCCTTTGTCCCGTACGGTAACTGATCGAAAAGTAAAGTTTTCTTGCATAATTTAGGATGGGTTTTCATGTACAATATTGAAACAATATATATCCACTCATTCGATTTGTAAAAATGACAAAAGGTTGAAAGAAACATTCAATTTAGCATATAGTTTACATCACGAAATGTTGTCAATAGCAAGCGTAATTTTGAAATGTGTTTTGTTTGCAGTTATTTCGTTTTAAACGAACACAGATAAACAATTTAACGATCTTATTATTAATAATTTCCATTCTAACCATTTTGTAGCCGTTTATGTTTTCTGTAGAACTTATTTTTTCGCCTAAATGTTCAATTTCTTCTGTCATTTGCCAACTCATTATATAAATTTCGGCGCCATTGTTGCTTAACAGAACAACCGCTGGCTCTAATGATCTTTGCTCGTGACATACTACCCATTTTGTGATTGGTCAATTTTTTTAAAAGAATGACTTTCATTGGTTTATCCCAGAGGTTTATATCACCAATTATAAACTCCTGCAATAACCAATGAAATTCGAGGATTTGCATTATAAACTTGTAAATTTATACTAAAACTACTTATTGACCTCGCTTGTTCGGTCTGTACTAGTGAAATATCGAACCTCTGTTTTTACTAAAACGATATTTCACTAGCACAGACATCACGCTCGGTCAATAAATAGTTAGTATATTCTTATTGCTTTTTTTTTTTGCAGTTCAAGACTTATGTTGTTTTGCTCCTTGTCATTCGAATGCCTACTGTCAAAGTTCTCCTAACCGTCAGGTCTGTTCCTGTATGTCTGGATTTTCAGGATTGTCGCAATGCGAAGGTATTAAATTATATTGATTTGTTACAAAGATATCCTCGTTCCCAGGGCTTTCTCAGTACACTGGAAAATCGGAGGCCCTGGTCAGATTAGGCTCGATTTCCAGCCGTATACCGGGTCCCGGTGCTTACCTTCCCCGAAATCACGTCTGAACTCGTGAGCTTGTCCATTGTCGATTTGCACCAATCACAAACGTGCCTGCAGATTTTCAGCAGGCATATATTATTAGAAGAAGAAGACTGATTTCAAATGAAGTCGAATCACTGCTGTAGAGAAAAGTTTTCTGACTGCCCCAACCGGGAATCGAACCCAAGGTATCTGGTTTAACGTATAGTGCTCTACTACTGAGCTATTGGGACTCCCGGCTGAGGCAGTCAGAAAACATTTCTATACAGCAGTGATTCGACTTCATTTGAAATTCTTCTTCTTCACATATATACGTAGCCTCCTTCGCAGGCGTTCTTTATTTTCGTCCCCCACTAACGCCTGCTCAAACGAGCAACACATTCCGTTCCTTTTGTGTACATGGACCAATGAAATTACACCATTGTCGTGCTAAATAAAGCCGTCCTGGGCTGGTATTGTTATGTGTAAACTCAAGGTCTATAGCTGTAGATGCATGAGATGCATGGTATCGGATTCGCCGATTTAGATTTTCTTTCGTTGTCCAACGAATCCGTCGCAGTAGTCTCATTTACAGGCGTTCTTTGTATCGGTCCTATATCAATACTCCATCTTCACTATAATTATAATTATAAATATACCACACCAACCCTTCCCTTCCCTTCCATATGAATTTAGATCGGTTAACTTTCGTCAAGCTCGGTCATGTTGTATAATGTATATATGGCCAAGGTGAAGGTCAGCCTCCCAGATTTTAGGAGCCTATCTTTGATTGGTCAATCTCTCGGAACGGAATGTGTTGCTCGTTTGAGCAGGCGTTAGTGGGGGACGAAAATATCGAGCCCGCAAAGAACGCCTGCGAAGGAGGCTACTTAGGAGTTAGGACTGGGTCTGGTTACATACAAAGTTTTGTATAATAGCTCTTATATAAAGTATCATACTTTCCGAAGACATCCCCTGTTAATACTATAACTTCTTAAGTATTCCGGGGTGTAGGTTATGAAAGTCAAATCCAAGATGGTGGTTTTAAAAGGAGGAGTCCTTCGACTTCTCTTCACTATGGCTCGAATGGGCCACGGCGATGAATAAGGTAAGTTTTATTTACTTCAAATCCATCTTTTTCCAGCTAGGACCTTAGGGGGTCCACGTCACATTTTTCGGACAAACAATCTCAGGATGAACATTCGGACACTGAGAACACCGTACAATAAGAGTGGTTAAAAGATGGTCTTAGAGTGCTGTAAAAGTGATTCTCGACACCCAGAACGATTAAACATAAAAGAAATAGCAGCTACAGCTATAGTAGAGAAAATGTAAGTCAAAATTTGTAGATTTTTAAACGCGACAATTATGATTAATATGTCTTGCCGTGTTTGAACAGGGGGGTTCAATTCCTGCCGGAAGGCCTGTGTAGTTGCTGATGCCCATACATTTAACGTTCGGTTTGGTCATTCCAACAAAAAGCACCACGCCAAAAAATAGACGCCGCGGAGTACAATGTTGTTGTGATGATGGCATATTAAATGGTAAGTGTCATGTTTCATCAGTTCAAGAAGAACTGGTCGCAAGTTGTTCGTGAAATCAATCCCTGCTTGATACGCAGGCAATGGAAGCTTGGCTTGTTTATCGTTAGATGTGCTGTGGTGCCGCTGTGCGGGCAAGTTCGATGACGTTGACGCTTATTAAACCGCGCATATTTCTAATAAAACAATCTGCGTATTACACAAACTTAACCATATATCATGATTATATTATAACCATTATATATATCATGATCGCGTCTCAGTAATGTACAAATTGTGACTTACGTGTACCGCCATAGTTGCTGTTAGGGTTGGATTTTTTATCGTTAGACCATGTTGACGCATGAAACGAAGGTTGTAGATGTACAGTAGATGACTTTCACGCAAACGAATTTACATGTGATACGCTTTTAATATATTTTAACGCTTTTAATATATAAAGCATTATCAAACTGTTTCTCCGTTCTCTACATTTTCGCTGCTGAAGAAACAGTGAAATATAGCAGCCTAGTCACGTCTTTTCTCTTTAGCTTTTACCGAGAATCACTTTTACAGCACTCTAAGACCATCTTTTAACCACTCTTATTGTGCGGTTTTCTCAGTGTCCGAATGTTCATCTGAGATTGTTTGTCCGAAAAGTGTCACGTGGACCCCCTAAGTCCTAGCTGGAAAAAGGTGGATTGATAAACTGGATCGGAAAGGAACGATGTTTTTCCCGTCGCAAATACCGTCTTTTTTTTCTTTATTTAAACTCAGGGACTGGTTGACTATATATATAAATTATATATATATAATATAAGAGAACCCAGTGGCGGCGCCACGGGAAGGACTAGCTTGATTTTCCAATTCGTCCAAATTAGAGAAAAGTTGGGGGATATAAAGATCTGAAATGTGTAATCTTTTGTGTTTCCTATGATTTATAATCTTCAGAATTCTGTAAAATCTCACTCCAAAATGCAGGAAATGGCATATCAGAGACTCTAGATTTCAAAATTTTCCGGGGGGCATGCCCTCGGACCCTCCTAGAGGTTCGGCGCTACTTCGGCGCTGGCACAGGCGCTCGCAAAGCATAGGTGTCGCCTTTGAGAAAAGCCGTTGTTTGTCGTAATATTATATATTGCAACTTGAGTTGTTTTAAAACAAAACTTGTGGCAGTAATGTCTTTTTTTCTTTTCTTTTTCATGGGGGGAGGCACCAAAGCTAATCTGGCTACACCAAACTGAAACTTGCCACCACGCCACTGCTGATGCACCTTCATTGGATGACTGTAAAGTTTCAAGTTGTTTACAAGATTGCACTCCTTGTTTCCAAAGCTCTCCATGGTATGGCGCTTAGCTATATAACGGAATTGCTGTCAACCAAAACCATCAGCCGTTATCAATTAAGATCAGATGATCAGTGCCTGCTTTTTATTGCGGAAACTAAAGCCAAGAGTCTTGGTAACAGAGTGTTTGCCCATGCTGCTCCGTCAATTTAGAACTCGCTGCCGTACCACATCAGACAAAGTGAAACTATTAATTGCTTCAAGTCTCAATTGAAGACATTTCTTTTTAAGAAAGCTTTTGATATAACTTTTTAACCCCCAATATGATATTTCTTAATCCTAATATATTTCTTAATTTAAGGAGGCTTTTATACTGTAGCCTAGTTCTCTGTATATACCATTGAATCTTCATTGCAGTGTTCTGTGAAACGTTCTTATATCATTTCTAGCTTAGGATATTCTATTATTTTAGTTTACTGGCATTGTATATATTGTTGAATTATTGTAAAGCGCTTTTGATATTATTATTATTTGATTATTATTATTATTATTATTATTATTATTATTATTATTATTATTATTACAAAGTTTCAGTTGCTGGGATTATACATGAAGTAGCTGAGAGTCGGTTTCGTGCATAATTTAGCGCGGGCTCAAAGCACAAAAGCTTTTATGTTTTGCTCGAGATTGCGTTTTGCCTTTGGTCCTGGTTTTGTCCTGTTCGAATTACCTGTGTTTGGCTGTTCGTGAAATTGTGCAGCATGTGACCTGAGTTATACACTTATTTATACGATGTAACACTTGCGCATTGTAGCCATGTACCGATGTACACAGTACTGGTACGCGTAATGACGTAAGCTAATTTAGTCGTGCAAAAGGGCCGGGCCACGCCATTTTTATCCAGCAAAAAATTCCACACACCCCTCTAATGTTTATGCCCTAGTTACGCCCCTGTGCACCAGATACCAACGTCGTTTCATCCCGGACACTTCGTTGGAGTTCAATAACATGAAACTGTATGTTTCAAATATTTTAGGTTTAGCTATATGGTACGAACAAAGTACTAGACTCTTAGAATGGTATGCTCGGTAGTATGTGTTGAACCGCGACGAAAGATGTATACTTGTACTTTGTAAAGGTAAGTGTAAGAATCAACCCCTGCGTTTTGTAAGAGAGGGTGCATTATATCAAGGACTAGAAACTTTGAATAGTTCGTTACAATTAAGTAACAGTGACGACCTATGTAAAGTAGGAAGTCGTTTAGGGTGCCCTATGTCCCATGTGGACCCATAAGGCAAAGCGAGCGGAGATTACTTCGAGCAAACGACATTCGTTGTAATTTGTTGCGAGGGGTCCGACACGGCCATCGAAAGCGTTTTCGTAAAATTCTCCACAAAGCAATCAGGAGAACTTTACACACGCCGGTTCCGAAGACTGGGGACTGTATCTTTCGTTTTGTATCTCTTTATTACATGAAAGTCTTACAGATCAACAAGCCTAATACTTCAGATCGCACGCATATCATTTGTCTCAATCGGTCTGTCTGTAACAATCGGTTGCGATCTCTGATTCCAATCTGATGGTTTTACATATATCGTCTTATTTTATAATGTTACTCTCTGATACATGCACCCTACTCTACTACGTAACTAATCCCTTTACAATGTCCCCTTTCATGCAATTTGGCTACTTAATGAAACTAGGAAGAAGGGATTAAGACCTTCCTGTACATTGGAAGGTCTTAATCCCTACTTTATAGCTAACATGTCAACAGTACACTTGAAACATTAGTTAAAAGGCTATTCAGATTTCAGAAAGATCTTGATTCGAAGCCAAACGAGCACTCGCCTAGAAAACGCGGTCGCTAATCACATTGTTAAAAGAATGTCACACTATATCGCTTTTCGTTCTATAATCTTTCCGCGTATAAACTTATAGCTAACATGTCAACAATACACTTGAAACATGAGTTAAGGGGCCGAGCATTTGACTTTTGAGGGGGGGGGGGGGGGGGGGGGGGGGGGGGTGATCTGGTTTGGGCATGAATTTTTTTTCGGTACCCATATTGCTGAAGATTATTTTTTTCCCAGGTCGCAACTATGTGTGGAAATTTTTTTCACCATTATAGCTTCGGCAAGATCTCTTTTTTTTGAGCATTTTAGTTTAGCTTTTATCCACCAATGGATACAATAAGCAATTCTTCAGAGCTTTTGTTAAATAGGCCCTGTTTATACGTTGCATTTAAATGTGCAAGTCTGGCAGACGAAAGTGACGTGTGTCGTAATTTTATACGATAATAGTATATTTTCGCCGAAGCTCGAAATTATACATTGGAATTTGGAATAGTTTTTATCCATTTACTGGAAATTCCATGCGTCTGAAAAGCGACACATGTATCAGGCACTGGTTACAGATGTTTTATTTGTGTGGGGCACATGGATAAAACATCTGATCTGGACGCATTTAATTCGTTTTAGACATCGTTCTATATATTAATCGTAAAGGAGAGTAGTTCTGAACAGTGCCATATCCAGAGATTATTTGGGCACTAGGGGGGTCCGGGGGCATGCACCCCCGGAAAATTTTGAAATTTAGGTTATGTGCGCACGGTAACGTTTCCGAGCGTTTTCGTATTGTCTCAAGTAATGAGCTGATTGTTTTCGATTCCTTTGAGAACAGTCAACAATACGAAAACGCTCGGAAACATTACCGTGTGCACATAGCCTCAGAGTCTCGGAAATGCCATTTCCTGCATTCTGAGATGCGATTTTTAACACTGACGGGTGATTTTTTAATTCTTGTAGGGTTTTTGAAAAACCCCTCGGATTGTAGCCATAGTTTATATGTTTTGGGCACCTCGGTTTGGGCGCCCAAACTGGTGTACCGGCGTCTCAAACCCCCTCGATACGGCCCTGTGAACCACTGCATTGAGCCAAAACAAACTTACTGTAACTACTAAAAAAATATAAGATAAATTTAATAGATAAATTTAAACAAAATAACAGTTATTATAATACAGTTTATCGTTTAAGAGATGAATGTATTGAAACCATCCTACATGTTTACTTTTTAAAATAATATTAACGTTCAACTTTGTTTTTGAAAAGTGATGCAATTTTTTTCTTGCTCAAACTTGATGAAGGATATTTTTTCACTTTGTGATTCAATGCATGCTTTTTTCCCCGTCCCAAACCACCTTGCAGGATTTTTTTTCTGAAATCACCCAACCCCCTTCCCCCCTCCCCCCCTCTCAAAAGTCAAATGGTCGACCCTAAAGATAAGAGCATTGTAGGCAATAAATTATTGCATTGTAACTTCACCCCCCCGACACTTTTGGGGTTAGGGTTAGGGTAACCCCCGGGAAATTCATTTTTTGTGAGGTTAGGGTTCTGGGGTTCGGGGGGAGAGGTTTTCATTAATAACCTCTTCTAGCATTACAATGCAATAATTTATTGCCTACAATGCTCTTACAATTACAATAGTTTATTGGTTACAACGTGAGGAACGCCTGAATCTCGCCATTATCTTCATACGAATTACGAAGTTCGCTAATTGCCTTGATTGGAATAGCTTCTTTCGTTGATTGTATCATTTTTTGGACGTTATTCGAACTATTTCTTTAAAAACTTGATGTTAAAGGTAAGCTACATACAAGATATATTGATATATAAGTGTAATTTAATAAAGGGGTCGAGTAATTTATATTTCGATCAAAAACGTGGCGAGTCTTTACCGATTTGGTGATTTACGCAGCTCGATTTATGTGTGGTACGTCGAATTCAACTGATATTACTTTAACGACGTCTCATATATGCAAGCGCTATGGCTTCATAGGAAACACAATAGCACATAAGACTATAAACTAGCATTAACCTGATTGACTCAGTAGCTCAATGTCTATAACTATAGTCATTAGAAGGAGGATCGAAACAACTAGCTCTGATGATGTACAAAATAATTACTAACAGGGCACCAAGTTATTTAACTAACATGTTTGAAAACATAACTTCTGTACATTCTCATAACTTGAGAAACTCAGAGTATAATGTTTATATCCCAAGACCATATACTGAAGCTGGCAAAAACAGCTTTCGTTATCAGGGAGCGGTTCTCTGGAGTAGTCTATCGAGTCAAGACAATGTGAGATCTTTTAAAACATATTTAAATCGTAGTTAGGTTGTTATAATTATTAGGTATTATTATAAAAGATATTGTAAATAATTAGGTACTCTATATATTTGTAATTGTTTCTACACGGCTCACAAGATTCAAGATTCAAGATTTCAAGACTCAAGATTTGTTTATTTATCCATTCAGGAGCAGTACATCAAAATAACGTTAAAAAAACCCAGAATGGAAAGGAGCATAAGATTAAAAACCCAAAGGGTTACAAAGCGTTCTCATGCACCTGCAATAGTTAATTATAAATTTCAAATGTGAGTCATGTGAGTCAAGTGAATCATTTGAGTAAGAATAAGTACCAGGCTACAAACATAACAGAATATGAATATATGAATATATAATTTACATTAAACTTGTTTTAAACTTGTTAAATTTAATTTTCAAACTGGAAGAAAAATCACTGGAAGAGCATGTATTAATGAAGTAATACCGTGTTACCGTGTTTAAACAAATATCATTGATTGATTGATTGATTGTAGCAGGTTCGATCCCTGGCTGGAGCTCAGAAAGATTTTCTGAGTATTTGAGCTTGACAAACGTCTACAGAACGTCTGTTACATTAAATTAAGCTCGAAAGCGTACCACGTACACTACATGTATATAGTTGTACGCACAATTTATTATATCACGACACTTGAACTACATCTCATATATGCAAATGCTAGCACTTTTAATAGGAAGCACATATGACTATGGATTTGCAACCTTGGCTCTCCATTTGGGCCTCAGTAGTTCAATGCTTAGAGCATCTAACCAGTCAGAAGGTTGGAGGTTCGATCTTTGTCATCTGGTGTGTAAAGTGAAAGTGAAACCACGAGCTTGTGAACCTCATGTTTGGATTGTTTTCTCTCACTGCCTTCTAAATCTTTGTTCAGTTACAAGGTGAGAAGTACTTCTTTCAAACTTGTCATGTATAAAATCGTTTTAATTCTGGTTCAACTGTGTGTTGTGCTCACCCACGACTCACGACTCACTTTACTTGCTTATTACATATGTTATTTCCAATGGAATTATGACCTCAAACAAAGTTATATTAATCTCGTTCCATAAAGTTTATATCTCTCCACGACTGCGTACAAGGTTATCAAATGTAGACAAACCAGGTTTTTCATGAAATAATCTATTTAAAGCAGTTTTGATTTTAGTCAAGGATATCAAAGTTCGATGACAATAATGGGGATAAATTAACAATGTGCATGTGGCAATGTAATGGTATTGTAATATATTTCAGCTATTGATCACTTGGATTTACCTGATTTAGTTAAAGCAGGGCTGTAGGAAGATGTTTCAGGTTAGGGGGGCTTCTTGAGTGCCTAAGGTGTGAGAACCCTCTAGGGGGGTCTGGGGGCATGCCTCCCTGGAAAATTTTAGATTTTCTCTATTTCTAGATATTTCTGCTGTGGTATCAGTAAATGAGAAAACATTTAATTTGACTTTATATACATGTTTGTAGTGGTGAATCATTAACTAGCAATGGCAAATTACTTATGACATTTAGTGCATGTACAAATTAGGCACTTGGGTTGTCTATTGGGTATCAGAAAAAACTTACTAGTACCGTACTGTATAATATTGTGAATGCTGCAATCTGATTACTCAATATCTATTTAACAATTATATACAGTAGACAATGAACCCAAGTTTTCTATGAGCTGATAGACAATGAGGCAAAGCCAAGTTGACTATCTGCTTGTAGAAAACGAGGGTGAGTTGTTTAATTGTTTTAGTGTGAACTATAAACAACTTTTCCTTAACATAAAGAAGTCTTATCAAGCATGTTCTAAATTTTCAGATAGTTTTACCTTTTTGTTTGCAGACGTCTCCCCATACAAAATGTAGAGTAGTTTGATGGCATATGGTAAACAATTGCTCACAACTGCACGAGATTGTAATTACTTTGTTTCAAATTTGCTGTACAGTGTAGATATACTCTATAAGCATAAGCGAATTCATTTTCTTATTTGAAAATGTCAAAATGAACAATTTTCATTACTTTTGGGCCAATGTTTTCATCACTGACATATAAATTTTAATGGTCAACAATCGTTTGGCCTAGTTTCCTGGTTTTGCTTGTGGTGTGAATATGTCATGGCTTCTGATTGGTCAAAATAGGAATATTCCAGTTATAAGGTTTGTCATTGGGTAACAATACTAGTGGCCTATCACCAATAGACCACTAGTAGCTCAGCCAAACAGGAAGACGAATTTGTAATAGACCACTAGTTGGTTGATACTAATTATCGATAGATAGTGAGTAGGAGATAGAGTACCAGGGCCTGCGTGGTCTGACGGTCACACCACACATTTAGGCCACTGAGGAGTGGATGTCTATTTTACCACAGTTTTCACAAATCAAGTCAGTGAGCATGCTTCATGTTTTTAAAAAAATCTTCATGAACTAAGGTACACAAGTTTCTACTAAAACAATTAGATTACCTATTCACTCTTTATTTCAATGAAATAATAGTTGGCTTGGCCTTGTTCCCTGATGAACTATTAACTCAGAACTTTCAACTTCCTAATCTAATAAATTGTTAAATATATCCTGATCCAGGCCTGCTTCTACTGTATATCTGATCCTATGTTTTAGAATTAAATTACTCCTAAGAGTGGTAGCTGGTAGGCACGTGGACACATGGTGTACTTATTTTTTTTCAGTATTTGCAGCGTTTCAGGTTTTTGTGAAAGGGTCTGGAGAATGAAATAGATGACCCGGCGAATCAGCCAGGGCCTTCAGCCCTGCGTGGTCCAGGCTAGGGGTTCCTGGGGCATGCCCCCCGGGAAATTTTGAAGCTCTCAAATGCCATTTCCCGCCATTTCAGGGGGTAAAAAATGCCTTACAACTGAGTCGGATATGATATAATATAGGTAACGTAATGGTAGATCCCAGACTCCAGCACGGTAGAATTCAATATGGTCACTTCGAACATTTGCACACAAAACGGGTTTCAAAACACGCGTTGGGGAATTTAAAATCATTTATGGATTATTTATTTATCCAACGACGGCGAAATACGATGGAGACACGGCGAATTTGCTACAAAATCCGCTCAACCACCGGCGAAATTCGCCGTTCGCCGGCCTAAATCTGAAGGACTGAAATTTGGACAGTCAGGTTTGAAATGCTGGCTAAAAGCTTGTGTGGAACAGGGTCGGTTTTTGCTACACATCAATTATTAACTTCCTATTAACTGAGAGTGTGGTCATTATGGGGAACTATCAGACAGAGGTCTTGACAGTACAGACTGAGCTTGCAGGGTGAGGTTTGTACATAAAAGACCGAGGTCTGATATTTTCTGTGATGACCGTCCAAGCAGTTGAGGTTAATAAGAGGTTTATTATATGAATGACTGCCATGACATAAACTCATAAACTCATACAAGAACATTATATACTTCTCAAACTTTTTAACAGTTTACATCCCAAAGTAATGGGCAAAAAGTCCAAAAACTAGATTAGAAATGGTGGCTTTATGAACAAGCAAACAACAAAAAATATTGTTTGATGACTGTATTTAAACAGGCTTAAAATATCAACAGTACAAGAATTTCAACTTGAAAATACATTCAAGTTATCTTGTGAGACACTTCAACTGTGTTGTTGAAAAGTCAAAATTATGTTTGAAGGCTTTTGTTTAGTCACAAAATTTTTCGAGGAAGTTTAAATCTAGTAACTTGGTAGTCTTTAGTTTGTCAAATAGAAAATATACCAAACTAAATAGCCCATATAGTTTTAGTCTATAGTTAAAGCAGTAATCACCCTTTGAATATCTGGGCCAAGTAAACAACCTTATTACCTGGGACTAAGACTACAATATAGGACTGAATGAATTATATATGGTATTTAATTGCAATTTTAAGGACAAAAGCTAGTGACTTATAAGTTCTGTATTCAGATGTAATCCCCGTAAACGATTCCCGCTCCGAACTGAATGACTATACGTGTATAAGAAGAGAAGTTGGGGTTTTCCCCCCTCATTTTGATGGGCAGAAATCCCGGTGAGATTTACACAATGTCATTCACTAGAGATATTTAAAATGTTTTCACGGTTTCGCAAATTCCCGTTTTGCAAATACCTATTTCGCAAATTCCCATTTGCAAGTTCCCGTTTCGCAAATCTGTTTCGTTTCGCAAAATATCATAAGCCATTTTGAGGCTTGTTATAGAAAAGACATAAAGGTTTATTCTGTATATAATTTACTGGATTAATTTAATAAACCTGAGAGAATGTGATTTCAGTCTTGTTCTTTTGTTGTTTGAATGATTAGGCTTTTACTTTTTTGAACACAATTATTTGAACTGTAATTGTAGTCGTGTTTATAACTAAGTTCTGGAGACTTTATTAGGAGCTTTCAACTAGTGATACTTTGAAAGTATATGTATTTGCAAGAGACGTACTGTACTGTACTGTACTGTACTGTACTGTACTGTACTGTACTGTACTGTACTGTACTGTATTGTACTGTACTGTACTGTGATGTACTGTACTGTACTGTGCTGTACTGTACTGTATTGTACTGTACTGTACTGTGATGTACTGTACTGTACTGTACTGTGCTGTACTGTACTGTATTGTACTGTACTGTACTGTGATGTACTGTACTGTACTGTACTGTACTGTACTGTACTGTACTGTATTGTACTGTACTGTACTGTGATGTACTGTACTGTACTGTGCTGTACTGTACTGTACTGTGCTGTACTGTACTGTATTGCGCTTCACTGTGCTGTACTGTACTGTATTGCGCTTCACTGTACTTCACTGCACTGTATTGCGCTTCACTGTACTGTACTGTACTGTACTGTACTGTACTGTACTGTACTGTACTGTACTGACTCAGGACTGTACTGTACTGTACTGTACTGTACTGTACTGTACTGTACTGTACTGTGCTGTACTTTAACCACTGATACAAACTAATCTGATGCAAACCTAACATTTGTGAAACTGGTAGCAAATACTTTCTTTGCTACTCTTTATTAACTACAATCATTGACAAAATTAGTTGAAACGACTTGAGCGAATCATGCCATTTAAATGTTAATTGCTAAGCCTATTTTTTGCATAAATTGCTATCCCCCTGTTCCCCCCTAGCTTTCAATGTTGTTACTCTAAACATGTAAATGTAATGGCAAATAATCCAAATAGTGAAATAAAAGTAGTGTGCTGCTTAAAACCATTTCATATTAGCTTCGTTTCAAGAATTTTGTCAATGATTGTACATGTAATTTAAGCATTTGAGTTAAATTGACGTTATGCTTTTTAGTGAAACTCAGTGGCAGAATGTGAAATTCAGTGAAATTCAGTGATGTATCTGAGGACAAAGTTGAAGGAAAGTTAAGGTAATATTGCAGATATTGCAGATATGTCACCACCTTCATTTCAAGTGAGCCTGAGTTTGCTGCTTTGAAATTTAGTAAAACATGTTGACATTGACATTATTGTGTTGTAGGGAAGACTAATTGGTTTTGTTGGTTTCTGAAAAAATCTTCACAAGAAAGAAAAATGACAGGTAACTAGTTTAAGAGTTAGAGAAGGAATAGGGACATTTAAACGAGCGAAAATAAGTTAATAGCTTTTGGTGGGAAACCAGGCAAAGGATAAGACATGTTGTATAGTGCTACTCAGGTTTAAAGTGTAATCCAGTCAGGTTTTCTATTTCTGAAGTTACCACAACACTTGTGAATGTCTCACTACATAGTAGGCATCTCCCCAAAGTCTAATTAACGAAATAGATGTCTCAGAGTATAATAGTGGTCTAGCTCTATTCTACAGAAATTTGGAAATTCAAATATTTTATTTTTTTTCATAATTAGTGCGTTAAGCTAAATGCTAAAAGACTTTGAAAAGTTTAATTTTTAATTGGCATTGGCAGGTTTTCAAAAACCAATCAAACTCAAAACAGGAAGTTTCCAAAACAACAGACGTGAGATTAACCCAAAATGTAGTAACTGCGAAAAAGATGGCCTATATCATTCTGATCTTTGCTGGGCTCTTCCGTTTGTACATTATTAAGTCATTTTAAAGTAATATTCTTAAAACATTAAAGCCTAAAACCAAGGCCAACCGACAATTTAAAGAATATAAGATAAAACACAATCCGAAGACAAACATCTTAAAAACCCAAGATATGGATTAAGACAAGACAAAGATGAAACGGTTATATTTTGACTTTATTTCAAAGTCATCATCAGACCAAGTGACTAAAATTAAATATAACGTTCTTTATACTCACAAGGGAATAAAACAAAATACTAACACACAAACACTAACACTAACACTAACACTAACACTAACACTAACACTAACACTAACACTAACACTAACACTAACACTAACACTAACACTAACACTAACACTAACACTAACACTAAGCCTAACACTAAGCCTAACACTAAGCCTAACACTAAGCCTAACACTAACACTAACACTAACACTAACACTAACACTAACACTAACACTAACACTAACACTAACACTAACCGGGCTTAACTTTTTGGTGAGAGGCAGCGCGCTAACAGCACACGCCACCCGTGCTCCCCCTGGGTATTATATTTTTAACACAAGGCACGTGCATTGGATTATATCGTTAATTTTAAACACAGTTCCTTTAAGTGCACCGTTATTGTTGATTTCATATTACTTTACCACCGTGTGTTGTGAACTTTGTTGGGAAGTTCCGAAGTTCGTTCGGAACTTGGGAACTACGCAAACAAGGTTACCAAATTATCCAATCAAATTGCGTGCTGTGAATCAAATCTCATTTTGATTGGATAATTGCCAGCTTTGTTTACGTAGTTTCCAAGTTCCAAACGAACTTCAGAACTTCCCAACGAACTTCGCAATACAGGGCGGTAAAGTAATATGAAATCAACAAAAAAGGCATTAGCAATATAAATTAAGTTTGTGTAATTTGAAAGAATTTTTGAAATTGTAATGGAATTAAAACTTTACTGTATTATTCTTCGTTTTGGAGATGTTTCAGTTTGTTTGATATGTAAATCAGATGGTCTCTGACATCATAACCAAGGTACAGCGTTTTTAGGCATTGCAAAACATGAGAGAACAATGAAAATTACGAGGCTGCAAGCCGAGTGATTTTTATTGTTTTCGAATGTTTTACAAACACGACAGAACATTGAAAATTACGAGGTAATAAGCCGTGTGATTTTTGTTGTTCTCATTTGTTTTAAACCTTTGGTAAAACACGATACACGAGTTTATGAAATAGCTTCTCAATCGTCAATTATAGTTGAGGGACTTGGTCATATTGGTGTATTTAACAAATAGATTCCATTTTGCCGTTGTCTGTTCAGTTATAAATGCACAGATGACGTCACAACGTGGTAAGAACAGAAAAGTGGCCCACGAGACGTAGTCGAGTGGGTCACTGATGTTCTTACCACGTTGTGACGTCCTCTGTGCATCTATAACTGAACAGACAACAAAAAAATTGAATCTATTTGTTTTATACAATAAAACTTTAAAAGGTTTTTTCGAAACTCTTCCCAGATTTTGCGGCATGAAGAAAGAAATAAGCAAGTCAGCTGATACTGACGAAAAGACTTACATTAATTTGAAAATTGGTCACAGAATCTCCCTTTAAGGAACCATTCAATTTTTCTTTGTCTGGGGTTAATTTATTAATTACATGTAATTAATTAATTATACGTTGGGGGATAATTTATAATTTATTACCAGTTTATCTCCCAACAGTTGAGTTGCAGAAGTAAGCAACTTATTACGAAGAGCTCCAATCTTATTCCAATATAACAGAAAATGTCTGGAATCCTCTTAGGGCACCATTTATGCCGTCGTGAATGAATAACTTTAAAAAAAAAGAGAGATCATGGTTAGGTCCGCTATTATTTGAGCTCCGGCGGGAGTAAAATATAGAACGGGAACATTTTTCAAACGGCATAAAGATTATTGTGAGCTGAAAAATTTTACAGTTACTTTAAAACGAGATTATAAGGGTCAATTTATATGCACATAAAGTGATTGTAATTCGACGGCCATTTATGAATAAGGCCTATGGAGAAATACGTGTGTCAATTGGGAGATCGTTGCACTACGAACAGAAGGCAAACTAAAAATAACGTACACACTAAACAGTCGACCTGTTCGCGTGACTTAAGCGATTTTCTGCATGGGTTGCTGTTAGGTAACCTAGAAAATCTATTGTATAATCCTTTGAATAAACACTTGGAAAATCCTCATTCTGTAGCAGATTAGTCTTCGCCTGCTCTTAAAAGAGAGAATGAGAGCCTGCACGGACTGCATTCAGTTTTGACTTTTCGCCTTCAACTCTCAAGTGAGTATCATCACACACTTAATTTATTAAGCGAAATTGAGAACTGAAAATCTGATCCAAACAAAACCAAAAAATATATATAATCTTTCGTAACGATAGCACAATACAGAGCACGATAAAACACAATTTGAAGTATAAAATAACTGGACAAATTTGATATTAACAAAACCAGACTAGTTTTAATAGCATTGCGTAATGTTTATAACAAAGACAAGCCATGGATAAGTTGATTCGAAATTGCGTTGACCAATTACATTCTAGTTATATCCCAAAGGAAAACTGGTATTCTACAATTCAATGCATTGTATTCTTTCCACAGGAGAAATCAGACCTAATATGGTGTCGGAAATCCCAGATCTTGTCAGAAAAGAAATCTGTCGGTCTTTGGATGTAAAACGACCTCTTGGTGGCGACTTTAAAACATTAGGTGGTATGGTAGGAATGACCACTGAACAAATACATTCTATTTCTGAAAAGGAGAATCCAACTGATGAACAGTTTTTAATTTGTCAGTTTCTTCGGCATATAATAAAGAAACTTTGAAAGTATTACACACAGATTGAAGTTATTCAATAATTATTATAATTTACTAAAAATCCACGTGACCTAGAACACGATTATCGCCTCGAACTCACGGACGCTCTCTCTCCCCAATTTACCTGTAGGGGAGAGCAGCGGCTGTACACAGGCTATTTGTTGTGATCATGCATGTATCCAATTCATCCCTATGAAATGTCCTCCAATTCTATTCTTTATTTTGAGAGGCGATCAATTTTATCCCAACTCCTTGCAAAATTCAAAATGGCGGATTTATAAGGGTAAATTAAAATTTCAAATGACCCCTGTCACGTGACAGAGCCCGCATTCTAGGTCTATTATTTCTATGTGTATAACGTATTAAACGTTTTATTTCGGTTTAATCGGAGGAGATTTTTATGTTTTGAACATTTTAGTTTTGAACCTTGAAAATAATTGAAATTGTCGTTGTTCTGTTGAAAATACTTTAAAATTTCTCTGAGTGTCCTCTAGTTTCTACAATTGTTCTAGAATACTTAAATTAAACGTCTTTTCCATTCTTGTGATTTATATTTTCCTAACAGTCAGAAGTAATGAATCGTCGAAAATTCACGAGCTCAATGCTAATGTCTACATTGAAATATGTACGGAGTTAAACAAGCCAAAAAAGGGCAAAGATTACATAACGTTGGCTGGACACTTGGGATACCACATAAAAGATGTAAACTCATTTCAACTAAAAGACGATCCAGCAGATGCTCTCTTGGCTCATTGGGGAACTAAAGCTGAGAATGACGTTGAGAAGCTGATTACAATCTTGAAGAAAATGGAAAGGGATGATCTTGTTGAGATACTGGGCGGGAAAAAAGGTATTTTTTGTTTTGTTTTTTCAACTAAAGAAACCAGGAGCGAATGAAGCATTAACAAGGTCCTGGCATATTTACAGTTTTTTCAAGAACACCTTTTTTCTTTCACCAGCCATTTCCGTAAGTAACGCCGACTTGAAGAATTACAAATGAAAACAGTAGACAAGCCATGCATGTCAAGTAACAATTAGTCTTATTATATAGCATGCATATGAGTAATCTGATTGGTTCCCTACTACCAGGCTATCAGCTCATATCTTGCTAGTAGAGGAAAAACAAGATGGTGGCATGTTTTTTTAAACTGCCGAAAAGAGTTGAAATTGACGGATTTTTATACAGAAAATCATCAACACCCTCAAAACAATGTATAAAAAAAAAACATTGTGTAAAAATACATTAACAAATACACAATTTAGCATGTTAAATGGTAAAATTCACCTAAAAATTACGTCTTTTTACTTCAAAAACCAGACTAAATTAACGGGTTGATATTAATTTGTTGCCAAACAAAGAAACTCACGGTTAAAATCAAGCTTACAACACACATTTCGTAGGAGATTGCCTGTAAAGAGACTTTTTTAATTTAAATAAGCATTTGGAGTAGTAAAAAGCATGCTCTTTTTCAAAAACAACCAACTAAGTAATTTAGTTTCACTGCCGAAGGTGTTTCAGTTTCATTTTTGCATGAAATCAAAACCTTTTTCACGACATCAACGCTATAAATATAAACAACTGACCCACCTTTTGACTTCATAAAGGTACCTTTTAATCTTTTTTGTTGATCTGCTTAACACATTTTTTGCCTCTCGAGCAACATTTATACAACATTTCGAAGCTGTTTACCGAACAGCTCAGCGAGAAACTCTATGTGAATGCATCATTACGCATGGCGGAAGTATTAGTTGCCTATGCCGGAAGTTTGTTGTTTCAAACATTGTCTCTTGCACAATGTTTGAATACGTTGTATACGAACTCTCGTTGTATACGAACTAATAGCCAACTCGGCGAAGCGCCTCGTTGGCTATGAGCTCATATACGACTCGAGCTCATGGTATAACTGTTAATTATTAGGTGGTGCATCCTCCCACATTTTGGACAACTCAGATAAATATTTTTGTTATCAAATCTTGTTATCAATAAGGCGAATCGGCATTTTAATAGGACCTCTTTGCTTATGTCTAAACTACGAGATAAATTACTTAATTACCAGGTGAAATTTTTAACTTGTTTAACCGACTTAATTGGCTCGGCATGCAGTACCCGCCGGGATCCCGGCTCACCAGGCTGGCCTGTCTTCCATGTAATTGCAAATTGCTGTAAAACAGTGTTTATTATAGCTACCGGGATCTCGGATTTAATCTGCCATTCAGGCTAGCCAGCCAGCTCGCCTCGTGTAATCAGCCCCTATCTAATATGTTTACGATAGAGTGTCCATGATTCAGCACCGCAACTTTTATGCAGGCATATAATATGGGGAGACAAAAACAATTTGGTGCTCATGAATTCTCTTCAAATACATAATATATCTCTTCAAATGCATATACATATACAATATGTGCATGTACATTATAATATACATACACATATACATATACATATACATATACATATACATATACATATACATATACATATACATATACATATACATATACATATACATATACATATACATATACATATACATATACATATACCTATACCTATACCTATACCTATACCTATACATATACCTATACGTATACATATACATATACATATACACACATATACATATACATATTATATGTATATGTATATGTGTGTATATGTATATGTATATGTATATGTATATGTATATGTATATGTATATGTATATGTATATGTAAATATGTAATATGTGTAGATGTAATATGTGTATATTATACACATATTACATCTACACATATTACATATTTACATATTACATATTTACATATACATATACATATACATATACATATACATATACATATACATATACATGTGACAAAGAATTAGCCAATCAGATCAAAATAACAATAAATCAATAATGAGATGCGAAAAATTAGCCAACCAAATGAAAACAACAACAAATCAATAAGGAGAAAGACATTTGCTGTTTTTACCGTCTATTAGCAAAACAAGTAGCGGGTGTAAAATGATAATGAGCGGGAGTTAAAAAATGGATAAAAAATGAAAACAATGTTTATGTCCGCCCATGCTAGACAAAAACACTGGCTTCAGAAGTGTTAAAAAAATTAAAGGAAAAACGTTCGTTGAGTCCGTGAGGATGAATGGTTCCAATTTGAAAATTTTGTCTTTTGCGGTTGTCATTATATACCACCAGAAATGGGTGCACGAACTTTCATGTCCGAAATAAGGTGGTTAAAATGTCGGACGGAAAGCTTGTCAACATCATTGTTCTTCACGGAACGAAGATGTTAAGCAAATCTGTCAGATAAACATCTGGCAGTTTCACCGATATAAAGCATGCAACATTTATTGCAAGAAATACACTAAATGATGTTGGAAGGGGTGCATGTAAAGTTATGGTGAAAAACAAAATTAGATTTAGGTCCCGAAATACATGTAGCAGAGTTAAGAACACGTGTAACACCGGCTACGAGAGCAAGAAAAGATTTTTTCTAAGGGCACTACGCACTAAACCATCTCGAATGTTTTTATTACATCGAAAAGAGATCAATGGGTTATCGGTGAAAATAGCTGACGTTTCGGGGTCATTCTTTAGGATATGAAAATTGCTGCTAATGATATCCCTAACTTTGTAGTGAAAAGGATGAAATGTAAGAACTAATGGTTTTTTATTGTCCGAAACTCTTCCCAAAGGTTGTTTTAATTGTCCTGTCGAGGAGTACTAGACGGTTTGTGAATAGCGGTGTCTAACATATTGGTAGGATAGCCACGCTGGACAAAAAATATCTCATTTCGAAACATGTGGTCTCAAAATCTTTGTCATCACTGCATAGGCGATAAAGTCGCATAAATTGAGAGTATGCATGGATTGGATTGTTTAGTGTGCTTGGGATGAGAGGATGAAAATAACAATTCATTACAACTGATCGATACCAAAATATCGAGGAACGACACAAAGGTTTCACTTATTTCCCATGTGAATTTGAGCGCTGTGTAGAAATCGTTAACATAATTAATAAATCTCTCTAAATTAACACGTGAGCACGATGCTGTTCCTAAACAATCACCTCCAGTGTATTGTTCAAAGATTTTTTTTCACCATAAGCAACAAAGAAGTTTGCGTAACTGGGGGCCATTTTAGTACCCATGGCTACTCCACTAATTTGTTGGTAATGTTTACCATCAAATGAATAATTGTTGAGGGTGAGCACAAGTTCTGCCAAGCGAAGTAATGTAGCGGTGGGTGGTTCCAAAACATACAGTGCGTTGATTAAAGAAAAACTTAAAAAATAAATGAATAACTGATATTCTGGGAGTGGTGACTATCAGGTTGGAGCCATTGCGGGCAATTGGCCGGCTTGAATAAGATTGTTAATGATGGTTTTAACAGTTTTCTTGAGTATGGGTGGAATCAAAATTTAACGCATAAAAGGAGACGTCGCTGAGTTGACGAGGAGCTTCTTGTCGGTACAAATCAGCTCTCCAGACAACAACGGCACCACCTTTGTTTGCGCGTTTGATGACAACGCTATTCCGACTTCGCAATGATTGAAACTAGAAGTTCATCTTTGTTGAGGTTGGAAGCCCTTTTGGGGCGTGAATGGTTTAATAGGTCAATTTCATTGCGGCACTGTCGAACAAAAGATCAATAGACGGAAATTGGCCTTCAGTTTTGATGCTCGCGTGTGAATTTAAGAGGTGTTTATATGGAGGCGAGCCAGCCCGGGTACCCAGGCTAGTCCGCTTTGCCGAGATCGTGCTTGTGCTGTTATTTCTTGTTAATTGCGGAGCCCTGAAAGTTAGCTTGTGGACGCAGCTAACTTTCAAACCGCTTTATATTCTGTGTGTGATTTCGTTCGTTCGTTCGTTCGTTCGTTCGTTCGTTCGTTCGTTCGTTCGTTCGTTCGTTCGTTCGTTCGTTCGTTCGTTCGTTCGTTCGTTCGTTCGTTCGTTCGTTCGTTCGGAATCAATAGCAAACGACATTTTTGACGCGACATTTTTAACGCGATGTTTGGAACGCCACATGGCACCGCTTTGTAGCACTGTGTCTGGTTTTCATCTTGTGTTCATATGAGAGCCGAGCCAGTTCGCCTAGCCGAGATCTCGCTTACCTGGGCTGTTTTTTCCCCTTGTAAGCACGATTGACCGGGCTAGCTCGCCATCCCGGGCTGGAATCAAATGCTTCGTACACGCGACAAAATTTGCTTATATCAGCTTTTTTTGACATATTAACAATTCACAAGTTCTGCTTGTTTATGTACAGTTCATATTTAAAACAATGAGGCTTCAGCCCCATTTACACGACACGAGTTTTTGGTACGGCATTCTTAAATTTCGGCACGCGGACCACTTTCCTTAAAATGGCCTGCTTAATAATAATAATAATAATAATATAATAATAATAATAATAATAATAATAATAATAATAATAATAATAATAATAATAATAATAATAATAATAATAATAATAATAATAATAATAATAATAATAATAATAATAATAATAATAATAATAATAATAATAATAATAATAATAATAATAATAATAATAATAATAATAATAATAATAATAATAATAATAATAATAATAATAATAATAATAATAATAATAATAATAATAATAATAATAATAATAATAATAATAATAATAATAATAATAATAATAATAATAATAATAATAATAATAATATAATACGTTTAATCAAAAGGTTTTGCAGTAAAAATACTGAATTACACAATTGTTTCGTACATTAAATGAATTTAAATATTTCCATAATAATAATTAATTTTCCAGGATACTATTAATTAAAAGGCGATTTTACGAATATTTAATTGTAATAAACCTACTGAAGCGTTCAGTTAAAGTTCGTTGCGTGTTATTATTATATTCATTTCGGAGATAATAATCATGCCTATTTAAGGAGGGAGATGGCCTAATTATATTATAAAGTGGGTTACTTTTAGATGCTCTAGTCCGGGTTGAGCTAACCAACCTCCGACACGACTCCTCCCTACGAGTTTCCAAAGATTTGAGCTTTGAAACATGCAATGCGTCACAGTAAGACATACCAGGATAGATGATCTTGAGGGCCCTCTTTTGAATCGACTCCAAATGGACGGACAAGTAATCAGGTAGGGCGGCCCAAATAGGGGATGCATACTCGAGTCTGGAGCGGATAACTGAGCAGTAGATGGTTACCAGATCACCAGGTTTTAGTCCTGCTTTGGTCAGTTGCCGGAGGGCATAAAGACGCGAATTAGCTTTCTTCAGGATGAAATCTACGTGTACATTCCAGGAACTCCCAAGAGTTTAAAATGATGTACTCTTTCAACACTTTGCTCTTGGATGTATATAACTTGATCACACGGTACTCTATATTGAAGAAAGTTTATAAACATCTCTTTGCATCTCTTCGTTTACACGACGTATTTTTGGCGGAGCCGAAGCACGTCTAACTTTCTAGCCGGCACTCCTGATCACGAATAGGGTCCTCTTAATTGTTGAGCCATTGGAACAATTTTAAGCGTTAATAAACGTGAATAACAATATTCGTGGGTATTTTCAAACATGGCGGACGAAAAACGCGATATATAAATTTGCTGTAGCTTGCTATCTTTACATTAAAAACAGCTCTTCTCCACGAATACCTGTTGACAAGATAAAAAACGCAGATTTGACTTTATTGGAGCTGTCTTAGCTTGTTTTCATTTCTTAGCTGGTTTTACACGTATGTAACGAAACTTGAATTGCATCGTCTGCCCACAAATGTATCAGCGATCTAGTTGCTTCATCTGACCATATTTTCCCCCCTACTTTTAGTTTTAGACGACCTTGTAGACGCCATATTGCCTTTGTTTTGAATAGTGTGCACATGCGTAAGTTGCTTTTGGTCCGCGGCGCCTAAATTTGGGCGGGCCAAGACTACCTATATCAAGGCGGTCTTGGCACCCCTAACATTTTGGGTACGCGAGCCGTTGTTGTACCCGTTTATAGTGACATTAATCAGGGTTGCTGTGCCAAAACAAATTGGTCCGCGGGCCGGAATTTCAGGGTTCCATACCAAAATCGCTTGTCGTGTAAACGGGGCTTTCATGTCTTACCAGAACTGATAAATTACGCAATTAGCACAACAAGCCAGCCCGGTTAGGTGAGCTAGCCCTTCTCATGTAAACACAATTACAATCATCTCGGCAAAGCCGGCTGGCTCGGGCACCCGGGACTGGCTCGGGCACCCGGGACTGGCTCGGGTACCTGGGACTGGCTCGGGCACTCGGGACTGGCTCGGGCACCCGGGACTGGCTCGCCTCCATATAAACACCCCCTTAGGCCTGCGCCAAACGTCACGCAATAGACGAATTTAATTGTTTGAATTTTATTGGACGAAACTGCGACGTATAACTCGATTAAATTCGACGCACGAATTAAATTCGTCTGAGTCAGACGGATAATGCGACGATAATGCGTGTTCGAGTTACACGACGAATTATCGTCGCGTCGAATTAAATGTTTCTCTTCTGTCTGTGACAATTCGGCGCCATATTTTCAAAAAGTCATTTTCAGGCTACACGAGTCCAAGTAAAACCAATTAAATCCGACTGAAATTCGACGTTTAACTCGACATCGCATTTACGTCGCATTACCGACGAAGTTAATTCGAATTAAATTCGTCTGAATTAAATTCGTCTATTGTGCGACGTTTAGCGCAGGCCTTAGAAAGATTTATTAATTATGTTATCAATTTCCACCCAGCGCTCAAATTCACATGGGAAATGAGCGCACCATCTTCATGTTAGACACCGCTATTCACAAAGCGCGTCTTGTATTTCTCGTCCGTACACTTTAAAACAACTTTTGGATAGAGTTTCTGATACGAAAATGCCATTAGTTCTTACATTTCATCCTTTTGACTACAAAGTTAGGAATATCATTAGTCGCAATTTTTATATCCTAAGGAATGACTTTTTTTCTTTATTTCGACTTTAGACTTAGTGCTTTGGTTTGTAAGTTGGTAATGTTATTATTTTTCACTGATAGCGATGAAAATACTATTTTTGACATTTAAATTGGAAAAATTTCGTGAGGGAACATTCCCCCAGACCCACTATTTTAGCCCTTCTGTCTGTCAGGGGCTAAGGCCCCTGTGGTTTGGGGAATTCCTGGCGACACCCCTGCACAATGAACCAGCCTAGTTGTACCTCGTTGAATCATGCAAGCTACAAAAAATTATTGTTGTTCTGTCTTTCCTCTACTTAGCAGAGATTAGCTCCAGAAAGAGATTGAATCCTGATGATAAACCTCGCGACGAAGAGGAAAGTAAGCATTTTATTTAGTTAAATTGGACTTTTTACATGTTTGTTGTAATTATTTATTTGTATATTGATGTATAATCCAATACAAATAAGCTTGAAAAAATCTAGTAGTTTCCATCAGATTCTACACATAAAACGTTCGACGTATGAAGATGGTGTTAATTATTTAACTCTTTTCTGTTCGAATCGGTCTTTAGTATTTTATTCTGGTTCACGCCAGACGATGTTATTCACCTCTGGGGAAGCCCTCGGGCATGAATGATTTTTATATAATAATTTATACATAATTTCCATTCTAACCATTTTGTAGCCGTTTTTGTTTCCTGTATAACTTTTTGCTTCGCCTAAATGTTCAATTTCTTCTTTCACTTGCCCACTCCGTTATAATTTCGGCGCCATTGTTGCTTAACAGAACAACCGCTGGCTCTAATGATCATTGCTCGTGCTACACTACGCATTTTGTCATTGGTCAATTTCGTTAAAAGAATGAGTTTCATTGGTTTATCCCAGAGGTTTATATCACCAATTATAAACTCCTGCAATAGCCAATGAAGTTCGAGGATTTGCATTATTAATTTGCAGAACGCGAACGTCACGACGACGACCCAAGTACAATAGTATTTTTCAACCAAAACAGAACGTTGAATAAATTGCAGTCCAAAGAGTAATCCCAACACCGTCCTCGTTGCACATACAACGTCAGCTGAAGCGTTTTCACGTTTTAAAGACAACTTATAGGCGTTAATCTATCGTACGTCATGTTGTCGAAGCTATGGCTGCCTTTTACAAAATACATAAAGGTCTTGTAAAGTACATAAAGCATACAATATACGATGTCCTGATCCAAGGTTTCTTTTAAATGTCGTAACTTATTTGCCGTCGTCGTCCTAGCTTGCTTAAGGTTCCTATTGCTGAGCTTTTCATCTGTTCACTCAGGCCATCATCAGAGCAACAGGTCAGAACCTCAGCAAAAAAAAAAGAACAAACGTGGTGTTTCCACAAATTCATGCTTTTATTACAATTTGTCATCGTGCAAACTTTCAAAGAATTAATTGGTGAGGATAGTGTTGGCGTTTGAAATGATAGAGCTTCATCGGAATTAGTAAATGTACACATGCACTTTACTGACTTTTGTTGTTTTTCCTTAATTTTAGAGAAAGTACGCTTAAACGAAACAGATGAAGAAGGAAGTGAGCGAAATACTAGCAGCAAGCTGGTGGAATCTTGTTCTGTAGATGTCCCAGGTACATCTATCTTAAAAATATTATAAGAAAATTTCTCCTTTTAGACAAAAAGGCGAATTGCATCTACTGCAGTATAGTTTTTCCTTATGAAGATTAATTTATAATTTGACGTTGTGGCATGCAGTGCTCATCCTACAAGACTAATATTCATTTAGAGAAAAAACAGTTAATGATGAGGTCATTGGGGTCTGCAATTGGCTTCTGGCAAACAAATTAACTCTAAATATTTGAAAAGTCAAAGAAATTGACTATTGACTAAAACTCGGGCTCGTTGTCTAATTGTTAAATATTATTTTTTATTTATTGTTAGTATTGTTACGTGACCGCTATACGCAACAAAGAGTGTAACCTCAGCTGTTTGGTTTTACAATTATTTATTTAATTAACAAGAAACTTAGAACAGATATTGAAAATGTCTATAAAGATTAATACTAAACTACAGTTCAGAAACTTATCTGTCGTCTGCACACAACGATGTCGTCTGCACACAACGAAACAGTCAATAGGAGATTCCGACACAGGTTAACAATCTGTATGGACTTGAAATGGAAGGAATAATAAAACCAACGGCAGGAATTCCAGGACTGACTTCGTAACCACTTTGATACATATAGCTCACTCTCATACATATGCATGCCTGATATATGTTCGATGGCTGCTTATATAGTTTCTAGAGTATATAATTATAGTAACATACTTCATTCTATATATAATATATTTACGTAATTACTAAATGACATCATAGCTGAGTCATGCCAAGTCATAAGTATTACTAATTGGTTACAAGTACTTATTAAGTAGTTCAGTGATCAAATAACGTCTAGTTAATTAACTGTCTTAGGATAGGCATATCCGTAACACCCTCCCTCTTAAAGAAAAAAAGAAGTTTGATAGAACTTTCTTTTTTAGAATATAAAATGTTTAACCATGTCTATGGCCTAGAAAGACAGTCCGCAATCAAATTGTCTTTTCCTTTAATATGTCTGATTTCCAAATTATATTCTTGTAAAACTAGACTCCATCGCAATAGGCGTTGATTCTTGTTCTTCAGCTTGTGGAGGAATACCAAAGGATTATGATCACTGAATACAACGATCGGCAGACTTGAGGAAGAGACATAAACTTCAAACTGCTGTAAAGCGAAAACCAGAGCTAAACATTCCTTTTCGATTGTCGAATAGTTTCTCTGGTGTTTGTTGAACTTTCTGGAAAAATAGCACACCGAATGGTCAATCCCGTCTTCATCTTCTTGGAGCAAAACAGCACCAGCAGCTACATCACTTGCATCCACAGCTAACTTAAATGGGTGGTTGAAATCTGGAGAGCTGACAGAACGGGAGCACTTTTCAACATGGCTCTAAGGTTTCCAAACGCCAGTTCACATTGATCTGTCCAAATATATTTAGCGTTCTTGCGAAGTAGCTGAGTCAAAGGCTCAGTGATGGTGGAGAAATTTGGACAGAACTTTCTGTAATAACCAGCCATACCCAGGAAACGCATCAACTGTTTCTTTGACGAAGGTCTAGGAAACTCTGAAATACAACTTATTTTGGCATCAACAGGCTTTACATAACCCTGACCAACAACATGACCCAAATAGGTGACATGTGCACACCCAAACTCACTTTTGATCAAATTGATGGTCAGTTTTGCCTTGCTGAGCCTCCTGAAGAACTCTCGGATGATCTTTAGATGTTCTTCCCAGGTATTGCTGTAAATGATGATATCGTCGATGTACGCTTCGCAACCGTCCAGGCCAGAAATGATGCTATTAACGAGACGTTGAAAGGTGGCTGGTGAATTTCTCATTCCAAATGGCATGACCTTGTACTGGAACAAACCCTCTGGGGTAACAAAGGCTGAGATTTCTTTGGCACGATCAGTAAGTGGAACTTGCCAAAATCCTTTCAATAAATCAAACTTGGTGACGTACTTTGCTTTTCCAATTTTATCGATACAATCATCCATTCGTGGGATTGGAAATGTATCCGACTTAGTCACATTATTGACTTTTCGGTAATCGGTACACATACGATAGCTTCCATCAGGTTTCGGCACCAGGATACATGGAGAGCTCCAATTACTTTGACTTGGTTCTATGAAGTCGTTTTCCAAAAGATATTGAACCTCCTCACGTAGGTATTTCTGCTTCACTGGGTTTAACCTGTAGGGATGTTGTTTCACTGGTTTAGCATCACCAACGTCGACATCGTGGAAAATTTTGTCTGTTCTGGTAGGAATATCTGGAAAAAGGTGTTCGAATTCTTTAACCAGGTTCTGTACATCTTGACGTTGATTCGGTGGAAGATGAGATAGCTTGGAATCCAGATTATGTAGGACATCAGAGTTGTTGAGTTTTGATGTGGCAGACAGACTAGAAAGTTCTCCTAGGTCTACATCAGACTCAGAACTCACTACATTTACAGAATGTATTACCCTATCATTATCGTAATACGGCTTTAACATATTTACATGGCACAACTGTTTTTGTTTACGCCTATCTGGAGTTATTAGGACATAATTTAAATCACTCTCTTTCTTGTCTACAACATAGGGACCAAAATACCTAGCCTGAAGGGAATTTCCAGGAACTGGGAGCAATGCAAGAACCTTATCACCGCGTTTAAATTTGCGGTTTACTGCGTTTCGATCGAACCTATTTTTCATGTTTATCTGTGTTGATCGAAGATTTGTCCTAGCTAGATCACATGCTTTCGTAAGTTTTGTGCGAAAGTCCGAAACGTACTGCAAAAGATTTAACGAACCGCCATCTTCCGAAAGGAATTTTTCTTTTAGGAGTTTAAGTGGTCCTCTAACCGTATGTCCGAAAACTAACTCAAATGGGCTAAAGCCCAGAGATTCTTGAACTGACTCTCGAGCAGCGAATAAAAGTAAATGGATGCCGTCATCCCAGTCTTTTTGTGTGTCGAGGCAATAGGTTCTCATCATGTTTTTTAAAGTTTGGTGAAACCTTTCGAGAGCACCCTGACTTTCAGGATGATAGGCAGTAGATTTATACTGCTTGATGCCTAACTCGTGCATCACCTGTTGAAAAATTCCAGACATGAAATTTGAACCTTGGTCCGATTGAATAGACTTAGGAAGGCCAACTAAAGTGAAGAATTTAATTAAGGCCTTAACAATGGTTTTTGCCTTAATATTTCTCAAAGGTATGGCTTCAGGGAACCTTGTAGAAGCGCACATAATGGTCAACAGATATTGATTGCCTGCCCTAGTCTTAGGTAATGGGCCAACACAATCTACAATTACTCTACTAAACGGCTCCTCGAAGGCTGGAATTGGCTGTAAATGCGCATTGGATTCACCTGATTTGGTTTCCCAACAACCTGACAAGTGTGGCAAGTTTTACAAAATTGCACTACATCTCGTCTAAGATTAGGCCAGTAGAAATGACTCAGAATTTTAAGATAGGTTTTGGTAACACCTAAATGGCCAGAAAGGGGGGTTTCATGCGCTAGGCTAAGTATGTCAGACCGGTAGGTCTTTGGCACAACGATCTGATATCTGACACACCATTCATCCTCTGCCGAAACATCAGGCGGTCTCCACTTTCTCATTAAAATATCGTTTTTAATAAAGTAGCAGACCGGATTCTTCGCAATTTCGGCCTCGTCAACTGCTTTATGAAATAAGACAGAGATCTCAGGATCATTTTGTTGTGCATTAATAAGATTTGGCTTTGAAAAGGTTGCTTGAGACGATTCAGATGTTGAATTAACGCCTTCAAAAGCTTGGCCAAGAAAGGTGTCTGACATATCGATGACGTCTCTAGCGTCATGTTCTAATTGCTTCTGCTTACGCATGGCTCGAGTTACTGCACATGCGGGATATAAATCTGAAATTTCTCGCTCAATAGGATCAGGAGTTTGATTTACACACGGTTTATCAGTCAAAATTGGGTTAACGACTACCTTCTCGCCTGCAAGGTCATTGCCGAGAAGTAGATGAATTCCCTCGAATGGTAAAGTCGTTTTAATACCCAATAGAACGGTACCAGACACTAGGTCTGACGACAAATTGACTTTGTGTAATTGTTGAAAACTGAACGTATCAGAATTAACTCCTCTAATCAAAACATTCTTACCAGAGTAAGACTCCTGAGAAAATGGTAAAGTATCTGCCAACAAAAGAGATTGGGAAGCCCCAGTATCTCTTAAAATTTTAATAGGAACTGTTTTTGACAAATCACTTGTAAGTGATATGAAACCATAATGAATAAATGGCTGAAAGACTTCCATAATAGGGTCAAAAGAGGGCTTAACCTCACAGTTAAGAGAAGGAAGTGGCTTAATGACAGATGTGTCTTGCACATTGTCACGCATGGACTGTTTTGAAGTACAGCCATTGGGTTTTACTTCACCTTGCTCTTGTTGTCTCCGTTTCAATTTGTAGCAATCTGATATTACATGACCATTCTTTCTGCAATAACTACAAACTATGTTGTTGAAAGGAGAGTTTGAAGGCTTGCCTTGAGAAGGTGGTTCAAATCTAGCAGTGGGTGGTTTGGACTTTTTAGCGTCAGGATTAAAATTATCTGAATATTCCTTTGACAGGTTCTTAGCACCAAATACACGCTTGCTATCAAATGATGAAGAATTATTACCTCGAAAAGACCAAGACTGTGGCGCCTTATTTGTGAATGAAACCTTATGTGTTAAAATGAAATCGTCGGCCAAACGCGCGGCAGCTGTTAAGGTTGTCGCCTTTTGTTCATTTAGAAATAGGCTACGCATATACCGTAATTATTCGAATAAACGCCTCCCTCGAATAAACGCCGCCCTCGAATAAACGCCGCAGGGACAAGCAAAAATATTATTAAACGCCGCCCTCGAATAAGCGCCGCACCTGAAGCGCCAAAAATTTAATAAACGCCGCGGCGTTTATTCGGTACTTATCTTTAAAAAATAAGACAACATTAAATCTAAAGCAGTCTTGGATATTTATTCTTCTCGATTACAGTGTTATTTAGTTCAAAGTGGCTATACTTCATAGCTTTGCTACTTAGTTCTCTCTCTAAAACTTCTGCTATGCGCAGTTCCGTGGTGACAGCCGAGAATTTTGCCGGTACAACTAGTCCGATTTCTCTCTTTCTTTTTCCAGTGGCTTTCGCGAATAGTTTGTTCTCAGTGTTTGCGCCTAGGAAGTTCTTTAATAAGCGAGACAGCTCAATTGGGACGTGGCCAGCAAGCGTCTTCTTCGAATTCGGCTGCTTCGTGCCAGTGGGAGGTTTATAAACACCAATTGCGTTTTCATCGTGTTCCTTTGCCTCTGCGCGAGTATCTTTCTCACATTCAAGTATTTCATGAGTTTTGGGAGTCCACACAGACTTATAAACATGGTGACCTCGGATAATCGTGTCAAAGTCTACCTTGAAATACATTTTGAACTCTACTGGCATTGCCCTTGCCATTGTTGCGACTTGCGAGTTAACTTTGTTTGAAATTTGAGAAGGTTTGCATCAAGTTTGTTACATTAAGTTATTACTCGCACTTACGTGGTCCAATCAGAAAGTGCGGTTTGTATTCATGCTAATTGCAACTAGATCTATATTTTAGCACATGCAATGGCACAAAACCTACAACAAATGAGGAATGGCAGATTTAAATAGGGACCAAATTTCACACAAAGGACAAAAAAGACATAAATACAGCCTTGCAGTAAAAAAACAAGCAATCGCATATGCTGAAATACACGGAAATCGACATGCTTCTCGCCAATTTCAAGTCGATGAAAGAAGAATACGAGAATGGAGAGCAAAGAAGAGTGATATCGAAGGTGTTCTTGCGGTAAGAGGTAACAAAGTCAAACAAAGAAGTAGATTGTGTGGAGCTGGCCGAAAACCGCTAAGCACGAAGTTAGAGGAAGTTTTAATGGAGTGGATTGAAAGCAGACGATCTCGCGGTCTTCGAGTTTCCAGTAAACTTATAATGAAGAAAGCACAAGTAACATTCAACGATATGAACCAAAATGACGTGACTGACGACGACTTTAAAGCTTCAAGAGGCTGGTTGGCAAAATTTATGAAGAGAAATGGTTTATCTTTGAGAAGAAAAACCTCTATTGCTCAACAGGATCCAGAACGAATGATAGCTAAACTCGTGTCATATGTAATTCAAGTAAGACGCCTACAGAAAAAGCACGAATACAGCCCCTCTGATATCATTGCAATGGATGAAACTCCAGTTTGGTGCGATATGGTATCCGAAACCACTATTGACGCAACCGGGAAAAAGACTATTACACTGAAAACGACGGGTCATGAAAAGGCTAGAGTATCAGTTTGTTTAGCTGCCAAGGCCGATGGGACAAAACTTAAGCCTATGGTAGTCTTTAAAGGAGCAAAACGAGAATCCGCAGCGCTAAACGAAGAGTTCAAACGTAGAGCGGTCGTAGCCACATCGGTAAATGGATGGATGGACACTGAATTAACTCGTACCTGGATCAACTCTGTTCTAGGAGCGTTTTCTTTCAACCGAAGGCTGTTAGCTTGGGACTCCTACGAGTGTCACCTTGTGGACAGTATAACCGACTCTCTGAAATCCAAGAAAATCGACCGCGTGATTGTTCTGGGAGGTTGTACCAAATATATACAGGCGCCCGACGTAAGTTGGAACAAACCATTCAAATCATTGTGCACAGAAAGGTATGATGAATGGCTGGTGACAGTAGGCATTCACGAAGAAACAGCAGCTGGGAATTTGAAAGCGCCACCAAGAAAAACCATTTTGCAGTGGATTCTGGATTCCTGGGATGAATTGCCTACAGATGTCATCAAGAAATCGTTCAAAAGTTGTGCATTGAACCTTCCAGTTGACGGCTCAGAAGATGATGCGATTCACTGTTTCAAGGAGGGACAGCCGTGCAACACTGGACAAGCCGTCCTGAAATCACAACTGGATATTCTCGACGAGCCAGAAACGAATCCTTTCGACACTGAAGAATACACGTCTTCCGATGTTGAAGAGGCATGCCCTATTATTCAGCTGTTAGACTCGGACCACGAAGGAGACAGTGACATTGAAATAGAATGAAACTTAGTCATTATATAAGACAGTGAACAGTTCAATTTTCATATATATTTATATATATTTAAAAGACATATGAATTTTATTCTTAGTTTTTTAATAAATTCACAGTTGTTGTTACAAAATTTGCAATAAACGCCGCCCTCGAATAAACGCCGCCCTCGAATAAACGCCGCACCTGGCGCCAAAAATTTAATAAACGCCGCGGCGTTTATTCGAATAATTACGGTATCACTTTGAATGCATCTTTTAAATTCTTCAATCAAAATCAATTGTCTCAATTGGTCGTATTCCTTATCGGATTTTTCGGAGGCACACCAGCGATCAAACAATTGCTCTTTTTCTCTAGCGAATTCTAAATAGGTCTGCCTACCCGTTTTTTCAAAATTTCGAAATTTCTGACGATATGCCTCAGGGACCAACTCGTACCCCTTAAGAATCAATTCCTTAACGGTATCGTATTCCGAAGCTATATCTAACGAAAGTTGTGCGTAAATATCACGAGCTTTTTTTTAACTAAAACACTTTGCAATAACATGGTCCAATTTTCTTTGGGCCACTTAAGATTTTCGGCTTTTTTTTTCAAAATGTAAAAAATACTTATCGACATCCCGTTCCTGGAAAGGTGGAACCATTCTAATGTGCTTAGTAACATCAAAACTCGAATCTAGTTTGGTTCCAGTATGAACAGATCCCAATTTTCCTTGCAACTCTATTTTTCTCATTTCCAACTCAAATTTCTGCTTTTCTAATCTCTCTTCTCTTTCTCTTTCCCTTTCTTTATCTTCTCTTTCCCTTTCTCTATCTTCTCTTTCTCTCTCCATTTCTAATTTCTTGAATTCTAATTTCATTCTTTCTGCTTCCATTGCAAATTTCATTCTTTCTATTTCTATTTCTGGATTTGCATCGGGATCCTTATACAAATTTAAAACACTTTCCTCAAAGTATTCAGATTTAACTAAGTGTTCCATAATTATCTTTTGCATGTCCTTCTTTACCATAGAACGTTTTACCTCTATACTTAAATGATTACCTAATGAGATCAGGTCATCCTTCCTCAATTTATTAAAAACCTCTTGATCGGGCTCTAACATAAACTGCTCAGGTTTAAATTCTGACATTTTATCAAATAGCTGAGCTCACACAAATTCGAAATTTACCTCCGAATAAAAAAAAAATCAAAAGTTACCGAACTTTGATTTGAATGAAATTCCCCGGACACTAACGTACACTTTCCCGAGACACTAACGTATACGTTCCCGAGACACTAACGTATACGTTCCCGCCTGAGCCCCCAATTGTTACGTGACCGCTATACGCAACAAAGAGTGTAACCTCAGCTGTTTGGTTTTACAATTATTTATTTAATTAACAAGAAACTTAGAACAGATATTGAAAATGTCTATAAAGATTAATACTAAACTACAGTTCAGAAACTTATCTGTCGTCTGCACACAACGAAACAGTCAATAGGAGATTCCGACACAGGTTAACAATCTGTATGGACTTGAAATGGAAGGAATAATAAAACCAACGGCAGGAATTCCAGGACTGACTTCGTAACCACTTTGATACATATAGCTCACTCTCATACATATGCATGCCTGATATATGTTCGATGGCTGCTTATATAGTTTCTAGAGTATATAATTATAGTAACATACTTCATTCTATATATAATATATTTACGTAATTACTAAATGACATCATAGCTGAGTCATGCCAAGTCATAAGTATTACTAATTGGTTACAAGTACTTATTAAGTAGTTCAGTGATCAAATAACGTCTAGTTAATTAACTGTCTTAGGATAGGCATATCCGTAACAGTATAAATATTTTTGTGTGTTTCCTGCCTAGGATAGCTTCAGCAAACCGCAGGGGTACCTTTCTCTTTTGTAATTATTCTTTTTTAACAATAAAGTGTTACAAAGTATAATGTGTTACACAGTGTTAGAGAAAGACTATAGCTGGGATTCGAACCCGCGACCTTCAGTTTACTAGTCCAACGCTGAACCGACTACTGACTGAACCACTGATCTCAAATAATATACTCATTATACTGGATAGAGCATCTATTGTTTCGCGCGTGGCAAAAAATTGATGTTGGAAGTGAGGCTAAAAATCTCGCGGCGGCCATATCCGGTGGGACCCACAATATTGCTGAATCATAGTTTTCGCCTCTGGTTTTCGCTTTAAATGATTGGATTTTTAACGAAAACCAGCTAAATTTTTGTGACATGTACCTGTCGCTATGGGAGAACTTAAAAGTGGCTGTATGAAACCCAAGTGGGTCCCACCTGAAATGGCCGCCGCTAATTTATTCCGACTTCACAGCGAGCACCGGATGCTCTATCCAGTATAATGAGTCTATTATTTGAGATCAGTGGACTGAACTAGAAACTCAAGTTGGGAGCAAGTGCAAGGCATGGGTGACACAAGCTGTTAGCCAACCTCGTACCCAGGGTCTTATCTCCGCTGCTCCGCCCACCACTGCAAAAAGACCCTGGTCTGGGCTGGTCACGTGTCACGCAGACTTACTGGGAGTGGGCTGGTAGGATTTGTACTTTTGTAGGAACTAAGAAGACCGCGGAATAATCACACAGAGACAATGTTTGAAATGTTAATTTCTTTTATTAGTTGATTTATATATAGCACCTTCCAATGTGTTATTTGAAGTTTGCTTCACCAAACCGTCTTGGTTTTAAAACTGTTTTCAAAGAACAATGTTTGTTGCGCCGAATTTGAATTGATTGTTTGCATATCTGTTGTAGTTGCAGAATTAACTACCAGACGAAATTACACCTAAATAACAATGAGAGTATTGGTAAATTGCGAACACATTAGGTATTATAAGGTAGAAGAATGTGTTAAAGTGACTAGAACAAAATCGTGAAATGTACTGACACCTTGGGCTTTGATGTATATTTATGAAGTAAACAGTATACTAAATATTGCTCGATACTTAAAATCTCAGTAGTTATGTGATGAATTGCTATATTATTCAACATTTAATGATTTTTGATAACATGTTAAGCACTTTTTTATTATTCTGACTGCTTTATGTACTCACGGCGCAATTATATCTATTCTTAAAAAACTCATTAATAATTCATGAGGAAAACACAAAAGAAATCAATACCGTAGCAGAGGTTGTAAATCGGATACAGAATCGTCCTGATTTACATAAACTTTAGCTTCGATTTTCTCGGCTAAAATGGAGTATATCGCTAAGATAGTTGGTGAACTTGATTACTTAGATGCATTTGTATTTTAAGTACGATACAGCATTCGCAGCCGATCTGTTGTATCTGATTTACAAGGCTCGCCTTCGGCTCGCCTTGTAAATCAGATACAGATCGGCTGCTCATGCTGTATCTATTACTTAGAACAACAAGTGTATAAAAGAACAACGCAATAAAAACAACGTTCAACAATAGGTTCATTAGTGAGCGACTTCGATTCATATTAAAAACCTTGTTTTTTTAGTCCAAGGGGAATTTATATAGACTAGTGATATTAAGGTCAGTGTTTTCTTGATCAGCATGACGGCATCACTTCCCAAACAGGAATCGATTTTCAGCTCTGATCATGATTGCATGCGGTATTATTATATTAAAAGATGAATATTACATTGCGTTGGCATTGCTGCCGCTGTTGCGTTACAAATTTAAACCACCTTTAAAAACAATAATAAAATATGTCACTAACCTTAGCTTTTGTTGAAAGCTATAGATGTCGAGTTTTAGCGATCTTGGCGATGTTAAATCACAAGGACTTTCAGATTTCCATATATTTATTCACAATAATAATGACATGCAAAATCCTCTCTTTGGGCAAACGGCAGGCGACGGGCGTAACAGCTTGGCGTCGTAACTGATGAAGTAAACATTCATTTCGAGGAAGAGAATCCCCTCAAATTCGCTGTTCGTCGGAAGTTCAGAAAGATATAGGAAAAATATTCACAATCACTGACAACTTTTCCGTGAAGTGTTGCACTGTTGCGAAGCGCCTTGCGGTTTCCTAGCCTTACCTAACAGCAAAGTGTCTGAGGGTCTTTAACCAAATGTTTTGCCAATGTTTTTTCGTCGGTGTATTATATTATCGTCGGCATATATTATCGTGTTTATTTCAAGATTATCTTGCGACTTGCCTCCACCACTCTCCGCGTACAATGGTGACAAATCCTAAGTTCTCTACCCCCTCCCTAACGACAATGTTGAAAAATATCCCAGAATATGGGATACACGTGACCAGCCCAGACCAGGGTCTTTTCGCAGCGGTGGGCGGAGCAGCGGAGATAAGACCCTAGGTACGAGGTTGGCTGTTAGCACCCTGCCTGTCACCGCTTGATGTTAACCCTGGTCGAATGCGGTTAGTACTCTGATGTGTGACCAACTTAGCTTCATGGGAGTATAGTTGTCGATTCTCTCCTGTTTCTCGATGGTTTTTCACCAGGTTCTCTGGTTTTCCTCGCTTTGCAAAATCAATACCATAGTTTACCCAGTTAATTCTACGCACCAATTCTATCAAGGTGTGAGGGCCAAAAATTCTGTTCAGTAGGTGTGTTGTTAAATTTTGTTTACAATTTGATAGATGGACTTGAAAGCGACGAGATCGTTAGAATAGCCAATGCAATGCCCCACCTGTGGAAGGAAGTAGCCCTTCTGACAAAGCAATTTAAACAACAGGACATTGAAAATATACGTTGCACCAAAATCGGTGAAGAGGAAACGTCAAAGGCTTTGAACATGCTCATGCGATTCAACGAAAGAAATGGAACTAGAGAACAGCTAGTCAAGGCTCTTCGTGAAGTTAAACAGAATTCTTTGGCTCAGCAAGTGAAGTCAGGATACTTCATGGATTCACAATGAATAACGAACCTTTTGATACTTGGTTGTTTTTAGAATATTTATCTATATCTATGTCGACGGTCATGTCGCTTCTAATACCAGGGGCGGATTTAGGGTACGTCAAGCACGTCATGCGACGTAGACAAAAATCCCAGACTAATTTATTCATGAATTAATTAGTTGGAAAACATTTTAAAAAATTATTTAAAATTTCAAATTTTAAAAATATTCAAATTTTTAAAAAAATTATATGAATTTTTAAATGTTTTAAATTTTCAAAAAACTCATTTTCGCACGTATTTAGCGCTATAACCACGTGGCTATAACGAGGAAAATTGAATAATTCTCTGACTCAACCCCCCTCCTCGGCTGGAGGACACTTAGTCTACTTCATGTAGCCTCAACGAAACTGTTCATACGGTAGGGATAGAGCGGGACTCCATTTACAAATGTGGATAATTAGACTACGTCAAAATGGCCGTCTACGTCGAAATAACGAGCACTGATTGGACAAAGACAATAGAGGTACGTCGGAAGTAGCCTGGTACCTTGGCCCAATTTCAAAAGAAATATGGGCCAGGTAACCACTAATCTCATTCTCGCGTCATCATTGCTAAATCCACTTATGACGATTGCAATTTTACTCGTAGCCACTAAAAACGCGCGAAATTTCAACCAATAGGAAAGCAGAAGTCTTTAGTGGTTACCTGGCCCATATTCTTTGATTGGGCACAGGGTACCAGGCTACGTCGGAAGTAGATAGTCTACGTCGGAAGTAAAATATTTTGACGTTCTTGGCTTTTGATTGGCTAGCAAAGGATATTTCGACGTTAGACGGACTACGGCAAGAGAGCAAGACTACGGCATAACTAAGCTATCTCACCTATCTGAGCCGGCAGTCAAACTTCTGCTTGAGACTGTCACGGAACTTGTAGAGAATGCTCTACAGAAAACGATGAATTGTTGAAGACGATCTGCTGCGATTAGACAAAGAAATTCTAATCGTGTTTGGTTTCCTCGTGGGTCAAGAGTTTTCGGCGCAGATTGGCAAGACATTACATCGGGATATCGACGCGGAGGCATATATTCCTCAGTATGGTAAAAGCTGTTAAGAAACGTTGTATTGCTTTAATAAGGTGAGTGGATACTATCTTATCTTTAGTAACTCAGACTCGTGCAACCGTGAAAAGCGTAAATTATTTAAATTAGATGGGATATTGAGCTCTCGAGTATATTCATGAATAATTCATAATTATTGAGATAATGAGATGTGTTACAAATATAAGCTTAAGTAATCCATCACTGAATATTATAATTACCGGTACAATGTAGTGTCATACAATGTATGTCTTGTCGAATGACGTCATGACACTGCGTTATGTGACTACAGCTACCAGAGTGCTTTACTAGTATCGTCTATCTTTTAGTGCTAGGACATAATTATTGGCAAAGTATTTGCTGCCGAGCATTAGCGAGGCAGCACACTATTCTTGGCATTCGTCTTGGGTTAGCTGTGTCTTTACTCGTGCCCAGTCCATTTCCCGAGCTATGTATAGTGTAGCCTGGTTCCCTGGCCCAATTTCAAAAGAAATAAGGGCCAGGTAACCACTAATCTCATTCTCGCGTCATCAGGGCTAAATCCACTTATGACGATTGCAGTTTTACTCATAGCCACTAAAAACGCGCTAAATTTCAACCAATAGGAAAGCAGAAGTCTTTAGTGGTTACCTGGCCCATATTCTTTGATTGGGCCAGGGTACCAGGCTATGTATAGTGTACTTGGTTGAGAATTGTGTATGGATGTCTGGATGTACACACGGATTCACATATTACGCAATCGCATCGCGAATGATTCCTAGCCTGCGTACAGGCGCTCATACAGCGTATTCAAACCAGTGATTCAAACAGGAAGATTATACAAAAGTAAATAATCTGAATTTAATAGCAGTTCAAATCTCGCCACCACCGCCAGGGGATTTTCTGAACAAGCTGACCATTGATTAAATTCAAGCTGAATTGCAGCGTTAAAAGATTTTCGTGTGAAGGTAAAAGACAACTACGTTTAATACAAAATCTAAATCCAGTTTAAAAGTTTAATATGGTTGACCAATTTAAAAAGATTTTACAGCTGTTCACCACTTCGTTTAGGCCTTAGGGATTGTACAATATCGTAAAGGTATTATTATTTCTCAGGATTTACGGAACGACTTATTTTTTGGGGGCCCTGGAAATTTTGTACCCTGGGCACTTGCCCATTGGTTATTAAATGTGGCCCTGCTGAATAGTCAACATAGACTCAACTTGACCTCGTCAGTTAAACTGTAGCAAGATGAAATCTTTATAGTGTTAATTGTTAAATACAGTACAAATGTTCACATCAATCAATCAGTTTTTTACAGCATACCACTGAGTAGTTTAAAGATAAATTAAAATAGTTCAAATTCAAAACAAAATAATATTATACACTCTGTGTAATATGTAAATATAAATGTAACATAAATTTATATCAATGTAAACTCAATTTGACCTCATCAGTTGAAGTGTAGCAAGATGAAATGTTAATAGTGTTAATTGTTAAATTCAGTACAAATATCAGGATTTTGAAGCTTGGCATGGTGATATACGTTAATGTAATAAAACAAAATGTTTGCAGTTATAGACAATGTTTATTAATGATAAAAGGTATATAACTGCAAATATTTTGTTTTATTACAGTACAAATATTCACATCAATCAATCAACAATTAGACTGCAAGAAAGCTTAAATGGAGTTGATTATATTCTTATTGATGAATATTCTATGCTTGGTCAAGTTGCTTTTGGCTGGATAGATAGACAAGCATTGCAAACAAGCAACAGGATTTCATGACAAAGTTCTTGGAGGAAAATCTCTGATTTTAATTGGTGACCCAGGTCAGTTACCAACCTGTAGCAGATAAGCCTCTTTATCACGCTAAACCATCAAGTGCTGATGGTGAACAAGGCTATCAAACTTACAGAATGTTTGATAAAGTTGTTAAGCTCACTGTAAATCAGCGAGTACAAGGTATGAGTTCTGAACAGGTTAACTTCAGATATTTATTGTTGCGATTCCGTAAAGCTGAGTCAACAATTAGTGATTGGAAGTTACTTTTAACTCGTCAGCCATCAGCCATCCGAAATTTGTCTGAATTTCAAGATGCTACCAGACTCTTCTACAGCAATGAACAAGTTGCAAATTACAATCATGAACAACTGATTAAACTGGAACATCCAGTTGCTCATATTCATGCTCGCCATTCATCTGTAATTGCTAAAAAAATGTCTTCAGAAGATATGTCTGGATTAGAACCTGTGGTTTCTATAATCCGCAAGGACAGAATAAACTTTAAACAATACTAAGAATCCAATTGGATCACATTTGGGTAGAAAGGTGCGTAGGTTAAATCGAACTCGACAAAATTCTTGACAGTTGACAACAGCGTGAACACAGAGACAGTTAAATTTTAAGTAATGTTCCTTTAATAACATAGACTGTAGAGTTTAAAGTAGATTGAATGGTCGACGATTAACAATTTAGCAGTCTATTTGAATCCGATAATGTTCACGTTATGTAGATAGATAGTAGATTGACGATTTGTAGATGTAGGTGTAGAACAATGTAGAAATGTAGGTTCGAACTAAATAACACGATAATTAAGAATAACTATACGTACACTACGGTTATCATTGCGTAAATATAACATAAAGCATGCAGTACAACTACAAGCAATAAAATGGTAACACGCATGCTAGAATACAACATTAACTATAAACGTATTGTAAATAGAATTATCGAACAACACATTATGGCCTAACAGCAACAACCCAATGTTATAATAGTAAAGAAGAAATAGCTAGGGTACTCACTTTGGTTTGCACACGCACCAAATTAGACTTGAATAGAGGCTTGAATTATGTAGAAGTTGAATTACTAGCGCAGATAGAAGATAATGGCCAAATGCCGAACAGTTGCTATCACAATAGCGTCCACACTAGAACTAACTTACCAAAAATGGGAGGGTTGTTATTATAGCTAAGAAAACGCACTTGAATTAACATTCCTTACTCTCACGCAATCGCTAAAGCGCATAGCAACCTACAGTCGCGCCACTCGCTATAAATATCTTGCGTCGCACATGCAATAGTGATGACATTTGCCTCAAGTAGCGTTTCGAAACCAACATTCCGGCCCCTTAAAGGCGATACTATACGGGGTAGCCTTTACAAAAAGAATACTATTACGGTTTTGAAACAAATACTGAGTAAACTAAACTAATACAACTATTAATAACTAATAATGTTCAATAATGATTAATGTTGCAATTGTCCGTACTAGTGGTCACTACAGTGTTCATTATAATTAAATCTAATGAGTCTACTTATCCTTTCTTGCGGCGTCAGCGGCCTCCAGTAACACGATCTTGTTGACAGGTCGTACAAGCTCGGTTGTACGGGTCTTCAGCTTCACGGAGCGCACGAGTCCATCCTTGCGGTTGGTGTACACCTCCAGGACGCGTCCAAGTGGCCAGGTGTTTCGTGGAGTTTTGTCATCGAGGACTAACACGACGTCGTCTACCGCGAGGTTTCTCTGCTGCTTATTCCATTTCTGCCGTTCTTGTAAGGACGGGAGATACTCTCTTATCCAGCGCCGCCAGAACACGTCCGCTAGATACTGTACTTGACGCCACCGCTGGCTGTAGTTATCTTGCTTGGAAAAGGTCCCAGGTGGAACTGTAGGTCCGGCTTGTAGCAGCAGCAGGTGGTTAGGGGTCAGAGGTTCCAGGTCTCGTGGGTCATCTGATAGTTTAGTGATTGGCCGCCCATTCACTATCGACTCGACTTCGCACATCAGAGTGTTGAGGCCTTCGTCATCTAGCACTTGCTCTTTCATCAGAGCCTTCATGACCTTTCGCGTAGTTCTGATACATCTCTCCCACACCCCGCCGTGGTGGGAGCCGGTAGGTGGATTGAACGTCCACTTGATGTTTCGCTGTAGGAGAAAGTCGTGGATCTGCGACTGATTCCACTCCTTAACTGCTTCGCGTAGCTCCTTCTCACCTTTTACGAAGTTACCGCCGTTATCCGATCGCATCTCCTCAGGTTGACCTCTTCTCGCAATAAATCTCCGCAGGGCGTTGATGAATGACTCTGTGTCTAACGAACTTGCTACTTCGAGATGGATGGCACGGAGGGTTAAGCATGTGAATAGTACACCATATCGCTTCACGGTGGTTCTTCCGCGTCGCACTTCGAACGGACCAAAACAGTCTACTCCGGAGTAGGTGAACGGTGGCTTTGAAGGCGTTGTCCGATCTTCAGGCAGGTTTGCCATTTTCTGTTGACCCACAGGCGCCTGTCGTTTTCTGCAGCTGAAGCACTCGTTGAGAATTCTCCGTACGGTTGGTCTTGCGTTGATGATCCAATACCTTTGTCTTGCAAGAGACAAGGTATATTCTAAGCCCGAGTGCCCAGACATGTCGTGGTAATACTTGACAATGAGTTTCACCACGCGGTGGTTTTTTGGTAGGATAACCGGGTGTTTTGCATTGCTGTTGATTGGTGCTCGTCGCAGGCGGCCTCCAACGCGTATGAGGGCGTCACTTAGCATTGGGTCGAGCTTAAAAATGCTACTGGACTTCTTCAGCACCTTCTGTTTTCTTGTGTCGGTCGGCTGATCGACTTGGTTGAGAATATCATATTCCTCTCTAAAGCACTGGCTCTGTACATGTTTGAGAATCTCGGTTTCAGCATTTTTTAGCTCCGTCACGTTGATAGGAATGACTGCGCTGGTTGACTGGATCTCGACTGGCTCTCCGGCCTTTCGTATCTTGCTTAAGTGCTGCAGGATTGCCTTGAATCGAAGTATCCACGCTACGACTCTCTTCAGATGACTCCATGACGAAAATCGTTCGATAATCTTTGCGATAGGATCTTGATCAGAGAGTTCGCTTGCGTACACGATCGAGTCCTTGACCTCTGGATCGTCATCACGAATGTTGGCAGTCATATCAGCAGGTCTCTGTGGCCATGTCTCACTTGACTGAATTAGGAAATCTGGTCCTTGTATCCAACGGTCAAGGGAATCTGCTGACACGCCTCTCGATGCATCGTCTGCTGGATTCAGTTGCGTGTTGACGTAATTCCACTGAGACGGAGAAGATGCGTTGTGGATTGCAGCGACCCGGTTCGCCACAAAGGTTTGGAATCGCTTGTCTTGGTTCTCTATGTAGCGTAGCACGCACGTACTGTCGGTCCAGAAGAACGACTGGTCGATCGGCAAACTTAGCTCTTGTCGAGATATTCGATCCAGCTTTGTTGCCACGACTGCTGCTGAGAGCTCCATCCGGGGGATTGTCACTGGTTTGATCGGCGCAAGTCTCGATTTGCCCATGACGAACGAACATTTCACGTTACCGTTGTTGTCTTCAACTCTGAGGTACGTAACAGCTCCGTAACCATGCTGTGATGCGTCTGAGAAGTGATGGAGTTGGTTAGACGCAATTTCTCCTAGGGTCGATGGCTTGAAACAGCGGTCGACTGCGAGTTGCTCCAACTTGGGTAGCTCTTGTAGCCAGGTTTTCCAACGATTCAGGAACTCGGCTGGAATTTCGTCGTCCCAGTCCAACTTCTTACGACAGAGGTCTTGCAGGATGAGTTTGGCTTGAAATATGAATGGAGCGACGAATCCCAACGGATCGTAAACAGAGCTGACGATGGACAGTATACCTCTTCTTGTAGCGGGTCGGTTGTTTGTGACGATCTTGAATCCGAACTGATCGGACGATATATTCCACTGGACACCGAGCGCTCTGTCGACAGATCAACTGTCAAAATCTAGATTCTTGACCAGTGAAGCTCTTTCTGATTCAGGTAGTGACTCAATGACCTTTCTCGAATTTGAGAGCCATTTTGTGAGCTTGAATCCTCCTCTTGCAAGAAGCTCGCGTAGTTGTTTCGCAAGCTTGACGGCTTCGTCTTCTTCACTGACTGATTTCAGACAATCATCGACATAAAAGTTGCGTTCGACAGTTTCTACGACTTGCGGCTCGAAATCTGCTTCGTTGTCTTTGGCCGTCTTCTTCAGTGCAAAGTTAGCGCAACTTGGGGAAGATGCACCACCAAATAAATGAACTCGCATCTCGTACTCTTCCGGCGGGTTGTCAAGGTTGCCATCCGGCCACCACAGGAACCTCAGAGCATCACAGTCGCTTGGGCGGACGCGTACCTGGTAGAACATCGCTTCAATGTCAGCCATCAGAGCTACTGGTTCCTTTCTAAATCTGGTCAGCACGCCGACGAGAGAGTTGGTCAGGTCCGGCCCCTGTAACAACTGGTCATTGAGCGAAGTGTTGCGATGCTTCGCAGAGCAGTCAAAGACTACTCTGACCTTATCGGGTTTCAGCGGGTGGAACACTGGGTGATGTGGGAGATACCAGTGGGTTTGCAGTGGTCCGAGATCTTGACTGCACACCTTTCTTGCGTGGTCCTTACTTAATAGATCGTCCATAAACTTCTTGTATTTTTCTAGCACCACTGGATCCCGTTGTAGCCGTCTCTTTAATGGGCGAAGACGTTGTTCTGCCAACGATTTGTTGTTGTGTAGATGTGGTGGATAGTTTTTCCATGGTAATGCCATCTCGTAATGGCCGTTTTCCATCTTCACCGTTTGTTCCATGATGGTCAATGCTCTCCGATCGTTCTGCGACATGGAAGCTTTTGATTCGTGGGATAAATCGTTAAATTCCATGTTACAGAATTCTTCAAACTGCTGGCTCAGGGTATCATCTCCTCGAACGTAATTCGCAGTAGGAACTTTGGTTTCTTCCCTGCCGAGTGGACCGTTTAGGACCCAACCTAACACAGTTCTTGTGGCGAAGGGACCTCCATTCTCGCTCTGTCTTACTTCTCTCGGCTGTAGAGCTTGCGGTACATCACTACCTATCAGTAGACCGACCTCGGCTTCAATGTGCGGGATAGTTATTCCTTTAAGATATGGCCAGCGGTCGACGTCTTCTTGTTTGCCAATAGCGTCGGGCCGGATAGGTAAACTCGGCCTGGAGTACACCATCGGTAGCTCGACTAGATTTTGATTGCCCAGATCGAACATTTCCAACTCGACTACGGAACATTCAATGGGAGTATTTTCGCCTTGCATAGTCGTCAGGGATAGCCTTGTTTTCTTTCCTTCGTGGTTGAGCTTCTTTAGAAGGCTTTCGGTGCAAAAGGAAGTGTTCGAGCCGGAGTCTAGAAACGCGTAGGTTTCCACCATCTCAGGTCTCCCTTTCGCCTTGACCCGAACTGGAACAATTGCAAGTCCCGTCACGGAGGAGCTTGTAGTATGGTTAGATTTCGATGACATCTTCACATAACCATTGTTTGCCAGGCTGGAACTACTTTCATGTTCTGGCTCTTTGCTTGCTGCTTTATTTGCACTCGCTTTCTCATCGTTGTTGTCGCGGTCGTTTGGGGTAGTCTTGGGGTGGAGAAAGGTTGAATGCTTCCCGGTGCATCCTTGCACCTTGCAGAAAACTATCCTTGGGGCAGAAACGCACAAAATGGCCGACTGAGAGACAGTTTATACAAAGTTTCTTGTCCCTGATGAGTTTCTTCTTCCTTTCGTCTAGAGACTGCTTGCGAAACTTGTCGCAACGTGATAACCAATGGCTACCGTAACACAAAGGACACTCGATTTTCCTTGTTGACCCTTGAGGAAATGGCTGGTCGCCTTGGGTTGCGAAACCGTTAGCTCTAGGACCAAGTTGCCGCGTGGGTTTGCCGTTAGCTTGTTTGGTCCTGTTCTCGTTTATGACTCTTCCAAATATTGGGTGGGTAGCTGCCCTTGCTTTAGCGGTGACAAAGTCCGTTATGTCTTTGACGATCACATCTCTTCCCTCCTTTTCCACAATGCGGTCGACAACATCTCGCCACTTCAGCCTAATTCCAAACGGAAGCCGATCGATGATTTTCTTCAGGTTTTCTGGGTTGTCCAACTTATTAAGGTAACCGATTTCCCTTAATGTATTGGTACAGCTCGTCAGTTGTATGGAGAACTGTTGGAGTGCGGCTCCATCCTCTGACTTTATTGGTGGCCCGTCCGTTAATGACTGCACGTGCGCTGCAGCAATTCTGTAGCTCTGACCATACCTCTCCTTCAACAACTTTCTCGCTTGGACGTAGCCTTCATCGTCTCGCATGGACAGACAGCTTTTCATAAGTTCCTGTGCAGGACCAGAGGTGTATTGCACCAGGTAATACAGGCGAGCACTTGAACGTAGCGTTTTCTCTTCGATAAGATGCTCGAAGGCCTTAATAAAGTCACAGTAATCGATGGGGTTTCCACTGAAGACTTTCATAGTAGGCTGCGGTAGTGTAAGCGCCATAACACCTTGTTGCTGTTGCTGTATCAATTGCTGAAGGGCGTGGTTCTGAAGATCTTGCGTTTCCATCAGCCGTTGAAATGAGTGATCTTGGAAATTACCGCTATATTGCTGAGGCGGAGATGTCTGATCAGGAACCCATTCAGGTAGACGAGGATTGAGCGGTTGCTTGGTTGAGACTGGCGTCTCCTTCGGGTGATGCCTTGGTTGCTCACTGAGTGGTCTCTGCTGGACTGGATTTCCTGTAGAAGTCCCTTCCAAGGGGGTTGACACAGACCTGACGTGCTGGGATTGAACAGCCAGCGGTCTGTCTTGAATGTTGTTGCCACGATGCAAATGAAAGTCGCGCGCTTCATCAGCTTCAGATTGCTCGTAGGCCCTTTTCTCGGCTTCGGCTACTGCTATCTCAGCTTGAAGCTCTACTTCGGTTTTCCTTTGTTGAATTCTGAGCTCCTCGAATTGAAGCTCGTGCAATTCTCGCAGGGCGGCAGCCTTTGCCTTTAGCGCTGCTTGTTTTGCGGCAGCTCTTGCCTTTGCGCTGACTGAACTTCTTATCGAGCTGGTTTTTGACCGTGCGCGAGAGCGCGATGAGGTGAACGATCCGGCATTGCTTATAGAATCATCTGGACGGATGTCCAGACTTTGTTTTCCCGACGGTATTTGGTGGTCTGGTTGCGCGAGCCACGAATCGATTTCCCTTTCGAGTTCTGTGATTAGTTCTTTAACCGAATTAAAATACAGCGTGGATTCTTGCAGCCCTTGTTCATCTTTAATTAATTTGTGATAAGCATCGTGTGCAGCTTGAAATTCTTTCGAAACTTCGTTTAGCTCTTTCGTGACTTCTTTCACAGTATCGACGTTATCACTCGCTGTCATTAACTCATTAAGTTTATTGACCTTTCTCGTCACATTTGCTTTGGCGGTACTTCGCGCCTTTTTTAACTGATCCATTGATTGTTCGCTTCCGAAATCCATTACTATGTGTTAATTAACCTAATCCGCTTTATTGAACACGACGTGATAATTAAACAGGAAATTGTCTTCCTTCCCTTGATCACACGATGAGACACATGTGATGAGATGTGATGTGCACCTGGGTGTTAGCTGTCACGAAACAGTCAACAAATTCTTCGAATTCCTTCACGGTGCATCAAATTCGAACTTAATGTAATCCGCAAGGACAGAATAAACTTTAAACAATACTAAGAATCCAATTGGATCACATTTGGGTAGAAAGGTGCGTAGGTTAAATCGAACTCGACAAAATTCTTGACAGTTGACAACAGCGTGAACACAGAGACAGTTAAATTTTAAGTAATGTTCCTTTAATAACATAGACTGTAGAGTTTAAAGTAGATTGAATGGTCGACGATTAACAATTTAGCAGTCTATTTGAATCCGATAATGTTCACGTTATGTAGATAGATAGTAGATTGACGATTTGTAGATGTAGGTGTAGAACAATGTAGAAATGTAGGTTCGAACTAAATAACACGATAATTAAGAATAACTATACGTACACTACGGTTATCATTGCGTAAATATAACATAAAGCATGCAGTACAACTACAAGCAATAAAATGGTAACACGCATGCTAGAATACAACATTAACTATAAACGTATTGTAAATAGAATTATCGAACAACACATTATGGCCTAACAGCAACAACCCAATGTTATAATAGTAAAGAAGAAATAGCTAGGGTACTCACTTTGGTTTGCACACGCACCAAATTAGACTTGAATAGAGGCTTGAATTATGTAGAAGTTGAATTACTAGCGCAGATAGAAGATAATGGCCAAATGCCGAACAGTTGCTATCACAATAGCGTCCACACTAGAACTAACTTACCAAAAATGGGAGGGTTGTTATTATAGCTAAGAAAACGCACTTGAATTAACATTCCTTACTCTCACGCAATCGCTAAAGCGCATAGCAACCTACAGTCGCGCCACTCGCTATAAATATCTTGCGTCGCACATGCAATAGTGATGACATTTGCCTCAAGTAGCGTTTCGAAACCAACATTCCGGCCCCTTAAAGGCGATACGGGGTAGCCTTTACAAAAAGAATACTATTACGGTTTTGAAACAAATACTGAGTAAACTAAACTAATACAACTATTAATAACTAATAATGTTCAATAATGATTAATGTTGCAATTGTCCGTACTAGTGGTCACTACAGTGTTCATTATAATTAAATCTAATGAGTCTACTTATCCTTTCTTGCGGCGTCAGCGGCCTCCAGTAACACGATCTTGTTGACAGGTCGTACAAGCTCGGTTGTACGGGTCTTCAGCTTCACGGAGCGCACGAGTCCATCCTTGCGGTTGGTGTACACCTCCAGGACGCGTCCAAGTGGCCAGGTGTTTCGTGGAGTTTTGTCATCGAGGACTAACACGACGTCGTCTACCGCGAGGTTTCTCTGCTGCTTATTCCATTTCTGCCGTTCTTGTAAGGACGGGAGATACTCTCTTATCCAGCGCCGCCAGAACACGTCCGCTAGATACTGTACTTGACGCCACCGCTGGCTGTAGTTATCTTGCTTGGAAAAGGTCCCAGGTGGAACTGTAGGTCCGGCTTGTAGCAGCAGCAGGTGGTTAGGGGTCAGAGGTTCCAGGTCTCGTGGGTCATCTGATAGTTTAGTGATTGGCCGCCCATTCACTATCGACTCGACTTCGCACATCAGAGTGTTGAGGCCTTCGTCATCTAGCACTTGCTCTTTCATCAGAGCCTTCATGACCTTTCGCGTAGTTCTGATACATCTCTCCCACACACCCCGCCGTGGTGGGAGCCGGTAGGTGGATTGAACGTCCACTTGATGTTTCGCTGTAGGAGAAAGTCGTGGATCTGCGACTGATTCCACTCCTTAACTGCTTCGCGTAGCTCCTTCTCACCTTTTACGAAGTTACCGCCGTTATCCGATCGCATCTCCTCAGGTTGACCTCTTCTCGCAATAAATCTCCGCAGGGCGTTGATGAATGACTCTGTGTCTAACGAACTTGCTACTTCGAGATGGATGGCACGGAGGGTTAAGCATGTGAATAGTACACCATATCGCTTCACGGTGGTTCTTCCGCGTCGCACTTCGAACGGACCAAAACAGTCTACTCCGGAGTAGGTGAACGGTGGCTTTGAAGGCGTTGTCCGATCTTCAGGCAGGTTTGCCATTTTCTGTTGACCCACAGGCGCCTGTCGTTTTCTGCAGCTGAAGCACTCGTTGAGAATTCTCCGTACGGTTGGTCTTGCGTTGATGATCCAATACCTTTGTCTTGCAAGAGACAAGGTATATTCTAAGCCCGAGTGCCCAGACATGTCGTGGTAATACTTGACAATGAGTTTCACCACGCGGTGGTTTTTTGGTAGGATAACCGGGTGTTTTGCATTGCTGTTGATTGGTGCTCGTCGCAGGCGGCCTCCAACGCGTATGAGGGCGTCACTTAGCATTGGGTCGAGCTTAAAAATGCTACTGGACTTCTTCAGCACCTTCTGTTTTCTTGTGTCGGTCGGCTGATCGACTTGGTTGAGAATATCATATTCCTCTCTAAAGCACTGGCTCTGTACATGTTTGAGAATCTCGGTTTCAGCATTTTTTAGCTCCGTCACGTTGATAGGAATGACTGCGCTGGTTGACTGGATCTCGACTGGCTCTCCGGCCTTTCGTATCTTGCTTAAGTGCTGCAGGATTGCCTTGAATCGAAGTATCCACGCTACGACTCTCTTCAGATGACTCCATGACGAAAATCGTTCGATAATCTTTGCGATAGGATCTTGATCAGAGAGTTCGCTTGCGTACACGATCGAGTCCTTGACCTCTGGATCGTCATCACGAATGTTGGCAGTCATATCAGCAGGTCTCTGTGGCCATGTCTCACTTGACTGAATTAGGAAATCTGGTCCTTGTATCCAACGGTCAAGGGAATCTGCTGACACGCCTCTCGATGCATCGTCTGCTGGATTCAGTTGCGTGTTGACGTAATTCCACTGAGACGGAGAAGATGCGTTGTGGATTGCAGCGACCCGGTTCGCCACAAAGGTTTGGAATCGCTTGTCTTGGTTCTCTATGTAGCGTAGCACGCACGTACTGTCGGTCCAGAAGAACGACTGGTCGATCGGCAAACTTAGCTCTTGTCGAGATATTCGATCCAGCTTTGTTGCCACGACTGCTGCTGAGAGCTCCATCCGGGGGATTGTCACTGGTTTGATCGGCGCAAGTCTCGATTTGCCCATGACGAACGAACATTTCACGTTACCGTTGTTGTCTTCAACTCTGAGGTACGTAACAGCTCCGTAACCATGCTGTGATGCGTCTGAGAAGTGATGGAGTTGGTTAGACGCAATTTCTCCTAGGGTCGATGGCTTGAAACAGCGGTTCGACTGCGAGTTGCTCCAACTTGGGTAGCTCTTGTAGCCAGGTTTTCCAACGATTCAGGAACTCGGCTGGAATTTCGTCGTCCCAGTCCAACTTCTTACGACAGAGGTCTTGCAGGATGAGTTTGGCTTGAAATATGAATGGAGCGACGAATCCCAACGGATCGTAAACAGAGCTGACGATGGACAGTATACCTCTTCTTGTAGCGGGTCGGTTGTTTGTGACGATCTTGAATCCGAACTGATCGGACGATATATTCCACTGGACACCGAGCGCTCTGTCGACAGATCAACTGTCAAAATCTAGATTCTTGACCAGTGAAGCTCTTTCTGATTCAGGTAGTGACTCAATGACCTTTCTCGAATTTGAGAGCCATTTTGTGAGCTTGAATCCTCCTCTTGCAAGAAGCTCGCGTAGTTGTTTCGCAAGCTTGACGGCTTCGTCTTCTTCACTGACTGATTTCAGACAATCATCGACATAAAAGTTGCGTTCGACAGTTTCTACGACTTGCGGCTCGAAATCTGCTTCGTTGTCTTTGGCCGTCTTCTTCAGTGCAAAGTTAGCGCAACTTGGGGAAGATGCACCACCAAATAAATGAACTCGCATCTCGTACTCTTCCGGCGGGTTGTCAAGGTTGCCATCCGGCCACCACAGGAACCTCAGAGCATCACAGTCGCTTGGGCGGACGCGTACCTGGTAGAACATCGCTTCAATGTCAGCCATCAGAGCTACTGGTTCCTTTCTAAATCTGGTCAGCACGCCGACGAGAGAGTTGGTCAGGTCCGGCCCCTGTAACAACTGGTCATTGAGCGAAGTGTTGCGATGCTTCGCAGAGCAGTCAAAGACTACTCTTGACCTTATCGGGTTTCAGCGGGTGGAACACTGGGTGATGTGGGAGATACCAGTGGGTTTGCAGTGGTCCGAGATCTTGACTGCACACCTTTCTTGCGTGGTCCTTACTTAATAGATCGTCCATAAACTTCTTGTATTTTTCTAGCACCACTGGATCCCGTTGTAGCCGTCTCTTTAATGGGCGAAGACGTTGTTCTGCCAACGATTTGTTGTTGTGTAGATGTGGTGGATAGTTTTTCCATGGTAATGCCATCTCGTAATGGCCGTTTTCCATCTTCACCGTTTGTTCCATGATGGTCAATGCTCTCCGATCGTTCTGCGACATGGAAGCTTTTGATTCGTGGGATAAATCGTTAAATTCCATGTTACAGAATTCTTCAAACTGCTGGCTCAGGGTATCATCTCCTCGAACGTAATTCGCAGTAGGAACTTTGGTTTCTTCCCTGCCGAGTGGACCGTTTAGGACCCAACCTAACACAGTTCTTCTTGTGGCGAAGGGACCTCCATTCTCGCTCTGTCTTACTTCTCTCGGCTGTAGAGCTTGCGGTACATCACTACCTATCAGTAGACCGACCTCGGCTTCAATGTGCGGGATAGTTATTCCTTTAAGATATGGCCAGCGGTCGACGTCTTCTTGTTTGCCAATAGCGTCGGGCCGGATAGGTAAACTCGGCCTGGAGTACACCATCGGTAGCTCGACTAGATTTTGATTGCCCAGATCGAACATTTCCAACTCGACTACGGAACATTCAATGGGAGTATTTTCCGCCTTGCATAGTCGTCAGGGATAGCCTTGTTTTCTTTCCTTCGTGGTTGAGCTTCTTTAGAAGGCTTTCGGTGCAAAAGGAAGTGTTCGAGCCGGAGTCTAGAAACGCGTAGGTTTCCACCATCTCAGGTCTCCCTTTCGCCTTGACCCGAACTGGAACAATTGCAAGTCCCGTCACGGAGGAGCTTGTAGTATGGTTAGATTTCGATGACATCTTCACATAACCATTGTTTGCCAGGCTGGAACTACTTTCATGTTCTGGCTCTTTGCTTGCTGCTTTATTTGCACTCGCTTTCTCATCGTTGTTGTCGCGGTCGTTTGGGGTAGTCTTGGGGTGGAGAAAGGTTGAATGCTTCCCGGTGCATCCTTGCACCTTGCAGAAACTATCCTTGGGGCAGAAACGCACAAAATGGCCGACTGAGAGACAGTTTATACAAAGTTTCTTGTCCCTGATGAGTTTCTTCCTTTCGTCTAGAGACTGCTTGCGAAACTTGTCGCAACGTGATAACCAATGGCTACCGTAACACAAAGGACACTCGATTTTCCTTGTTGACCCTTGAGGAAATGGCTGGTCGCCTTGGGTTGCGAAACCGTTAGCTCTAGGACCAAGTTGCCGCGTGGGTTTGCCGTTAGCTTGTTTGGTCCTGTTCTCGTTTATGACTCTTCCAAATATTGGGTGGGTAGCTGCCCTTGCTTTAGCGGTGACAAAGTCCGTTATGTCTTTGACGATCACATCTCTTCCCTCCTTTTCCACAATGCGGTCGACAACATCTCGCCACTTCAGCCTAATTCCAAACGGAAGCCGATCGATGATTTTCTTCAGGTTTTCTGGGTTGTCCAACTTATTAAGGTAACCGATTTCCCTTAATGTATTGGTACAGCTCGTCAGTTGTATGGAGAACTGTTGGAGTGCGGCTCCATCCTCTGACTTTATTGGTGGCCCGTCCGTTAATGACTGCACGTGCGCTGCAGCAATTCTGTAGCTCTGACCATACCTCTCCTTCAACAACTTTCTCGCTTGGACGTAGCCTTCATCGTCTCGCATGGACAGACAGCTTTTCATAAGTTCCTGTGCAGGACCAGAGGTGTATTGCACCAGGTAATACAGGCGAGCACTTGAACGTAGCGTTTTCTCTTCGATAAGATGCTCGAAGGCCTTAATAAAGTCACAGTAATCGATGGGGTTTCCACTGAAGACTTTCATAGTAGGCTGCGGTAGTGTAAGCGCCATAACACCTTGTTGCTGTTGCTGTATCAATTGCTGAAGGGCGTGGTTCTGAAGATCTTGCGTTTCCATCAGCCGTTGAAATGAGTGATCTTGGAAATTACCGCTATATTGCTGAGGCGGAGATGTCTGATCAGGAACCCATTCAGGTAGACGAGGATTGAGCGGTTGCTTGGTTGAGACTGGCGTCTCCTTCGGGTGATGCCTTGGTTGCTCACTGAGTGGTCTCTGCTGGACTGGATTTCCTGTAGAAGTCCCTTCCAAGGGGGTTGACACAGACCTGACGTGCTGGGATTGAACAGCCAGCGGTCTGTCTTGAATGTTGTTGCCACGATGCAAATGAAAGTCGCGCGCTTCATCAGCTTCAGATTGCTCGTAGGCCCTTTTCTCGGCTTCGGCTACTGCTATCTCAGCTTGAAGCTCTACTTCGGTTTTCCTTTGTTGAATTCTGAGCTCCTCGAATTGAAGCTCGTGCAATTCTCGCAGGGCGGCAGCCTTTGCCTTTAGCGCTGCTTGTTTTGCGGCAGCTCTTGCCTTTGCGCTGACTGAACTTCTTATCGAGCTGGTTTTTGACCGTGCGCGAGAGCGCGATGAGGTGAACGATCCGGCATTGCTTATAGAATCATCTGGACGGATGTCCAGACTTTGTTTTCCCGACGGTATTTGGTGGTCTGGTTGCGCGAGCCACGAATCGATTTCCCTTTCGAGTTCTGTGATTAGTTCTTTAACCGAATTAAAATACAGCGTGGATTCTTGCAGCCCTTGTTCATCTTTAATTAATTTGTGATAAGCATCGTGTGCAGCTTGAAATTCTTTCGAAACTTCGTTTAGCTCTTTCGTGACTTCTTTCACAGTATCGACGTTATCACTCGCTGTCATTAACTCATTAAGTTTATTGACCTTTCTCGTCACATTTGCTTTGGCGGTACTTCGCGCCTTTTTTAACTGATCCATTGATTGTTCGCTTCCGAAATCCATTACTATGTGTTAATTAACCTAATCCGCTTTATTGAACACGACGTGATAATTAAACAGGAAATTGTCTTCCTTCCCTTGATCACACGATGAGACACATGTGATGAGATGTGATGTGCACCTGGGTGTTAGCTGTCACGAAACAGTCAACAAATTCTTCGAATTCCTTCACGGTGCATCAAATTCGAACTTAATGTAATCCGCAAGGACAGAATAAACTTTAAACAATACTAAGAATCCAATTGGATCACATTTGGGTAGAAAGGTGCGTAGGTTAAATCGAACTCGACAAAATTCTTGACAGTTGACAACAGCGTGAACACAGAGACAGTTAAATTTTAAGTAATGTTCCTTTAATAACATAGACTGTAGAGTTTAAAGTAGATTGAATGGTCGACGATTAACAATTTAGCAGTCTATTTGAATCCGATAATGTTCACGTTATGTAGATAGATAGTAGATTGACGATTTGTAGATGTAGGTGTAGAACAATGTAGAAATGTAGGTTCGAACTAAATAACACGATAATTAAGAATAACTATACGTACACTACGGTTATCATTGCGTAAATATAACATAAAGCATGCAGTACAACTACAAGCAATAAAATGGTAACACGCATGCTAGAATACAACATTAACTATAAACGTATTGTAAATAGAATTATCGAACAACACATTATGGCCTAACAGCAACAACCCAATGTTATAATAGTAAAGAAGAAATAGCTAGGGTACTCACTTTGGTTTGCACACGCACCAAATTAGACTTGAATAGAGGCTTGAATTATGTAGAAGTTGAATTACTAGCGCAGATAGAAGATAATGGCCAAATGCCGAACAGTTGCTATCACAATAGCGTCCACACTAGAACTAACTTACCAAAAATGGGAGGGTTGTTATTATAGCTAAGAAAACGCACTTGAATTAACATTCCTTACTCTCACGCAATCGCTAAAGCGCATAGCAACCTACAGTCGCGCCACTCGCTATAAATATCTTGCGTCGCACATGCAATAGTGATGACATTTGCCTCAAGTAGCGTTTCGAAACCAACATTCCGGCCCCTTAAAGGCGATACTATACGGGGTAGCCTTTACAAAAAGAATACTATTACGGTTTTGAAACAAATACTGAGTAAACTAAACTAATACAACTATTAATAACTAATAATGTTCAATAATGATTAATGTTGCAATTGTCCGTACTAGTGGTCACTACAGTGTTCATTATAAATTAAATCTAATGAGTCTACTTATCCTTTCTTGCGGCGTCAGCGGCCTCCAGTAACACGATCTTGTTGACAGGTCGTACAAGCTCGGTTGTACGGGTCTTCAGCTTCACGGAGCGCACGAGTCCATCCTTGCGGTTGGTGTACACCTCCAGGACGCGTCCAAGTGGCCAGGTGTTTCGTGGAGTTTTGTCATCGAGGACTAACACGACGTCGTCTACCGCGAGGTTTCTCTGCTGCTTATTCCATTTCTGCCGTTCTTGTAAGGACGGGAGATACTCTCTTATCCAGCGCCGCCAGAACACGTCCGCTAGATACTGTACTTGACGCCACCGCTGGCTGTAGTTATCTTGCTTGGAAAAGGTCCCAGGTGGAACTGTAGGTCCGGCTTGTAGCAGCAGCAGGTGGTTAGGGGTCAGAGGTTCCAGGTCTCGTGGGTCATCTGATAGTTTAGTGATTGGCCGCCCATTCACTATCGACTCGACTTCGCACATCAGAGTGTTGAGGCCTTCGTCATCTAGCACTTGCTCTTTCATCAGAGCCTTCATGACCTTTCGCGTAGTTCTGATACATCTCTCCCACACCCCGCCGTGGTGGGAGCCGGTAGGTGGATTGAACGTCCACTTGATGTTTCGCTGTAGGAGAAAGTCGTGGATCTGCGACTGATTCCACTCCTTAACTGCTTCGCGTAGCTCCTTCTCACCTTTTACGAAGTTACCGCCGTTATCCGATCGCATCTCCTCAGGTTGACCTCTTCTCGCAATAAATCTCCGCAGGGCGTTGATGAATGACTCTGTGTCTAACGAACTTGCTACTTCGAGATGGATGGCACGGAGGGTTAAGCATGTGAATAGTACACCATATCGCTTCACGGTGGTTCTTCCGCGTCGCACTTCGAACGGACCAAAACAGTCTACTCCGGAGTAGGTGAACGGTGGCTTTGAAGGCGTTGTCCGATCTTCAGGCAGGTTTGCCATTTTCTGTTGACCCACAGGCGCCTGTCGTTTTCTGCAGCTGAAGCACTCGTTGAGAATTCTCCGTACGGTTGGTCTTGCGTTGATGATCCAATACCTTTGTCTTGCAAGAGACAAGGTATATTCTAAGCCCGAGTGCCCAGACATGTCGTGGTAATACTTGACAATGAGTTTCACCACGCGGTGGTTTTTTGGTAGGATAACCGGGTGTTTTGCATTGCTGTTGATTGGTGCTCGTCGCAGGCGGCCTCCAACGCGTATGAGGGCGTCACTTAGCATTGGGTCGAGCTTAAAAATGCTACTGGACTTCTTCAGCACCTTCTGTTTTCTTGTGTCGGTCGGCTGATCGACTTGGTTGAGAATATCATATTCCTCTCTAAAGCACTGGCTCTGTACATGTTTGAGAATCTCGGTTTCAGCATTTTTTAGCTCCGTCACGTTGATAGGAATGACTGCGCTGGTTGACTGGATCTCGACTGGCTCTCCGGCCTTTCGTATCTTGCTTAAGTGCTGCAGGATTGCCTTGAATCGAAGTATCCACGCTACGACTCTCTTCAGATGACTCCATGACGAAAATCGTTCGATAATCTTTGCGATAGGATCTTGATCAGAGAGTTCGCTTGCGTACACGATCGAGTCCTTGACCTCTGGATCGTCATCACGAATGTTGGCAGTCATATCAGCAGGTCTCTGTGGCCATGTCTCACTTGACTGAATTAGGAAATCTGGTCCTTGTATCCAACGGTCAAGGGAATCTGCTGACACGCCTCTCGATGCATCGTCTGCTGGATTCAGTTGCGTGTTGACGTAATTCCACTGAGACGGAGAAGATGCGTTGTGGATTGCAGCGACCCGGTTCGCCACAAAGGTTTGGAATCGCTTGTCTTGGTTCTCTATGTAGCGTAGCACGCACGTACTGTCGGTCCAGAAGAACGACTGGTCGATCGGCAAACTTAGCTCTTGTCGAGATATTCGATCCAGCTTTGTTGCCACGACTGCTGCTGAGAGCTCCATCCGGGGGATTGTCACTGGTTTGATCGGCGCAAGTCTCGATTTGCCCATGACGAACGAACATTTCACGTTACCGTTGTTGTCTTCAACTCTGAGGTACGTAACAGCTCCGTAACCATGCTGTGATGCGTCTGAGAAGTGATGGAGTTGGTTAGACGCAATTTCTCCTAGGGTCGATGGCTTGAAACAGCGGTCGACTGCGAGTTGCTCCAACTTGGGTAGCTCTTGTAGCCAGGTTTTCCAACGATTCAGGAACTCGGCTGGAATTTCGTCGTCCCAGTCCAACTTCTTACGACAGAGGTCTTGCAGGATGAGTTTGGCTTGAAATATGAATGGAGCGACGAATCCCAACGGATCGTAAACAGAGCTGACGATGGACAGTATACCTCTTCTTGTAGCGGGTCGGTTGTTTGTGACGATCTTGAATCCGAACTGATCGGACGATATATTCCACTGGACACCGAGCGCTCTGTCGACAGATCAACTGTCAAAATCTAGATTCTTGACCAGTGAAGCTCTTTCTGATTCAGGTAGTGACTCAATGACCTTTCTCGAATTTGAGAGCCATTTTGTGAGCTTGAATCCTCCTCTTGCAAGAAGCTCGCGTAGTTGTTTCGCAAGCTTGACGGCTTCGTCTTCTTCACTGACTGATTTCAGACAATCATCGACATAAAAGTTGCGTTCGACAGTTTCTACGACTTGCGGCTCGAAATCTGCTTCGTTGTCTTTGGCCGTCTTCTTCAGTGCAAAGTTAGCGCAACTTGGGGAAGATGCACCACCAAATAAATGAACTCGCATCTCGTACTCTTCCGGCGGGTTGTCAAGGTTGCCATCCGGCCACCACAGGAACCTCAGAGCATCACAGTCGCTTGGGCGGACGCGTACCTGGTAGAACATCGCTTCAATGTCAGCCATCAGAGCTACTGGTTCCTTTCTAAATCTGGTCAGCACGCCGACGAGAGAGTTGGTCAGGTCCGGCCCCTGTAACAACTGGTCATTGAGCGAAGTGTTGCGATGCTTCGCAGAGCAGTCAAAGACTACTCTGACCTTATCGGGTTTCAGCGGGTGGAACACTGGGTGATGTGGGAGATACCAGTGGGTTTGCAGTGGTCCGAGATCTTGACTGCACACCTTTCTTGCGTGGTCCTTACTTAATAGATCGTCCATAAACTTCTTGTATTTTTCTAGCACCACTGGATCCCGTTGTAGCCGTCTCTTTAATGGGCGAAGACGTTGTTCTGCCAACGATTTGTTGTTGTGTAGATGTGGTGGATAGTTTTTCCATGGTAATGCCATCTCGTAATGGCCGTTTTCCATCTTCACCGTTTGTTCCATGATGGTCAATGCTCTCCGATCGTTCTGCGACATGGAAGCTTTTGATTCGTGGGATAAATCGTTAAATTCCATGTTACAGAATTCTTCAAACTGCTGGCTCAGGGTATCATCTCCTCGAACGTAATTCGCAGTAGGAACTTTGGTTTCTTCCCTGCCGAGTGGACCGTTTAGGACCCAACCTAACACAGTTCTTGTGGCGAAGGGACCTCCATTCTCGCTCTGTCTTACTTCTCTCGGCTGTAGAGCTTGCGGTACATCACTACCTATCAGTAGACCGACCTCGGCTTCAATGTGCGGGATAGTTATTCCTTTAAGATATGGCCAGCGGTCGACGTCTTCTTGTTTGCCAATAGCGTCGGGCCGGATAGGTAAACTCGGCCTGGAGTACACCATCGGTAGCTCGACTAGATTTTGATTGCCCAGATCGAACATTTCCAACTCGACTACGGAACATTCAATGGGAGTATTTTCGCCTTGCATAGTCGTCAGGGATAGCCTTGTTTTCTTTCCTTCGTGGTTGAGCTTCTTTAGAAGGCTTTCGGTGCAAAAGGAAGTGTTCGAGCCGGAGTCTAGAAACGCGTAGGTTTCCACCATCTCAGGTCTCCCTTTCGCCTTGACCCGAACTGGAACAATTGCAAGTCCCGTCACGGAGGAGCTTGTAGTATGGTTAGATTTCGATGACATCTTCACATAACCATTGTTTGCCAGGCTGGAACTACTTTCATGTTCTGGCTCTTTGCTTGCTGCTTTATTTGCACTCGCTTTCTCATCGTTGTTGTCGCGGTCGTTTGGGGTAGTCTTGGGGTGGAGAAAGGTTGAATGCTTCCCGGTGCATCCTTGCACCTTGCAGAAACTATCCTTGGGGCAGAAACGCACAAAATGGCCGACTGAGAGACAGTTTATACAAAGTTTCTTGTCCCTGATGAGTTTCTTCCTTTCGTCTAGAGACTGCTTGCGAAACTTGTCGCAACGTGATAACCAATGGCTACCGTAACACAAAGGACACTCGATTTTCCTTGTTGACCCTTGAGGAAATGGCTGGTCGCCTTGGGTTGCGAAACCGTTAGCTCTAGGACCAAGTTGCCGCGTGGGTTTGCCGTTAGCTTGTTTGGTCCTGTTCTCGTTTATGACTCTTCCAAATATTGGGTGGGTAGCTGCCCTTGCTTTAGCGGTGACAAAGTCCGTTATGTCTTTGACGATCACATCTCTTCCCTCCTTTTCCACAATGCGGTCGACAACATCTCGCCACTTCAGCCTAATTCCAAACGGAAGCCGATCGATGATTTTCTTCAGGTTTTCTGGGTTGTCCAACTTATTAAGGTAACCGATTTCCCTTAATGTATTGGTACAGCTCGTCAGTTGTATGGAGAACTGTTGGAGTGCGGCTCCATCCTCTGACTTTATTGGTGGCCCGTCCGTTAATGACTGCACGTGCGCTGCAGCAATTCTGTAGCTCTGACCATACCTCTCCTTCAACAACTTTCTCGCTTGGACGTAGCCTTCATCGTCTCGCATGGACAGACAGCTTTTCATAAGTTCCTGTGCAGGACCAGAGGTGTATTGCACCAGGTAATACAGGCGAGCACTTGAACGTAGCGTTTTCTCTTCGATAAGATGCTCGAAGGCCTTAATAAAGTCACAGTAATCGATGGGGTTTCCACTGAAGACTTTCATAGTAGGCTGCGGTAGTGTAAGCGCCATAACACCTTGTTGCTGTTGCTGTATCAATTGCTGAAGGGCGTGGTTCTGAAGATCTTGCGTTTCCATCAGCCGTTGAAATGAGTGATCTTGGAAATTACCGCTATATTGCTGAGGCGGAGATGTCTGATCAGGAACCCATTCAGGTAGACGAGGATTGAGCGGTTGCTTGGTTGAGACTGGCGTCTCCTTCGGGTGATGCCTTGGTTGCTCACTGAGTGGTCTCTGCTGGACTGGATTTCCTGTAGAAGTCCCTTCCAAGGGGGTTGACACAGACCTGACGTGCTGGGATTGAACAGCCAGCGGTCTGTCTTGAATGTTGTTGCCACGATGCAAATGAAAGTCGCGCGCTTCATCAGCTTCAGATTGCTCGTAGGCCCTTTTCTCGGCTTCGGCTACTGCTATCTCAGCTTGAAGCTCTACTTCGGTTTTCCTTTGTTGAATTCTGAGCTCCTCGAATTGAAGCTCGTGCAATTCTCGCAGGGCGGCAGCCTTTGCCTTTAGCGCTGCTTGTTTTGCGGCAGCTCTTGCCTTTGCGCTGACTGAACTTCTTATCGAGCTGGTTTTTGACCGTGCGCGAGAGCGCGATGAGGTGAACGATCCGGCATTGCTTATAGAATCATCTGGACGGATGTCCAGACTTTGTTTTCCCGACGGTATTTGGTGGTCTGGTTGCGCGAGCCACGAATCGATTTCCCTTTCGAGTTCTGTGATTAGTTCTTTAACCGAATTAAAATACAGCGTGGATTCTTGCAGCCCTTGTTCATCTTTAATTAATTTGTGATAAGCATCGTGTGCAGCTTGAAATTCTTTCGAAAACTTCGTTTAGCTCTTTCGTGACTTCTTTCACAGTATCGACGTTATCACTCGCTGTCATTAACTCATTAAGTTTATTGACCTTTCTCGTCACATTTGCTTTGGCGGTACTTCGCGCCTTTTTTAACTGATCCATTGATTGTTCGCTTCCGAAATCCATTACTATGTGTTAATTAACCTAATCCGCTTTATTGAACACGACGTGATAATTAAACAGGAAATTGTCTTCCTTCCCTTGATCACACGATGAGACACATGTGATGAGATGTGATGTGCACCTGGGTGTTAGCTGTCACGAAACAGTCAACAAATTCTTCGAATTCCTTCACGGTGCATCAAATTCGAACTTAATGTAATCCGCAAGGACAGAATAAACTTTAAACAATACTAAGAATCCAATTGGATCACATTTGGGTAGAAAGGTGCGTAGGTTAAATCGAACTCGACAAAATTCTTGACAGTTGACAACAGCGTGAACACAGAGACAGTTAAATTTTAAGTAATGTTCCTTTAATAACATAGACTGTAGAGTTTAAAGTAGATTGAATGGTCGACGATTAACAATTTAGCAGTCTATTTGAATCCGATAATGTTCACGTTATGTAGATAGATAGTAGATTGACGATTTGTAGATGTAGGTGTAGAACAATGTAGAAATGTAGGTTCGAACTAAATAACACGATAATTAAGAATAACTATACGTACACTACGGTTATCATTGCGTAAATATAACATAAAGCATGCAGTACAACTACAAGCAATAAAATGGTAACACGCATGCTAGAATACAACATTAACTATAAACGTATTGTAAATAGAATTATCGAACAACACATTATGGCCTAACAGCAACAACCCAATGTTATAATAGTAAAGAAGAAATAGCTAGGGTACTCACTTTGGTTTGCACACGCACCAAATTAGACTTGAATAGAGGCTTGAATTATGTAGAAGTTGAATTACTAGCGCAGATAGAAGATAATGGCCAAATGCCGAACAGTTGCTATCACAATAGCGTCCACACTAGAACTAACTTACCAAAAATGGGAGGGTTGTTATTATAGCTAAGAAAACGCACTTGAATTAACATTCCTTACTCTCACGCAATCGCTAAAGCGCATAGCAACCTACAGTCGCGCCACTCGCTATAAATATCTTGCGTCGCACATGCAATAGTGATGACATTTGCCTCAAGTAGCGTTTCGAAACCAACAGTTTCTAGCAAAGGGTGCTAGAGTTATGCTAACCATGAATTTGTGGTCAAGTGTTGGTCTCTGCAATGGGGCTACTGGAACAGTCATTGATTTCATCTTTGACAACAACCATCAACCACCAACCTTACCTGTTGCTGTAATTGTTCAGTTTGAGAACTACAGAGGTCCTTCATTTGATGACACTCGATCATCATGTGTGCCCGATCACTGTCTCCTCACAGACAGAACATGGTTTTCATGAGAGGCAACAAGTACCTATTAGACTTGCTTGGGCTCTAACAATACACAAAAGCCAAGAACTCACTCTACCAAAGGCTTGGATAGATATTGGTAAATCTGAGAGAACTGCTGGAGTCTCATCTGTTGCCATCAGCAGAGCGAAAACACTGTCATCCTGTGTTATTGAATCAATGACTTATGAAAGATTGACAAGCTTAGGCTTTGAATAAGAAAACAGGCTTGATCATTTGGCACAGATTACCTGTAGTGCATATAACTCACCAAACCATTGACGTTGAATAATATCAGGGGATTTCAATTGTGTATCTCAGTTACATCGACATGTACTGCTATGTGCATGTTATTCAATGAAATGTGTTATCTATTTCAGTTTTAACTCATAAATTAGAACTACTTTAATTTATAATCAGGTGTCTTTTGTATAGTTATAAAATTACTAAAGATGATTGGCAAGGTCAATGGTAAGTTTTCATCTCTTATACAATGAAAATCATTCATCACCTCTAAATTGTAATCCAATCCAATTCCCTGTGTTCTTTGTGAACTGTATATACTTGTATGCATGCTAACAAACAATGTTATTCTTTTATAGATTTCTATAATTTTTGATAAACAATGTTGGCTGCATGGCCACGTGTAACTACAAAGTCTTCTCAAAAGAAATCAACTATCAAACTGTTCTTCTTCATGGGAAACTAAGAAAACTCATTCATTCACTAATGACAATGGATCTCAGTGTTAGCTATTGAATACCATAACTTGAAGTATATAAAATACCATCTCTTCACTTTTCGGGATTGCTATACAGTATATCTACAAGATGCTATTTCATACAGCACGTGTGATTTAAGAATTATAAACTACACATTTGGTTTCAATCATCAATTTCCACACAAAGAGTTGCAGTATCTGGTTATATATCCATATATATATATATATATATATATATATATATATATATATATACACTGCATCTGTATTTTTCTGTCTGTAATAAACTACATGCGATGCACTGCCTGTATGTTGAAATCTGAGAAGAACTGGATTATCATTTCACTCAAAGCACTATCGGAAAACTGTGATTCACTTACAACAGAAGTATTACTCACTCCTACTCTTTGGATAACCATGTTTGCTGTACAGTATTACACATTTTCTTAGAAAATATACTATGTTCCAATGATGGATTGTTACTTATCAATGACTATAGTAAAACTCCTTGAAAGTATAGTGCATTGTTACCAAGGACTAGTAAAAATCAGAGATTATAAACAATGGACAACTCCAAAGTGCTAACGCACAAATTCTGCAAAATACGTTGATGAATTTCATGGTATATTGCTCTAATTTTTCAGCTCTACAATTGTTATAACATGAGACACTTGGAATTACTTTGGCAGCTTTCCCACAGCAAGAGACATTTAATAACTATTTGTACCTGTATATTATAATAGTGTGTATCTTGTCAAAACCCTTGCCAGTTATATCAAGAGATAAGTTGTATGTATAATTTTAAATGTTCTAATTAAAAAATTGAAAATAAATCTATAAATACTCTGACTGTTGCAATTAATATTATTAACTCAGAGCTTATTTTACAAATTTGGTGAAACATCAGGAAACTAATCAGGATTTTCGTCTCAATAACGAGGCAGCACTTCACTTGCGATAGTAATTTCTAGTCTAGTAGCTATAGACTGTAGTCATAGGCGTACGAGAAAAATTTTGTACGGGGACTGAATATAACTTGCCTGAATAAATGGTGACGTCATATGACGTCATCTTGTGGGACTATCTTATTAATTTTCATTGTTGGTCCTGCGTCTCCGAGATTATTTTAAAATTGAGTCTCTGAAAGATATTTCCTGCATTTTCAGGGCTCTAATCTTGTATGCTTGCTCGTGGCATCGCGTGGGATTCGAGCTGGTTAATTGGCGTTTTTAAAGTAACACAGTTTCCTAAATTTAAACCGTGTGAATATGGTTCTCACTTCTCAGGCAAAGAAATTACAGGGGCGACACGTTGCATGATGGTAAATAAGAAAGAAAGGAGCTAAGAAACGAGCTTGCAGCTGGGTACGAGGTTGTGAGTTGATGTTGTGATGTTACAAAACTGCTTTATTAGCTTACTGATTTAGGATTAAGGCTAGCCTAAGAGTTCGGTTTAGAGTTATATTTAGGGTTAGGGTTTGATTTTGAGTATGGAGTAGAAACGACATAGTGACTAAATTGTTTTTAAAGTATGACGTCATAACATCAACTGAGTGCAGAATAGCCAACATATCCTCCTACCAGAATTACTAATAATCAGCAAGTGTCCTAGGGGAGAGCACTGGTGGCGTGTGCTGTTAGCGCGTTGCCTCTCACCAAAAAGATAAGCCCGGTTAGACGGGGTTAGTGCTTGGATGGGTGACCGCTTGGGAATGACTCCGTTGTCGTGCTTGGAACTTATGTGAGTAGAGTTGTAGTTGATCTCTCCTGTGCTTCGAGGGTTTTTCAGTACTGGGTTCTCCTTCCTTCCTACGCAAAATAACCCCGACATCTTAGCTGTGTTCCGTGGTCTGAACTGTGTCGTATGGCGGCTGCCTGGAGCACCTTTGATATGCCAAGACACGGCCACGTTGATCTGCGTCCTTCGTAATTCAGCCGCTTGTGGCAAATAAGGATGATTAGCCCCAGTCCTTTATCTTTAACCTATGGTCTTTAATTACCGATAGTAGGTAATTGTAGGTAATTCTCTGTCCCACATGCGGGTTGTTAAACTTTCTTTCCGTGGGTTGCCGGGAGGGGGGTTGTGATCAGGTTAATATGATATAATTACCTGCAGACGAAGACCTTCCTGATGAAGAAAATCCCAGTGAAGATGCGGAGGAAGAAAACATCATCCAGCCAGTTGACGAAGCGGATAGCAGTGATGAAGCCGAGAACATAGATGAACTAGTGCGGAGAGAACTTTCGCAGCGCATGTGACAACCTCCAGTGATATTTGGATATAATCAACCTGGAAACCAGGCTGCATTCTGCATGCCAAGCTTGAAAGTGCTATGAAACGAAATATTGAGGTTTGTCTTATTTTAATGAACACTTAAAATGGTAGAGTAACATCTTTTGCAAACTTTTTCGTTTCTTTGCTTCGTTCTTGGGATATTTTAGTTTGTTTGATATGCAAATTAACATTTTGACGTCACACGTGCATAATGTGTTATCGAAAAAGTTATATATCTTTGCTATTATCAAATATAATAATCATTTGCAGTTCTACATGTTTAGTGTTGTGGACGAAACACATCCATGCTTCATTCAAATTAATTTGGTTTGATAATAGAAAATATATCTACTCGGCTTCTTTCAAGAATAAATGGCTTCTAACCTCCGGTAGCTCATTATGCATCTACGACGTCAAAATATTTAATTTGCATATCAAACAAATTAAAATATCTCAAGAACAAAGCAATGAAAGGAAAGGAAAAACTGCAAAAGATATTACTCTATAATTTTAAGTGTTCTTTCAAATAAGACAAACTTAATTTTCGTTTCATAGGCACTTTAAATACTACCGTAGAATCCAGCTTAACCCCTGGCGTGGTACCTTCCCTTCCCGTGTTTCCAGGATGGCTACCACCAGTTTTCCCCTGTCCACCAATCCAATACCTTCAGCAAATTATGTTTCATCCGACAATGCACAAACAAGGGCGTAAGTACTGGGGGTGGTGTATTGGGGGAGAGGGTGACACCCACCCACCGCCTCGAATTATCTGTGTTTGGCTGTTCGAAAATATTATGCAGCATGTGACCTGAGTTATACGATGTAACACTTGCGCATTGTTACCAAGGTTAATTTCAGGGTCATTTCTGTAAAGCGCTCTCAATTCGTCAGAATTCATGCCAAAAATAAAATAGATATCGTTAGAAAGCTGTTAATTTGTAGAATACAATGGTGTCTTTGGTTTCGCGATAAACACAAACCGTTAATAGTTGTGAATTTTTTAATTAAAACCAGAGGGCTTCACTCCGGGCGACTCGAGTAAAAAGCGTTTTATTTTGCTCAAAATCGTTTTTTGTGACTACCGCTGACCTGTCAGCGGGAGCCACAATGTCGGCGTGATCTTGCTTGATTGAGTGAGTGACAAAACGTATCACATTCTAACGTGCTCCCTTGGTTGATTGTATCATTTTTGGACGTTATTTGGAATTATTTCTCTGAAAACTTGGTGTTAAAGGTGAGCTACATACAAAATATATTATATTATAAGCCTTTATGGAGATGAAAATCGAAAACGTTGGCGATCGAGTCTTTATCTTTTTGGTGACTTTGTTTTTCTACGCAGTTTATAGAATTGTGTGGTCCGTAAACTCATTAATATCGCTTCACAGGAAACACAACAGCACATAAGACTGTAAACAAACTAGCTACCTTGGCTCAGTAACTCAATGGTTAGAGCGTCTAACTATAATCATTAGAAGGTTGCAGATTCAATCCCTGTCTGGGGCTCAGAAACATTTTCTCACTATTTGAGCTTGACGACCGTCTACTAATTCTTAAACGAAGATATAAACTCGAGTGAAAGCGTGCTTAACTCTGGCTCTTATCCCCCGAGTTATCTCCAGCTCATGTGAACGGTTTTACTTTTTTAAGATGGAAATGAACAAACATGGAGATATCTCAGGGGATAGAGATAAACCCTACCCCTGAGATAACTCACCTCATGATATGATGTACAGTACAGTATGATATGATATACCAGTAGGTACAACTCATCATATCACTTCAACTACATCTCATATACATGTGCAAACACTATTACTCAGGAGCACATTTGCAACCTTAGCTCTCCATCTGAGTCTTGGTAGTTCAATGGTTAGAGTGTCTATCTGGTCATTAGAAGGTTACAGCTTCAAATTCTATCTGGGGCTCAGAAACATTTCCTGAGTATTCGAGCTTGAAGAATGTCTACCAAACATCTGTTACATTATGTCAAGCTTGCAAAAGTATCCAACCTGAGATTTAGTTCATGCTGGCCTAAATGCTGGTTCACCTGCTAGAATGAACTGAAGTTTTGTGGTTGGCTTAACTCCTGGCCAGCTTTTAATAAAAACAGAATCCACCTTTGATTGGGACCACTAAAAGAAGCTTTTTAACTGATGCAATAAGCATACTTTCAATTCTCAATTTCAATGCCGATTGTTTTAAACAAGATTGTCAAATTCATGTGAAATAATCAAATGCCTCTTTGGTGGTCACTGGACAGAAGAGCCAGTCCTTGACACAAATTTTGAAGTAACAGCAACCATATTTGATTAATAACTAAGGCTGACTTCAAGAATGGTCTCATGGCAAACAAAAATTGAAATGCCGATGGGGAAAGTTATATTATTATCAAACATAATTCTAAATTGAGTGGTATATAATTGAAACAAATTTTGTATCCATTTACTGGGGTTAGTTTGAGAAGCAATATTGGAACTGTCTTGTATGGTGAATTCATACAGTATATATAGTAAGATAAGGCAGTCTGATATAAAGGTATTGGGAAACACTTCCAGGTTGGTATACAGTTCCAGTGGTGTCGATGATAGATCAAAACATTAATGGATTGTGAAAGGCTTTGTAGATTTTAGGATGAATTTGGTCTGCGTGCTGGTTTTGTTGAAGTAGGTCTCATGTTGATGTACTACTACTCATCATTAAGATTAAATTCTTATGTTATATTAAATATACTTCATTCTTTTTCAATTTTTAGTCTTGATGTAGATGTGGTTTGACTTCAGTAAACAATGCATGTTTACCACAATCTGTTTTACGATGACTTAAATCAGTTAAATGGCTGACATAATGGTATTGGGTTTAAAGTGTTTAATATAAAATGAAAATTACGTCTGACTTATTGAAAGAACTCTTCAAATGACAAAGTTACATCTTTTACAGTTTTTGGTTTCCTTGCTTCATTTTTGAGATATTTCAGTTTGTTTGATATGCAAATTAAACATTGTGATGTCACATGTGATGTGCAAAATGAGTTATTGGAGGAGGTTATATATCTTAAGTTTGCTATTATTATTTAACAATTATTCACCAAAGGTGAGGTGAATATGGGTGAATAACAACGAGACGAAGTCGAGGTTATCATTCACCGATTTTCTTAACTGAGCTTGAGGGGAATAATTGTTTTAGTATAAATACACATTTTTGTACTTTTAGGAACAACATTTTCTTCTTCATCTGTTGCATTGACAAATTGGCTGGTGGCCATTTTGAATAAACGCTGTAGGTGATTATTGAGAATTATTTTGAAGTACAGTAATTCAACCAATCAGCGCGCGATTTTCTGTAATCACCTGACTGTGTATTTATACTAAACCTAATAATATACATGAAAAAATTTCTCAATTCTGATTGGCTGAGAGCAGTGCAGTTTTGAGGAAATACAGTGCAGAAAAAAGGAAATACTGTGCAAATTTTTTATTTTTTTAAATTTGTACAAAAATCATTTTTGACTAGAAAAAAACTCTTCCTGTTAAATTTTTTCATGTATGTTATTTGCACAAAGCAGTTTGATTGGAAAGATTCTCTTCATGTTAATTTTTTTCATGTATATTATTAATAAGTAATAGCATGATTTCTTGTGCAATTTGAAAAAAAAACCACACTTGTGAGTTTTTCAAAGACCTCAAATAGCACTCGTCCTTCGGACTCGTGTAATTTTGATAGTCTTTGAAAAACTCACTTGTGCGTGTTTTTTTCCAAATTGCACTCGAACCCATGCTATTACCTATACAAATTAAATTGAATTTCAAGTGATATGATGTTTGATAATAGCAAAGATATATAACCTCTGATAAGTCATTATGCATGTGTGATGTCAAAATGTTTAATTTACATATTAAAGAAACTGAAATATCTCAACAACGAAGCCAGGAAATGAAAACTGCAAAAGATGTTTCTCTGTCATTTTAAATGCTCGTTCAAATAAGATAGACTTAATTTTTGTTTCATATAAGCACTTCATTGATGTATTTATCAATTCTTTCAAAAAAATGTTTTTTATATACTTAGATGTATTGATTGACATTCTTACTGTATTATTATTTAGAAAATCTAGAAAGTTTAGATTATAATAAATGGCATCAGCTCAAGAAACAAATGTTTCTCAGGAATCTCAGGATGGACAAGTAAGTAATTAAACATCAATAATGGTTAATAAAGCTTTTGTTCAAATGTCAAAATTTGTTTATTTACACGAGTAATTTCACGAATCTAAGAACTGCTGTATAGTCCTTTAGACAAACAATCAAATATTCGATCTTGTCACTAGAGCACTCCCACAGTGAAACTTGAGAATTCTCCTCTCAATTTTCACTGTGCCAGTGCCAGTGTTATCGAGCAAAATGGCACAAGTATATCACAATGCTGCCTCCTCACGAATATTTCGTACTTGACGTACACCTTGACTTATAAAGGACGCGGCAACATTGTGATATATACTTTTGGCATTATGCAGTGTAATGCTTGTAAACGGTCACCCAACAATACGGGTTAATTGACATGCACGGCTATCGTGTTAATGCTAACAGGACTTTATTTGTGGCATTATGCTGTGTTAATGCTGGAGTCACGAATATTTCGTACTTGACGTATTTCGTACTTGACCTAGGCCAGAGTTTTATAAAGAACGAGGCAACATTGTGATATACTCGTGTGGCATTATGCTGTGTAATGCTCTAGTCACGAATATTTCGTACTTGACGTACGCCGGAGTTTTATAAAGAACGAGGCAACATTGTGATATACTTGCGTGGCATTATGCTGTGTAATGATAGAGTCACGAATATTTCATACTTGACGTACTCCGGAGTTTTATAAAGAACGAGGCAACATTGTGATATACTAGTGGCATTATGCTGTGAAATGCTCTAGTCACGAATATTTCATACTTGACGTAAGCCGGAGTTTTATAAAGAACGAGGCAACATTGTGATATACTAGTGGCATTATGCTGTGAAATGTTCTAGTCACGAATATTTCATACTTGACGTAAGCCGGAGTTTTATAAAGAACGAGGCAACATTGTGATATACTAGTGGCATTATGCTGTGTAATGCTCTAGTCACGAATATTTCGTACTTGACGTACGCCAGAGTTTTATAAAGAACGAGGCAAACATTGTGATATACTAGTGGCATTATGCTGTGTAATGCTCTAGTCACGAATATTTCGTACTTGACGTACGCCAGAGTTTTATAAAGAACGAGGCAACATTGTGATATACTAGTGGCATTATGCTGTGAAATGCTCTAGTCACGAATATTTCATACTTGACGTACGCCGGAGTTTTATAAAGAACGAGGCAACATTGTGATATACTAGTGGCATTATGCTGTGAAATGCTCTAGTCACGAATATTTCATACTTGACGTAAGCCGGAGTTTTATAAAGAACGAGGCAACATTGTGATATACTAGTGGCATTATGCTGTGAAATGCTCTAGTCACGAATATTTCATACTTGACGTAAGCCGGAGTTTTATAAAGAACGAGGCAACATTGTGATATACTAGTGGCATTATGCTGTGTAATGCTCTAGTCACGAATATTTCGTACTTGACGTACGCCAGAGTTTTATAAAGAACGAGGCAACATTGTGATATACTAGTGGCATTATGCTGTGTAATGCTCTAGTCACGAATATTTCGTACTTGACGTACGCCAGAGTTTTATAAAGAACGAGGCAACATTGTGATATACTAGTGGCATTATGCTGTGAAATGCTCTAGTCACGAATATTTCATACTTGACGTACGCCGGAGTTTTATAAAGAACGAGGCAACATTGTGATATACTAGTGGCATTATGCTGTGTAATGCTCTAGTCACGAATATTTCGTACTTGACGTACGCCAGAGTTTTATAAAGAACGAGGCAACATTGTGATATACTAGTGGCATTATGCTGTGTAATGCTCTAGTCACGAATATTTCGTACTTGACGTACGCCAGAGTTTTATAAAGAACGAGGCAACATTGTGATATACTTGCGTGGCATTATGCTGTGTAATGATAGAGTCACGAATATTTCGTACTTGACATACGCCGGAGTTTTATAAAGAACGAGCCAACATTGTGATATACTTGCGTGGCATTATGCTGGGTAATGCTCTAGTCACGAATATTTCATACTTGACGTACGCCGGGGTTTTATAAAGAACGAGGCAACATTGTGATATACTAGTGGCATTATGCCGTGTAAAGCTCGATTTCTACCATCTGTATCATGTGATATCGATCCGTGACCATCCGAATGCAGATGTTACGGTCCGTACGATCCGTACCATCTGAAACGTATATATTTACTAAGTGTCTACCATCTGTATCACGTGATGTCGGTCCGTGACTATCGGAATACAGATGGTACGGTACGTACGATCTGCAACGCCCTTTTACCGATCGTTATACGATCCGTCATCCGATGCCTATGTTGGACATGTATGCATTTCCGACCCACGGTAAACTCTTACTACTCTTAAGCCCGCAAGGTACACTGGACCTGCAGTACCAATATGGCCGCCAGTGGCTTCAAAATGTTTGCTGACCATAAAGCCCTGATCAAACGAGAACACAAGTTATCGCAAGTTTTAGCTTGTGCTTGCTTGTGTCTCGTTTGACCGCCAGCTTGCGATCACTTGCGATCACTTGCGTTGGCTTGCGACTAATTTGGTCTTGTTCAAATTTCATCGCAAGTTTTCTTCAACTTGCGAGAGCTTGCGAAACGTTTGAACGCAAAACACAAGTCGATGCAAGTCTTTCGTGCTCCGTCGCCATAGAAACTATCATGAGAACTAGCGAAAAGGCGTGAGAACTAGCGGAAGTACAGAACTTGCGACGACTTGTGCCGACGTTTGACTGGGTGGCATCGCAAGTCATCGTAAGCCAGTGAACTCCATTTCCTATATCCATCTCTTATACCTGGAACGCTAACTTCAGTCATCACGCTTCAAAAGTGAAGTCAACATTTTGTGCTTATTACGTCGCTTCCAGTCCCCTGACGCGAACCGCATCTTGGCCGCGTATATAGGGGGGACTGAAGGCGATGTAATAGGCTTGACTTCACTTTTTGACCCGAAGTTAGCGTTCCAGATATGAGGGGAGAATGGAGGAAGTATGGAGTTCACTGTCGTAAGCTAACTTGCGATGTCGTGCGTTCTCGTTTGATTAGGGCTTAAAGTGCTACTGTATATCACTTGTGGGGTTTTAATGTATTTGAATCAGTGGCGTAACTCCTATAGGCGCTGCCCGGCAAGAGCCAGGGCCCCCCTCACAGGGGGGGGGGCTGAGCCAGGATGTCGGATGTCCTTTATGGGGATTCCGTCGATTCCGTCATTTTCACGTATTTCTTGGGAAATCGTCAGTCGTCGTTGAACTGGATATAGCTTTCCATCATTTAAATATTGCTACGAAGTTTCAAACAGTCTCAAATTTCAAACAGGATCAATTTCAAAATGCCAAAAGACCAGTATTATCTCAGGCATAGCAGTTAGACTAACATTTTTGTGTTCACCCTAATCATGAAAACAAAATGTTTTCTTTTTTCTTTTAATGCAGTGTAAGAGCCAGGTTAGCTTGTTTTGTTTTGTTTGTAAATAAATCTGTGTTTATATTGTAAGGTGAGTTTTCAACGATGTAGTTACGTGATTACGGTATTTTCCTCAGTGACTATATTCTTGATATAAGACAGTTTTACCTGCCGGTATCAACGGGTTGATAAATATTCTTATAATCCAACAAACGTTTGATATATATAATGATGAATTTCCCCTTGTTATACCGATTAACTTTTTGGAAAATTCCTCGCAGAAATCGCCGAAAATGCACTTCTGAGGCATGTGAAATTCAATTCGGGGGCTTTGCGCCCTAGGTCCCCAGGGGCCGGAGGGGGGGGGGCCTTTTCAGTTTGGACCAGGGGCACCCTAGCTCAAAGTTACGCCACTGATTTGAATAGAGCAACAAAAGTTAGTTAATAAGTTATTTTGCCGTTTTTGATTTAGTCAAATAGTTCCTTACATATTAGCTTCTGAACATGCCAATTTTCAAAAATTTCCGTCCGGCGTTCATTTTAACACCTTGGTGGCCTGGGACTCAGGAACGAGTCAATTCAAAACAACTACGTTTCGGCTTATTGATTCACAAAAACACATATATTTGACTGAAAAATCGAAATGTCGAGCTCACACCCGTTTTCCAGTACGCACATTGATTCCAACTAAGAAGACGGTCGTCTTAGGTTCCTGAGTCCCATGCCCCCGTGCTTAAAAATGAACAACGGAAATTTTTGGCGCAAGGCCCAAATTGGCATGTTTAAAGGCCTATATCTCAGAAACTATTAAACTAAATCAAAAACGGCAAAATAACTTATTAACTAACTTTTTTTGATCTATTTAAATATGTTAAAACCCCACAAGTGATCTAAGCACTTTAAAGGATGGGCAATCCATGCAGTTGTATAGAGATCAGTACGTCTGAGTCAAGAGGTCGAAAGATCAGTAATAAATAATAAACGTGGTGTTATCACGAATTCTTGCTTGTACACACGCAAAAACGCACACTCTGTGTCAGACCTGATGCAGAATGATGTCAGATCTGTTCAGAAAAATGTAGCGAGCCCTGATACAGCCTGTTGCAGTATCAGCTATGATACACCTATGATATCATATCTGTATCTTACCTGCAGCTAGAACAGACTGTTCAGAACAGATTCTGTCAAACTGTATCAGCCTGACACCGTCGGTGCTGTATCAGTTTGATATAACAGACTAAACAGGTATGTTGTCTACGGAGCTGTCGCAGTCTGTTAGAAATTCTAACTACATGTTTATACATCAGCGCTGGTACATTTTGTAGCTGTCAGGCTATATCAAGGGTCGCTACATTTCTCTGAACAGATCTGATATCAGAGCTGATCAGACTGTGCGTTTTTACGTGTGTACTGTAGTACTATTTTGTCACCATGCAAACTTTCAAAGAATTAACGCACACATTTTATTTCTTTTTAGATGTTACTTGTCCCTTTCTTACTACTGCTGTCCGCTCGTCATTCCTTGGCAGGTAAGCAAGTGGTTATTTTAATGCACGGCCTTTCTTAAAGTGCTTATGAAACGAAAATTAAGTTTGTCTTATTTGAAAGTACTTTTGAAATGACATTGTGAAATTCATGAATAATTAATGAGGTTAAGAAGCAATCAAAGCGTAGCATTCAAGTCACATGTATACGTCTGTAAATCCCAGTAAAGATCATCTTTTGGACAAAGTGACCTGTATCAAAAGTTAAGAATACTAATTAGCCTTCTTGGTGGTCTTTATCAAAAGTTATGAATACTAATTAGCTTCATTCTATTGTTTCATTTCACAAGTACGATAAAGCATTCGCGTCCGATCTGTATGGGGATTTACTTCGGCTCGCCTGCGGCTCGCCTTGTAAATCCCCATACAGATCGGCCGCTCATGCTTTATCTATTACAAGTAACATCTTTTGCTGTTTTTCGTTTCCTTGCTTTGTTTTATATCTTTGCTATTATCAAATGGAATCACTTCGAAGCAATTATGTGTGTGTGTGTTTTCCCTGACAACAACAGAAATATTATTTTTCAACTGATTCCGTTTAATATTAGCAAAGATATATAACCTTTCCCAGTAAGTCATTATGCACGTTGTGATGTCACTGGTTAGTTGCACATATCAAACGAACTGAAATATCTCAAAAACGAAGCAAGGAAACAAAAAACAGCAAAAGATGTTACTCTGTCATTTCAAAAGTACTTTCAAATAAGACAAACTTAATTTTCGTTTCATTTATAAGCACTTCTGGGAGAGTCTACAATAGGGACTTTTCTAATAGGGACTTTTCTCGTGGTCCGGGGGCATGCCCCCCGGGAAAATTCTAAAATTTAGAGTTTGGGAAATGCCTTTCATTTCGGAAATTTCCTGCATTCTGAGGAGTTATTTTTTTAAGAACGCTGAACGTCATAAAATGTCTTAAAAGAGGCCATCCTGGAAATCCTAAAGGCCATCCTAAATAAAATGATTATTATTATAATAGACGACCGGCCAAGGCTTCAAAATATTACTTTTGATGGCATTTTTTGTTACAAGCAGGCAACCATGCCAAATCGTATCGGATAGTGCATACTTTGAAGGTGAGGGGGGTTGCCATCTGTAATTATTGATTTATATACTAAAATATGGAGCTTTTTGAAAGTACAATGTGATGGATGGGATATCTGTAAAGAGCTGTCTAATATACGTTTGTGTTTTATTTGAATTGCTAAATTCAGAATGCATCCAATCAGCGTGCGTGAAGTTCGGATTATTCTAATTCGCATAACTCACAATCATAAACAAACAAGAAACATGGCGCAAATTCACCTAAATATAACACTTCGAAGAACAGTCATAACAAGCAGCCAACTTTTCGTTACAAGCAGGCAACCACCATAGAAATGTAGCTTAGACTTTAATCAAGATGACTAGACCGGTTGCCTTTCGTGTATCACAAGATAGCACTGCATGTTGAACCTCCGGAACCGGTGAGTTAAATGTCTAAGGAACAATATAAGTAACACTACACTGTAGTACAAAAGCTCCCCTCACGTTCAAAGTATATACTAAAGGCTTATTAACCGAGTTCGAGGTCTGTACGGGAAAGTATTTGCCTGAGGTTTTCGTACAGACCGAGCGACGAAGGAGCGAGGTTTGTGCGAGAGAAATCGAGGGCAGATACTTTCCCGTACAGACCGAGAAAACGAGGTTAATAAGCCTTTTATTATATGGCTTTTGGTTTGTTTTCTTATCTGTTTTTAGTTCTACGTTTGTCTTGATCAGGTGTCGCTGTTCACCTTAGTTCTTACTTTTGAGCTTGTTCGTTTCGCTTCATGTTTACTGTTTACTGTTAGGCTTTTATTTTTCGCGATTTTAAATAAGAAGTTTTCATAAAAAGAAGCACTGATGTTTCAGGACGTATTATTGTTCAAAATTTTCCAACGAATATGTCTAAGTCGCTTTTATTTTCATTCAAATCAACTCAGTAATTTTCCCGCCAAAACTTGCAGGTCATTTAAAAGGACGTAATGCCCTCTCACAATGCCGAGAGGGCATTACGGCTTTTTCCGGACCTCTTTGCAACCAATCAGCGTGCGCCGTTTGGCGTAATGACCCGAAAATAAGTCCAACCATATAATAATATCTGATACGATCTGGCATGGTTGCCTGCTTGTAACAAAAAATGCCATCAACGGTGTTTTTGAGCCACTTTCATATCGAGCTTGGCCGTCCGTCTATAAGTATAGGTTAGTTACTGAGGTTGAGGTAACTAACCTACTTAGTTCAAGATCACAGAGGTTGCCTAAGAACACTGAGATACTGAGTTCGTTATCACAGAGGTTGTCTAAGAACACTGAGATAGTGAGTTCGTTATCACAGAGGTTGTCTAAGAAAACTGAGATACTGAGTTCATTATCACAGAGGTTGCCTAAGAACACTGAGATACTGCGTTCATGATCACAGAGGTTGCCTAAGAACACTGAGATACTGAGTTCGTTATCACAGAGGTTGCCTAAGAACACTGAGATACTGAGTTCGTTATCACAGAGGTTGCCTAAGAACACTGAGATACTGAGTTCGTTATCACAGAGGTTGCCTAAAAACACTGAGATACTGAGTTCGTTATCACAGAGGTTGCCTAAGAACACTGAGATACTCAGTTCGTTATCGCAGAGGTTGTCTAAAAAACACTTCAGTCGCGATGATAAATCCTTTATCACATTCGTGACCATTTATTAACTCTTACTTAGTTCAAATTTCGCGCGGTTTTCTTTGTTATTTATAAGTTTTTATCTCCCATACAAACAATCTCGTTCCCAGAGCCCACGTTCCCCACCCGGGAAACGAGAGACTCTGGGGTAATCCGTTTTAAATCACAGGATTCTTGTTATTCCGGTTGAGGTACGCATGCGTAAATATCCGAGCGGAATCTGGATAGTATGTTCTCCTTGTTTGACTTTTCCCCAGACAGGTTTGCTGAGGTCATTGAAGGTTGGCGAAGATATCGATCGCGGCAACGTCTTCACTGGAGTCTTGTCGTCCGACATCTTTGTTATTTTGGTTTTATTAATTCTACTTCCGATCACTTCAGACCAACTCATGCTCACTATTCAGCCAATAACGTGACGATTTGAAACGGATTATCCCAGAGTCTCTCGTTTCCCGGGTGGAGAACGTGGGCTCTGGGAACGAGATTGCCATACAAACTGAATTCAATTGAATTGCTCATTATAAATGCACGATCTTAATCTGTATAAAGGTCGGGAAGTAGACAGATAAAGATAAAACCTTGTGAAATTTGAACTAAATTAGTTAATTACCTCGAACCTCCGCATTAAGCCTCAGCGCTACGCGCTTCAGGAGGCCTGTGCTAAACGTCGCACAATAGACGAATTTAATTCACACGAATTTAATTCGAATTAACTTCGTCGGTAATGCGACGTAAATGCGACGTCGAGTTAAACGTCGAATTTCAGTCGAATTTAATGGTTTTTACTTGGGCCCGTGGAGCCTGAAAACAATTTCTTGAAAACATGGTGGCGAATTGTCACAAATAGAAGAGAAACATTTAATTCGACGCGACGATAATTCGTCGTGTAACTCGAACACGCATTATCGTCGCATTATCCGTCTGACTCAGACGAATTTAATTGCCCAGACGAATTTAATTCGCGAGTCGAATTTAATCGAGTTATACGTCGCAGTTTCGTCGAATAAAATTCAAACAATTAAATTCGTCGATTGTGCGACGTTTAGCGCAGGCCGAAGTTATGTGGCTTAATGCCTCGGTTCTCCGTAATTAACTCTTACTTTTCCCAACCACGCATAAGAATAGGTTAGTTACCAAACCCGAGGTAATTACGTCAGTTATTTACCGTAGTTACCGAGGTTGAGGGTAACTAACCTACTCCCAACCACGCATAAGAATAGGTTAGTTACCAAACCCGAGGTAATTACGTCAGTTATTTACCGTAGTTACCGAGGTTGAGGTAACTAACCTACTCCCAACCACGCATAAGAATAGGTTAGTTACCAAACCCGAGGTAATTACGTCAGTTATTTACCGTAGTTACCGAGGTTGAGGTAACTAACCTACTTAGTTCACGATCTCCTCGGTTTTCTTTGATGTACCGCGGTTGTTTATTTCTAATAGTTACCCCCAACCACGCATAAATCAAGTTAATTGCCCCAGCCCGCTACCAATTAACTTGATTTATGCGTGGTTGGGAAAATAAGCTTCAGCCCCCGTTTACACGATGCCGGTACAATTTGAAAACGGAACAAAATCATGCCGGTGTGTAAATACATGCCAAAACGTATTGCGTTTACACGGTGCTGGTATAATATAATGACGGATTAACATGTGACTATTCTCTTCCAATGAGAATTGAGAAGACTTTGTGAATACTGCAGACCCGAATACTGTGGTCGTATATATATCGTGATTACCGTCATCAAACTGCTACGGCACGGGCGTTTACACGATACTGGTTAGTGTTCTGTTTTCATTTCATGCCGTCAAGGAACCCGTCTTCGTTTTGTGCCGTTTTCATGTCATTTTTGTGCCGGTATCGTGTAAACGCAAGGATTTGCATTATAAACTTGTAAATTTATACTAAAACTACTTATTGACCTCGCTTGTTCGGTCTGTACTAGTGAAATATCGAACCTCTGTTTTTACTAAAACGATATTTCACTAGCACAGACATCACGCTCGGTCAATAAATAGTTAGTATATTCTTATTGCTTTTTTTTTTGCAGTTCAAGACTTGTGTTGTTTTGCTCCTTGTCATTCGAATGCTTACTGTCAAAGTTCTCCTAACCGTCAGGTCTGTTCCTGTATGTCTGGATTTTCAGGATTGTCGCAATGCGAAAGTATTAAATTATAGTGGTTTGTTACAAAGATATCCTCGTTCCCAGGGCTTTCTCAGTACACTGGAAAATCAGAGGCCCTGGTCAGATTAGGCTCGATTTCCAGCCGTATACCGGGTCCCGGTGCTTACCTTCCCCGAAATCACGGCTGATCTCGTGAGCTTGTCCATTGTCGATTTGCACCTATCACAAACGTGCCTGCAGATTTTCAGCAGGCATATATTATTAGAAGAAGAAGAATTTCAAATGAAGTCGAATCACTGCTGTAGAGAAAAGTTTTCTGACTGCCCCAACCGGGAATCGAACCCAAGGTATCTGGTTTAACGTATAGTGCTCTACTACTGAGCTATTGGGACTCCCGGCTGAGGCAGTCAGAAAACTTTTCTATACAGCAGTGATTCGACTTCATTTGAAATTATTCTTCTTCACATATATACGTAGCCTCCTTCGCAGGCGTTCTTTATTTTCGTCCCCCACTAACGCCTGCTCAAACGAGCAACACATTCCGTTCCTTTTGTGTACATGGACCAATGAAATTACACCATTGTCGTGCTAAATAAAGCCGTCCTGGGCTGGTATTGTTATGTGTAATTTGTTTAGTCGAAAGCTAATATTTTGAAAAGTTTAGCCTAGAACTTCACGAAATTTACGAAGAATACTGTTTTGACTATGTTCTTGCTGCCTATGCAAACAAATAAGCGTGAAAGTTAATGTAGAGCGTAAGAGGGTAAGAGAAATTTAAGATTGTAAACAAAAGCTCAAAGCTAAGGTGTCTTATAGTGTCTGAAGCGACTGCCCGAATTGAATTAGTTTACTTGAAAGCTAATATTTCGCTTACTATAGCTCAGAGCTTTACAAAATTTATGAAGAATGGTATTATGCATGAATATGTTCTTGCTGGTCGTGTAAATAAATCTGTGCGAAAAGCTTTAAAAAAGCTACAAGTGTCGGCGAAATGTATCTAGCGGATAATAATTATTTACCTGGATGTCTGGCCAGCTTCATATATTCCAGTGACGCTTTTAACTTTATTTCATGCACATGCATTCATATCGCGATTCACAGTTACAACATCATCTTATTGATTCTATATTCACGCAAAATTTTTACTAAACCGTATAAGCAATAGTCTTTGAAATATTGGTTAAAACGGTCAGCTCAAGCCTCAAGGTCTATAGCTGTAGATGCATGAGATGCATGGTATCGGATTAGCCGATTTAGATTTTCTTTCGTTGTCCAACGAATCCGTCGCAGTAGTCTCATTTATAGGCGTTCTTTGTATCGGTCCTATATAAATACTCCATCTTCACTATAATTATAAATATACCACACCAACCCTTCCCTTCCATATGAATTTAGATCGGTTAACTTTCATCAAGCTCGCGGTCATGTTGTATAATGTATATATGGCCAAGGTGAAGGTCAACCTCCCAGATTTTAGGAGCCTATCTCTGATTGGTCAATCTCTCGGAACGGAATGTGTTGCTCGTTTGAGCAGGCGTTAGTGGGCGACGAAAATATCGAGGCCCGCAAAGAACGCTTGCGAAGGAGGCTACTTAGGAGTTAGGACTGGGTCTGGTTCCATACAAAGTTTTATATAATAGCTCTTACATAAAGTACCATACTTTCCGAAGACATCCCCCGTTAATACTATAACTTCTTAAGTATGCCGGGGTGGAGGTTATGAAAGTCAAATCCAAGATGGTGGTTTTAAAAGGAGGAGTCCCTCGCCTTCTCTTCACTATGGCTTGAATGGGCCACGGCGATGAATAAGGTAAGTTTTATTTACTTCAAATCCATATTTTTCCAGCTAGGACCCTAGGGGCTGTTCACACGAGACCGGGTTATCTCGGGGGGTAGGGATAAGTCGGGGGCTAGGGTCAAAGTTGACCCTATTTCACATGATAAAACGCAACTACCGAGTTGTCCCTGGCCCCCGAGATAACCCTAGCTTCATGTGAACGCTTCACCCCGAGTTATCCCGAGCAACAGCATAAATACGCATGCCTAAGTTGACCCTACCCCCCCGAGATAACTCGTGTGAAAGCGTTCACATGGAGGTAGGGATAACTCGGGGGCTAGGGTTGCCCTATCGCTCTGACCGAGTTATCCCTATCCCCCGAGTTATCTCGGTCTCATGTGAACGGTTTACTTTTTTAACATGGAAATAAACTAACACCGAGTTATCTCGGGGGATAGAGATAACCCTACCCCCCGAGATAACTCGCCTGGTGTGAACAGGCCCTTAGGGGGTCCACGTGACATTTTTCGGACAAACAATCTCAGATGAACATTCGGACACTGAGAACACCGTACAATAAGAGTGGTTAAAAGATGGTCTTAGAGTGCTGTAAAAGTGATTCTCGACACCCAGAACGATTAAACATAGAAGAAATAGCAGCTACAGCTATAGTAGAGAAAATGTAAGTCAAAATTTGTAGATTTTTAAACGCGACAAGAAAGCGCATGGCATTGTTTGTCCGAAAAGTGTCACGTGGACCCCCTAAGTCCTATAGCCGGAAAAAGGTGGATTGATAGACTGGATCGGAAAGGAACGATGTTTTTTCCGTCGCAAATACTGTCTTTTTTTTCTTTATTTAAACTCAGGGACGGGTTGACTATATATATAAATTATATATATAATATATAAGAGAACCCAGTGGCGGCGCCACGGGAAGGACTAGCTTGATTATCCAATTCGTCCAAATTAGAGAAAAGTTGGGGGGATATAAAGATCTGAAATGTGTAATCTTTTGTGTTTCCTATGATTTATAATCTTCAGAATTCTGTAAAATCTCACTCCAAAATGCAGGAAATGGCATATCAGAGACTCTAGATTTCAAAATTTGGGGGGGGGGGGCATGCCCTCGGACCCCCCTAGAGGTTCGGCGCTACTTCGGCGCTCGCACAGGCGCTCGCAAAGCATAGGTGTCGCCTTTGAGAAAAGCCGTTGTTTGTCGTAATATTATATATTGCAACTTGAGTTGTTTTAAAACAAAACTTGTGGCAGAAATGTCTTTTTTCTTTTCTTTTCTTTTTCAAGGGGGGAGGCACCAAAGCTAATCTGGCCACACCAAACTGAAACTTGCCACCACGCCACTGCTGATGCACCTTCATTGGATGCCTGTAAAGTTTCAAGTTGTTTACAAGATTGCACTCCTTCTTTACAAAGCTCTCCATGGTATGGCGCTTAGCTATATAACGGAATTGCTGTCAACCAAAACCATCAGCCGTTATCAATTAAGATCAGATGATCAGTGCCTGCTTTTTATTCCTGAAACAGCCAAGACTCTTGGTAACAGAGTGTTTGCCCATGCTGCTCCGTCAATTTAGAACTCGCTGCCGTATCACATCAGACAAAATGAAACTATTAATTGCTTCAAGTCTCAATTGAAGACATTTCTTTTTAAGAAAGCTTTTGATATAACTTTTTAACCCCCAATATGATATTTCTTAATCCTAATATATTTCTTAATTTAAGGAGGCTTTTATGCTGTAGCCTAGTTCTCTGTATATACCATTGAATCTTCATTGCAGTGTTCTGTGAAACGTTCTTATATCATTTCTAGCTTAGGATATTCTATTATTTTAGTTTACTGGCATTGTATATATTGTTGAATTATTGTAAAAGCGGTTTTGATATTATTATTATTATTATTATTATTATTATTATTATTATTATTAATATTATTATTATTATTATTATTATTATTTATTATTATTATTATTATTATTAATTCAAAAAAAATAATAATAATAATTATTATTATTATTATTATTATTATTATTATTATTATTATTATTATTATTATTATTATTATTACAAAGTTTCAGTTGCTGGGATTATACATGAAGTAGCTGAGAGTCGGTTCCGTGCATAATTTAGCGCGGGCGCGCAAAGCACAAAAGCTTTACGTTTTGCTCGAGATTGCGTTTTGTCTTTTGGTCCTGGTTTTGTCCTGTTCGAATTACCTGTGTTTGACTGTTCGTGAAATTGCGCAGCATGTGACCTGAGTCATATAGTGATGTAAGATTAGCGCATTGTAGCCATGTACCGATGTACGCGTAAGCTAAATTAGCGGGCAAAAGGCCCGGGCCACGCCTTTTTTATCCAGCAAAAAATCTCACACAGGGGCGTAACTTGGGCATAAACAGTAGGGGTATGCACCAGTTACCAACGTCGTTTCATCCTGGACACTTCGTTGGAGTTCAATAACATGAAACTGTATGTTTCGAATATTATAGGTTTAGCTATATGGTATGCTCAGTAGTATGCGTTGAACCGCGACGAAAGATGTATACTTGTACTTTGTAAAGGTAAGTGTAAGAATCATCCCCTGCGTTTTGCAATAGAGAGTGCATTCAAGGATTAAAAACTCTGAACAGTTCGTTACAATTAACTAACAGTAACCTATGTAAAGTAGGAAGTCGTTTAGGGTGCCCTATGTCCCATGTGGACCCATAAGGCAAAGCGAGCGGAGATTCCTTCGAGCAAACGACATTCGTTGTAATTTGTTGCGAGGGGTCCGACACGGCCATCGAAAGCGGTTTCGTAAAATTCTCCACAAAGCAATCAGGAGAACTTTACACACGCCGGTTTCGAAGACTGGGGACTGTATCTTTCGTTTTGTATCTCTTTATTACATGAAAGTCTTACAGATCAACAAGCCTAATACTTCAGATCGCACGCATATCATTCGTCTCAATCGGTCTGTCTGTAACAATCGGTTGCGATCTCCGATTGCAATCTGGCGGTTTTACATATATCGTCTTATTTTATAATGTTACTCTCTGATACACAACCCTACTCTACTAACTAATCCCTTTACAATGTCCCCTTTCATGCAATTTGGCTACTCAATAAAACTATGTACATGAAGGTCTGAATCCCCTTCTTCATGGAAGGTCTTAATCCCTACTTAATTTATTATCGAGTCGGTTTTCTTTGTTCTTCCGAGGTCTTTATATCGCATAAAGCCCTTGAATAATAATTAGAAACGAAATGAAGAAAAAAAACAAGGAAAATCTTTGTCCAAGGTGGAAGAAATAGACAAAACTTTGTTGGAAAACCTCCTCGATAATAAATTAAGTCAGATAAATCCCTCGAACGTCGGGATGTATGCGATATAAAGCCCTTTTATATAGCATACATCCCTCGTTCTCGGGATTTGTCTATTACTTACTCCTTAATTGACAGTAAACTTGAAAGATTAGTTAAAAGGCTATTCAGATTTCAGAAAGATCTTGATTCGAAGCCAAGCACTCGCCCAGGAAACGCGGTCGCTAATCGCATTGTTAAAAGAATGTCACACTAGGGGAGCTATCATTACCTTCAAATTACGAAGCTTAACCACTATTAAAACCACCATCTGATTGGACAACCTTTTAAAACGAATCCTCACCCCCATACCACCCCCCGGTAATCACGCCCCCCGGAAACCCTAAACCTAATCACAACCCTCCGGAAAAATGATAGCATTTTTATATTGTTCTCAATCCTCAGAACTGGAGCAGAAAACAACAATGGTCTCATTGCCCAAAACAATATGAAAACGATAGGAAAACGTATACGTGTGGATGGTTAGTCTCTCTAACCGATAGGAAAGCAGCTTTCACCCTACATATAGGGTAATGGGTCAAAATTAATTACCTTTAGTTATCCTTTAAATGAAAAGGATGTCTTTGTTAACAAAAAAAACCCACAGAGTTTCTTTATTTTCTCAGTACTGCCATGAAACAGGAGTGGAAACCAGAATTAAAAAGAAAGAATCTGCTCGAATAGGGGTGTATTATTTGGGGAAATAATTAACCAAAAAACAAAGACCATTCATTTCTCATAAGTAGCTTCCTCAGCACAGTAGCGGTAACTGCATGAGTAACATTAAACCAAAAATTACTGCTGTGCATGTACACTGATTGAAGAGTTACAGAACTTTTGGCACATAATGATTGTTCCATGATTCAACAGTGTGTCTTGTTGCAATTGATAAAATCTTCCTTGTTACCCATGAGACGCAATATTTAATTTCATTGTTTTCCATGTCAATTTGGTCATGTTCTTCCATATCTACCAAAACACTTTTTATAGGATAGTTTGCTCTTCCATTTATTTCAACCCAAAAACGTTCAATTGGAAGATTCTAAAAGTAATTTATAGTAAGTAATAAAGACAATAGCTCTGGAAAAGGTGATAATATTAAATTACAAGAAAATGCAGAAACGTTTATAGTTTACTTACATGCTTTGATTCTGTTTGCCGATGGGGATCTATGGTAGTATTTCTTCTTAGGTGTGCTAAACGTTCTTGCACAAACTGTGTCAAACAGAATTCCTTTCCATGATCAGTCCTGATCTGGTCAAACATTCCAAACTCAAGAACAGTTTTCCTGCAAAGGTGAAAAAAAGGTGTGCATGCATATCTTAATATTGAATATTGAAATGTCAAATCCAAACGGTGTTTACCTATAAATATTTTCATATATAAGCAGGTTGTTCTTGATTGGCATTGTGGTAAATGCAGTTACAAAACGAGAAAAACCATCAATAGCACCAACATGAGTAGCACCATATCTCACTAACTTTTCGTTTTGATCTACATGTAATTTGTGACCAAAATACCATGCTACATATGGAGTTGGATTGAGTTGTCGAGCAGTGTTGTGTTGTCTTCTGACATGATAATCTGGAGCCACCCTAGCTAGAGAGAAACCAATTCGCTTTTCAGATGCAACAGATCTATTTGCTCTACTGTCTAAGAATCCTTTGAGCATTTTTCTGCCATAGACTGGCCCAACCTAAGAAAATAACATACATGTAAATATTAGTAAGAATATTTTTTCTAGAATTGGCATCAAAATATTCTATACTTTGATGAGTTATGTTTGCTTATTTATTTATATACTATCTGTCAAAAGGGATTTTAGTACAATTGATTCATAAATACAGTATTCTACATAACATGCAGCCTTCTAAAACATGGGAAAATTATAGTCATTGTAGCAGCAAATCTCATTGGGGACTGATTATTTATGGAAGGGGAAGAGATTTTTTCTTTTCTAATTTTTTAAATTAGAAGACTACTCTCCCCCCCCCCCCCCCCCACCCCCCCCCCCCCCCCCCCCCTCTATATTAGAAAATATTTTGTGTCCCTTTCCATTTTCACTATTTGGTCAATTAGTTATTAACAATTCAATAAATACTGTCATATTTAATACATACCACTAATATATTATGTTATATGACAGTATAAAGCAAATTAAATTTTCTTAACTATAATTGACCCATGTTGGCCCTTTAGTATTTTACTCTGGCTAACGCCAGACGATTTTACACGTCAAGGGAAAAGGTCTGATGGTGGATTAGGGTTAAATAAATGTTTAACTCCCCTTTGGACATTTGAATACTCCTCACACACACACCCACACCACCCTCCCCCCTCATCCTCCTCCCTCATCTTCACCCCTTATCCCCTCTCATCTCCCCTCCCCCGCCCCTTGATAGGTTAAATGACCGTTCCCTATAAACTTACAATCTGATGCTATATTAACAATTCATTAACTAAAATGAAGAATATAAACGCCATAAACGGGGGAAATGAATGATAGCCTCTTTTATTAAAATAACTTCCTCCCCAAGTTAATCTGTTAAACGAATGTTGTTATTCTGTATAAAAATATTGGTAAAAACATAGTGTGATGTACTTAACGAGTTCACCTCATAATATATTTTATTCAAAAGGATACATATTAAAATTAAACTTACCGTAGATACAGCATTTGTAACAGTGACATCGAGTTCTGCATTTGACAGAGTCCTTTTAATACCGTGTTCTTTACAAAAACGCTGAACACTTTTCTCACCTAGCCCTCTTGTTTCTGGAAACATTTCACTTAAAATATTCGATACTTCCGTATACGTTTTCCCTTCGTTACATATTAAATCTTGAACGTATTCTTTGTTGACAAGGCTTTCGATTAGCGCCATGTTTTATCTCCACTAATAAACTTTTAATTAATCACAAGTTTATAGTAATAAGTTAGTAATCCCACGATGAATTCTGATTTACTGAATATTGACCAGATTTTGAAAATATATCGAGATTCAAAGGTTTTTCTCCGATTGGAAAACGAAATTCGGATTTAAAATATTTTGAAATCCGTATTCCATTTTCTGGAAAACGGATGTCGATTTAAAATGTATTGGAATCCGTATTCCATTTTCCGGAAAACGGTTGTCCAAAAAGACCCACGCATTCCATACCCCAAGGAAAATTTCCAACGTTTGATTCAGTTTAGTCAAACCAATCCAAAGATATGACTGATTTTCCGTTTTCTCCCACATACAACGTGTGACGTCATTGCTCAAATTGCATAGCCAATAACTCGAGGAATGGGATAAGATTTGAAAGGCGTGTAAAAGTCATTTTTCATATTCTTAGGTGTTCTTCCAAATTCAATCTTAAAAAAAAGAATTGAAATTTCGTTTCATAGGCACTTTTAGTAGTCCGACAATGGCAGATTATTAGGGACCTTAAGTAAGCACAACGCGAACGTCACGACGACGACCCAAGTACAATAGTATTTTTCAACCAAAACAAAACGCTGAATAATTTGCAGTCCCAAGAGTAATCCCAACACCGTCCTCGTTGCACATACAACGTCAACTGAAGCGTTTTTACGTTTTCAAGACAACGTTGTGGCAAAGAACAGCAAAAGTTGTTAGTTTACTTAGGCGTTAATCTATTATACGCCATGCTGTCGAAGCTATGGCTACTTTTTAAAGATCTTACAAAATACATAAAACATACAATATACGATGTCCTGATCCATGGTTTCTTTTAAATGCATGCAGTAACTTATTTGCCGTCGTCATCCCAGCTTCCTTAATAAGGTCTCTAATAATCACGACACTCTGTAAAATAGGAAGTCAGTTAGGGTGCTCTGTGTCCCATGTGGGACCCATAAGCCAAAGCGAGCGGAGATTCCTTCGAGCGAAAGAAAAAGCCATTCGCAGAATGGAGTTATGGGAGGCTGCATATAGTGGCAACTTGAGTAAAGTGAAAGAGTTCATTGATGGTGGAGCAGACATAGAAGAAAACATAGGAGACTTGAAAGGAACTCCTCTACACTACGCAGCTCGTGGAGGTAACTAGAAATGCCCAAATATTGAATGATCACAAATCAGAAGTCAAAGCAGTAAACGAAAACATAATAATATTCCTTTATTTTGCATTCTTTATAGGACACATCGATATAGTTGATTATCGTACTAAAAACGGAGCCGATGTTCGTTGTAAAGACGAAAACGGTAACTCTCCTCTTCATCTTGCCAGTTGGTGGGATCATTTGGAAGTTGTGAAGCTACTTCTTATTAAAGGAAGTGATATCACTTCTAGAAACCATTATGGCAGTACTTCACTTCATCGTGCATGCTTAGAAGGACATCCAGCAGTGGTCGACTGTCTTCTGCAGCATGGCGCTGACATAGAATCTCGAGACAAAGCTGGTTACTCACCTTTTCATAATGCATGCCTTACTAACAAATTTCATGTGGTGCAGTGCTTGATCAGCAAAGGTTGCGATATTACAACCACAACTGAAGATGGCAGGTCTGGTCTCCAAATAGCTAGTGAGTATTCTTTATGAACATTGTTGCATTATTCTCACTATATTGGATAAACTTTAAAACAAATTAGCTTTTTTTCTTTGGCTAGACCAATTTGAGACGCACATTTTTTCTCAGGGCTTAGTTGCTGTGTCAGTTGGTTGAGAAAAGAATGAAAATAGAAAGTCAGTCTTTTTTATAACTATTTAAGAATTAAGATAACTCAAACTGGCCAGACAGGCAGACAATGTGTAAACTAACAGGGTAATTTTGTGTTATGTTTCTTTTTTTTTATTATTATTAAATCTTTAATTTACACTGATAAAAACCGGTCAGTCTGGAGCACGTTTTCTCCAACCTTCCAGCAAGCCATTTAAAGGTGTAATGACTCTGCTGCCCAATGCACCTAGTTGTTTGTTTCGAGCGCTCCCATGCTAGTTCTCCCCATTCACAACACCCAGTTCCTTAGCTGCTAACCTCGGTTATCTCATAACACCATTTTAACGCCACAAGTACAATTAAAACTTTGAACCTAATGTATGCAACGCTTTAGCTTCTTAAAGTAGAATGTAATGTTCAAGCAAGGCGAGTGTTGTAAAAGTATGAAGTTTAATATCTACTACAAAGTCCATACAAAAAGTTCCTCGATCTTTTTTCTTACATGTATTTATATACATGTACGTCAAGGCGTAAGTCCCGGATGATGTATAAATTATAATGAATTATGTGACATCTCCTCCCTGAAGCACAGATGTTGATTGTGTAATATATAATCTTGATGTTCTATACACTATGAGTGTTGTTCTGTTTATAGTTAAGATTTATAAGTCCAGCCTATTTAGCTTCTTTACAACACGGCCACTCCTGGTTGTTGGGAGGTTTCTTTTTTGGTTCGTCAATGTTTCCAGTTTGCGGGTTGGTTGTGCATGCTATTTCCAATTCCACAGTATGTCCTCCTGCTTCTTGGAAACCAAATTCGGAGACAGGGCTGTCTTGGTTGCTCAGCAATTGATCTGTTTGTTGTACTTTCTCTTGGCCTGTGGGTTTAAGGTGTATTCTGTTATGCCTTAGCTCGGATCCATTGGGTGTCTCGACGATGTAGGCGTTAGGCTTATCAGATACTTCCTTTACTCTTCCTGCAACACATATCTTGTTTCGGGGTTGAAAGACAGTCACTTGTTGGTCTGGCACCAGTCTGGGCAGCGTACATGAAGACTTTCCATCATACTGCTGTTTCTGAACATCTTGGCGATACTGTAGCTGTTTTTGGTTATCTTCCTTGGCTTGACAACGTTGTAGTCGTCCACTGCATGGTAGTTGCGTGCGGTAGTCCCTCTGGTTCAGTAGCTTAGCTGGTGACGGTAAGTTGCTGTCCACATGTGTTGTGCGGTACGATAGTAGTGCAAGATGCGGGTCCTGTCCAGAAGCTTCTGACTTGCGTAGTAGGTTCTTTACTGTCTGAATCATCCTCTCTATAAACCTGTTGCTTTGGGGGTACAGCGGTGAGCTGGTAACATGTTCAATACTCCACTGGTTGCAGAAGGCTGCAAACTCTCGACTGTTGTACTGTGGGCCATTGTCAGAGACCAAGGTTTCTGGTAATCCATGCTCTGCGAAGATTGACTTCAGGTGATTTATTGCGGCAGCTGATGTATGTAATTGAGTTCAGTTTTCTCAGGACTGGTTACTTGCTGTAGTAGTCGGCCACTAGTAGATACTGTGCACCTTGGTAGTCAAACAGGTCTGTGCCAAGTTTCTGCCATGGAAAGGTGGGTACTGTGTGTGGTCGTAGTGGTTCTTTCAACTGTTGCTTGGAGTGCTGCATGCAGGTGGTGCAGCTGGCAGTCATGTCCTTGATGTCTTTTGAGATCCCTGGCCGGAACAAACAGTCCTTTGCTTTCAGCAGACACTTCTCTCTACCCATATGGTCATAATGTACAATCTGGGGCATCTGTGTACAGAATTCGCTTGGAATGATGATTCGGTGTCCTTTTAGAACCAGTCCGTTTTCAACGCTTAGGTCTTCTCTGAAGTTCCAGAATTCTTTCACGTCTGGAGGGCACTCATTTGGATACTCTGGCCAACCATGGTGTATGATTTCTTTCAGATGACTGAGTATAACATCTTGTTTTGTGTACTCACGTATTTCATCTAATCTGGCGGGGGTTGCTGGCAGAGTGCTTGTAATTGCCTTGACTTCGATCGATGGCACTTCATTGTCTTCTGCAGGAGGTTCCATACAGCTAACTCTGGAGAGGGCATCAGCTATAACGTTGGTCTTCCCTTGGATATATCGCAGCTCTACATCGTACTTTGACATTTTCAGAGAACCCTCTGTAGGTGTGGTGATGCACTTGTTATACTCTTCTTCCATGTACTTTCAAGGGGTTTTTGGTCTGTTTCGATAACCACCTCCTTGCCAAAGACGTAATGGTTGAATTTCTCCAAGGACCAACTGGCAGCCAGCAGCTCTCTCTATGTTACTGTATCGCGACTGTTTCAGTGAGTGAGCGGTTTGCATAACATACTGGTCTGCCTTCTTGTATCAATACACATCCAATTCCTTTCATACTGGTGTCTTTTTGGATCAAGTATTTCTTCTCAGGATCATCATAGGCAATAACTGGAGCTTCGATAATCACTTGCTTGACAGACTGAAACGCTTGCTGCTACTCAGGTTGCGAGGTGAATGGTACATCTTTCTTCATTAACTGTCGTAGAGGCAATGATGTTTGGGCCAGAATTGGAGAGAATCTATTTAGGTAGTTTACCATGCCCAAGAAGGACTGCGGTTCTGCCATGTTCTTTGGCTATGGCATATCTCTGATTGCTTTGATCTTATGATCATCCGGTCTGATTCCACCAGGGCTCCATGTAAACCCAAAGAATGATGTTTATTCAACTTTGGACTGGAACTTATCTGCGTTGAACCTTACATTGTTCTCTCTTGCAGTGTCCAAGACGTCAAGTATGTGTTGATCGTGTGCAGGTTCAGTGATTCCATTCAGGCCATTCAGTTTTCCAAATGTGGTGTCCATCTTCTCTTGGAATATGTCTCCACTACAGGACCCTTATTATCCCCTACATCTCCTGAATACCTCCAAAAAATTAATTAAGTACACTACATTATGCAAATATATCCTCCACGTACGTGTGGACTCAACCATCCCATAACCAAATATTATTTCGTTAGTGTCTAATGTTCTTCTTACAGGGTCTCGAAGTGACTCCTCGTCCAAAATCTTAAGTTATTCTCACGACTTCTCGATTTCACTTATTTTAGGGTTAACCATAGTTAATAGAACATATACATGGTTTGGAAACTCGTCCAAAGTGATTGTTCTATGTTTTTGTTCAAGTTTATGGAAATTTGTGCAATTTCACGGTATTGTATTTTCTCTATAATGAAGCAGTCATCCAATAGGAACGCTTGGGTTTAATTAGTGAGTTACTTTATCGTCACGTGTTGTGGTACTTCATCGTCACGTGTCCATATAATTTACTTCCATGTAAGGAACTCCATTGTCAGTTCAAAATTACCATGCTTCATGTTGAAAGACAATAGAGCTTCCAAACCATGTATAATATGTTCTATTAACTATGGGTTAACTTAGCAATAATTCTGTGATGACTTAGTTCGATCTGTTTGAATATTTAGGTTCTTATATATTAAGTGTCTTAATATATTCATATTGATTCGTTGAACGTTGCTAAGCGTTTTAAGGCTAAAAATGGAACCCCTCTTCCCTATACTACTAGCGTTACATGGTTTGCAAACTCGTCCAAAGTGATTGTTCTATGTTTTTGTTCAAGTTTATGGAAATTTGTGCAATTTCACGGTATTGTATTTTCTCTTTCCTATACTACTAGCTTTAAAATATGTCTGATTCTTCACGTGGCTATGTTGGAAATCTATTTGTTAATTACATGTAATTTAAACGTTTGATTTGCATTGACATCAATATTGTTGTGCTTTTTAGAGGAATGTGGTGGCAAGGGTGGTGTTGTTGCTAATTATATAAGGACAAAGTTGCAGGAAAGACAAGGTAATACTAGATATTAATAATTACAGATAGGTCACTAACTGCATTTCAAAGTGACCCTGACTCTGCTGCTTTGAAATTTAGTAACATATTGATATTGACATTGTTGTCAAACATTTTGACGAAAAGTGAAAAATCGACAGATAACTAGTGGTAATATGTGGATAAAGGTTGGAGAAGGAATGTCTTAATACCTTCAGGGGTGTCTCCTGTCTAAACGACATAGTGCGTCCTCATTACAGACTTTACGATGCTAGGTGGACGACGGCGGTTGAAAAGCAACACAAATTTTATAATTAAATAAAGTCACGGCTGACTGACTATTATATTTGAAGCTAGTTTAATGACTTTCAAAACGCCCCTGTATTGCTAAAATGATTGTAGTGTCCGTATTGAAGTCAATCTCAAGCAACAGCTCTCATCTTTTGGTGAGTTGACGTCGTCCTGAAGACGTGAAAATGCATGTCTAAGTGGCATTGTATAAAAAACAAGGACGCTGTTGAGATTACTCTAGGGAAGAAAAATTATTAATTCTCTTTGTTTTTCAACTAGAATTATTTTGTTTAAAAGACGTCGTCGTTGAAGTTGCCCTCGTATTTCGTAAGGTCATTATCACGTCGACGATACCTTAACCCCCATCAAATTAAAGCTTGTATAATTTTCTGTTATATTGAATGAACGATCTTTCCACGATCCCTCTAGCCTCCCCCGCAGTCGGAGCACAACCTCAGTTCTTTATTCTGTGGCACAACATTGTGTTCCAAGTGATGGACCAATCAGCTGCAACTTTCCGAAATCTGGAAAGCTGACCTTCACCTTGCTTAGACAGCTCAGTGAGTGACCTTGCTGTGCCTTGAGTCCCAAATTTCTTTCCAATCATTTTATCATCACTCAGACTTCTAATATCTGGAAACTGGCGGTATCTCTGATCGTTGATAACTCGTTACGTCGCGTTGTCGTTATAGACAACTCTATTATTTTACCTAGAGCGGCTATGCCCGAAGATTTTTATTCGGCCGTGCCGTCAGAGACGTCTCGACAAGCGACACATGAACGGTTCATCCACACTGTGATGAATTAACACTTTACGTTGCGTTGTTGTCGTTCGAGTTGGACGAATTTATTTACGCCAGATTATTTTTAATACTCTTGCTAACGCCAGACAATTTTATTTGTTACGGGTAGACAGTCTACTGTCATCAAGCCGCCAGGCAATGGTAAACAACGAACTAATAAGCTAATAAGGAATACATTTCAATGAATTAAACTTTCATGAGTTAAACTTTCATGAGTAAAGCATGCATCAACGAAAACCAGGTGAATTGTTTTAAAATTTTCACGAATAAAGTAATAAATACTATTAGTTCATGATCACCTCGGTTTTCTTTGATGTACCACGTTTTTTATTTATAATAATTACTCCCAACCACACATAAATCAAGTTAATTGCCCCGGGATAATATATATTATCCGGGGCAATTAACTTGATATTTAACCATGTGATAGTTGCCTAATTGGTGTTTTCTTAGACAACCTCTGTGATAACGAACTCAGTATCTCAGTTTTGTTAGGCAACCTCTGTGATCTTGAACTAAAGTAGATTAGTTCGTGCCGAGGTAAATAACTGACGTAGTTTTGAGGTAACTAACCTATACATAATAGACGGTTATTGTCGCACTTTCCGGCAAGTTATTTTCCCACGCCCGGGCCCTGTGGCTGGCTGATCTATATTTGACACAGTACCGTTTTGATTTGATTGGTTCGCGGTACACAAAGGGAACATAATATTGTTCTCCGACAAGCAGGCGTTTGTGGGGACGTAAAGGCGTCTCCTGAAAACGTCTGCGGGGGAGGCTACGATCCCTCTATTAGGTAATTATGGTGAAGGAAAATTTCGAGTGTAGAATATATACATTATAAGACCAAACCGGGAGCAGTTCCGAAAAATGCAACATCAAGACCTTCCGGGTAGGAATTGAACCCGCGACCCTGCGATGCTAGTGCAGTGCTCTGACCACTGAGCTAATGTATATATTCTACACTAGAAATTTTCCTTTACCAAAATTACCCAATATATCCAGTTTAATGGAGTAAAATGCCAAATATTACTTGTAATATACGATTCATCTAGACGAATGTAATGACTACCTTTTACAAGCTTTTCTTCAAAGTTGGTTTACTTATTTCTATTTTAGTATTATTTGTTTTATTCAATTCTTTCCTGGTCCTGATACAAAGCGCTAAAAAACGTGACCGTTGGTTTTTTGATATTCGATTCTTGTAGAAAGTTACATAATATTTTGTAAATTGAACGAAAAAAATCCTGAAGTAAACGCACGGGAATAGCCGTCAACGTACATGTAAAAAGTAAAAGGCACGTGAAAGAAAAATTTTACTTTCCGCTCCCAATTTTGTGTAGTCAAAATATACCAATCAAAATCACTTATGGTACTTTCTGTGTAGATACCGTTTCTATTTGCGCAGGTACGATATTTTCCCTACACTTGTAGCCTTTTTCAAGACTTTCTCGCAGTTTTATTTATACAGTATGAGCAGCAGGAACATAATCAAAATGTCTTTCTTTGTAAATTTTGTGAAGCTCTGAGCTATACTTCCCGAAATATTAGCTTTCCAGTAATCACTCTAGTTTGTTATAATCCACTTCAGGCTGTGTTTACAATATTTCCTTGATACTCTGTCTCATAATATCTTTTACATTGGTCTTTGCGTAGATTTGTTTGCATGGGCAGACAGAGCATAGTCAAAATGCTATTCTTTGTAAATATCGTCTCGCCTCCACATTTAAATTCTATTCGGGCAAAATGTTTGACGACTACACGCGATGACAAATTATCTCTCTTAGTGAGAGTTACAATTTACTCTCTGAAATTAGTCGTGCCTTAGAAGGTGAAGAGATCAAAGTTACACGATCTGGTATTTCAAAATTTTTAAAGCGGTACGAAGAGAGGAAAGCACATTTGCGAAAGAGAATGGGAAGACTAAGAAAACTAACACCTATAGTCTTGCTAGGTATAAATACCTGAGTCTTGCTGGGTTTACGTTTTACCCTTATTAGAGAAACAGGTTGAGAAACTAAGCCTTTTTGTTATATACCAAAGACTTGCGCTTGCCAAAGATGAAATCCTATTGGTCAAATCAGGGTCACGTGTTGTTCAACAAACTTAATTTTTTAATCATGCGTTGCTCACGTGAATACACAACGATATTACATCAGATCAAGATTTTTGAAACATTTTGTTTCTAGCTTGTTTGGTACGAAATAGTCCATTTTCCAAAAGAGAGAGTATATATAGTAACTTAGGTTAGATATACTGCCGAAACAGAGAACGTAGGAATCTAACGTTTCGAGCGAAGGCCCTTCGTCAGAGAGAAACGTAAAGAGTGTAAACAAACAATGAGCTTATATACGAAAGGTGATCATGTGACCAAAAATAAGCCAATCAGATAAAACTGACAATAACAAATTGATGATGAGATGCGAAAAATTAGCCAATCAAAGAAAAATAACAATAACAAATAGATAATGAGATGCGAAAGACATTTGCTATTCATATCGTCGATGAGTAAAAAGGATGGGGTGTAAAGAGGATGAGCGAGAGTAAAAATAGATAAACTAATAAAGTGAAAACTCTGTTTATGTCCGCCCTTGCTGAACAGAAACAACATCTTCAGAGGTGTTAAATAAAAGAAAAACGTTCGTTGAGTCCGTGAGGATGAATGGTACCAATTTTGAAAATGAGACGCTTTTCTAGTCTTTTGCGGCTGACATTACCGCCAGAAATGGGTGAGATGGCACAAACTTTCATGTCTGAAATACAATGGTTGGCACTATTAAAAAGTCGGGCAACAGGCTTGTCAACATCATTGTTCCTCACGGAACGAAGATGTTCAGCAAACCTGTCAGATAAACGTCTGCCAGTTTCACCGATGTAAAGCATGCAACATTTATTGCAAGAAATACAGTAAATGATGTTGGAAGAGATGCAAGTAAAATTATGCTGAATAACAAAATTAGATTTAGGTCCCGAAATACATGTAGCGGAGTTAAGAAAGGAACACGTGTAACAACGGGTACGGGAACAAGAAAAGGTACCCGCAGGTGCCAGTAGATTTTTACTAGAGTATATATACATATCTTCAAAGATATAGAGTATATATACATATCTTCAAAGAAGGTCTGAAGAAAACCTGGAGCAATTTAAAGCTGTTCTTTGTACTTGTCGAGTCTGGTGTATTTGTTTAGTTTTATTAAAATTACGAAGACAAAGTCAAAGTGTTTTGGAAAGTCTTTTTTGCCTTTTGAGTCGGCTTGCTATTTTGTATTTTGAAAGTCTTTGGTATATAACAAAACACTTGTTGACTTTTGACTCGAGAAACATCGAGTTTTACGGTCCCTCAGGCTTCAATGTCACCCTCGGGTTAAAGCCCTCGAGTGACATTGAAGCCTTCGGGTTCGTAAAACTCGATGTTTCCCTCAGCGCCAGTCAACAAGTGTATAGTGTAAGTTTTACCCTAATATTATAGCATTTGGGTGAACGCGATCGCATTTAGGCAAAATCGTGGCGTATCTCTGATCTTTCATAAGTCGTTACGTCGCGTTGTTTTAATAGACGATTTATTATTTTACCTTGGGCGGCTATGCCAAACAATTTTATTGGGCCATGCTGTCAAAGACGTCTCGGTAGGCGACACATGAAAGCTTTATCCACACTGCCGATTAACACCTTACGTCGCGTTGTTGTTAATGTAAAGTTGGACAAATTTATAATTTTACAATGGCTTATGCCAGATAATTTTTAATGCTCTTGCTAATGCCAGACGATTTTATTTGTAAGGGAAAGACGATCTTCTGTCGCTATTCCGCTAGACAATAAACAACGAACAAAGTAATGCAAGCAAAAAACAGTTGAATTGTTTTCAAATTTTATTTATCAAGGGCAATGTGCACGAAAAATGTGAAAATGTCACGAATAGAGTAATAAATACTAACAATAGACAGTTAGTCACACTCTCCGACGAGTTATTTTCCTACACTCGGTCCTTGTGATTGGGTGATATATATTTGGCATAGTACCGTATTGATTTTATGGGCGTTTGTGTTGACGTGACGGGTTTCCCTAAGAACGTCTTTGCGGGAGGCTATTGATGACATTAGTTCTCAAACTCATTAATAATTCATGAGGAAAACATAATGGAAATCAGTTACCGTGACGTTGTTTATAAATGTGGTAATAAACGTCCATAAATTAAGACGACTTTTACCTCAAATTTCTCTTTAAATACTGGTTTGTTTGAGAAGCTATACCATACACTCGAAAGCCGTTTATTATCTGATTTAAAGACACCTCGAAGTGAGTTAAAAAACTCGCCTATCGCCTCGTTTTTCACACGTTTTTCTCGGTGTTTCCAAATCAGATAATAAACGGCTTCTCGTGTATGATATATTACATCATAAATATAAATACTAGAGGGGGCATTCGGGGTTAAATCGGGTAACCAATTGAAGGCCGCCATCTTGGATTTTTTGGGGGACAAAAATTGCAAACCCAGACTATTTCTTACTATTCAAAGAGGTAAATACATGTTTCCATTTATCAAACTGACATGACGTTATTTTGCTTTTAATTTTGTGCTTCTTCTCCGGTTAAGGGTTAGGGTTAAGATTAGTTTTTTGGTTAGGATGAAGGTTAGTTTTCAAGATTTGTTTTTAAAGTTTATTGATAAAATGACGTCATGTCAGTTTGATAGATGGAAACAAGTGCTCACAATTGAGAGAGACTTCAAGCGCCAAGTATTTATAATTGTCGGATATCCCACTATATTTGTGCAAGGAAGAAAATGCCTAATAACTTCAGAAGTACGCATTGCTGAAATATACCATGTACGTATGTTATTACATATTTCATAGGCTTTCATTTGATGTATAGTTCAACTTTCTGCGGTAGCTATGTGTAACGTTTTAAAACGTTCAAAGAGTTCGGTTTATTAATCTAACTCTGACCAAATGACAGACAGTTTTCACATTTTTAGTAGACTTCCCGTGTAGCTACAAACTTGAACGTTCTATCACAGATGGCACTTTACAGTATCTTTATTTTATATATATATCTCAAAGGTATACGTTAAGTATTTTCAAAATAATATCTGAAATTCAATAACACCAAGAGTGATTATTTCAGTAATTTGACGAGTACTTGTTTGAACATTCTGGACATTTAAAAAATTTACACATACCGTAGAAACTTGAACTACACATCAAACGAAAGCTTACAAAATTTCTAACAACATACGTACATAATTTACTTGAACAATACGTAGTTTGAAAATTATTGGCCATCTTCTTGGGTTGAAACCAGTGGCTGAAACCAACATAAACACGGAGACCAGGTTTACATCCGGGTTTGTAATTTTTGCCCCCAACTTACCCAAAATGGCAGCCTTCAACTGGTTACCCGCGTTTGACTTAAACTATCCCCCAATACCCCCTCTAGTATTTATATTTATGATCTCTATATGATTGATGACCCAACATTTCGCCACTCGGATCTAGCGTCTCGATCTAGTCTCACTCTGAGTCTATGAGAGATAATTCGTTTTCGTGTGTATTCGTCAAACATCTTGCCCGATTGAGGAATTTGAATGTGGAGTCGAGAATAATTTACAGGTCAGAGTATACACGATCCCGTTTCATTAAGACGTAATCGCTTTTGAGTAAATCGCGATGGTATTTGGGAAACCCCGATTAAAATCGCGGCGTGATTGTGCTTGCCTAAACGCGAATTGAAAAGCGATCGCGTTTGCTGAGCGGAACAAAGTTTTCGTCTATACGTGTTTTTACCAGAGGTCGTTTTGATGAGTGCAGCCTAAGATTCGGTTCACGCCGGCCTAATCTCAGGTCACCTATACTAGCCGAAATGAAGCTTTGACTCCAGGTCGCCTTTCCATGTAAACAGAATCAAAGTCTGACTGGAAGCACGAAATATACGTCTTAACCGACGTAATAAGGATACTTTCACTTCTCCAACTCGATACGTTGTTTTAAACGAGCTTGGTGTTAAATCCACATGAAATAATGCCTCTCAGGTAGTCATGAGCTGAAAGACCATTGACAAGAATCTTGACATATAACAACGGCCAACCAAGGCTGGCTTCAAGGTCAGCCTCATGTAAACAAAAACTTAAATGCGAAAATACCGAGCTTAGACCGGTCTCATGTAAACACCCCTCTTAAAGTCATCAATTATTTATGATTTTTTTCTCCATTTTCTTGTAGCTGAGGATATTATCTACAACGATGCCTATTATCGAGCTCTCGATGCTGGTGCGTCAAGTAACACTCGAATCCCAATTATGATAGTCGGCCAAGACAGAGCTGGTAAGACATCCTTGAAAAAACACCTTCTAGGACTGCCTTTTGATATTCAGGAACCAAGTACTTGTGGAATTGATGTCGACGTGGTAGAGCTAACGGATGAAAATGCAGAAGAACCCTGGGAGAGGAAACAAGTTAAGGAATTTATCACGAGCGAAAGTGAAATGAAAAAGCAAGTCCAGAAACAAGCCGCTAGGATGATCAGCGAACAACAGTGGTCCAAGAAGGACTCGAATACAGCGCGTCACGAAAATCAAAGCCAAGCAGCGTCTGCAAGCAAACACGAAGTTCTTCAGCTGCCCAAAGACGAGATTGGTGATATTAAATCTCTTTTAGGAAATGTCAACATCAGTGAATCCCCAGCTGTCAGGGTGTTTCTTCACGATTTTGCTGGACAAAATGTATTTTATGACACACACTATTACTTTTTGAAGTTACAGTGTGTGTGTATTGTTGTCTACGACCTTCAATTGCCTTTGGAAAATCCTGCTCAGCCACGATTCAAGCCGAAGAACATTGACGTCGAGCGTAACCTCAACAACCCACTGCTTGCAACAAACCTCGACTGCTTTGTAACGTGGGTAACTGTTTTGGCAAGATTAGAAGATGCCCTGGGCAAGACGGTTACAACTGAGTCCCCTGGTTTTCAACTTCCACCAGTTTTGATTGCTTTGACCAACAGCGATCAGTTCAAAGGTAACGTGAATGATGTAAAAAAGAAGATTAAAGATATCCTAATCGAGAAAGGGTATGGGAATCTTTTCGTCGACTTTTGCATCATAGATAGCACTGGTGAATCTAAAGATGAAGTAAGAAAACTTCGCGGGAAGTCGTATGGTCTCTGCAAGAGCATGCTGGAAAAGCAACGCCAAGTACCTACCAGATGGTTGCAGTTCGAGGCTACGCTTAGTAATAAGATGGTTGAAGAAAAGTTGAATTACATCTCAGTTGAAGAGGCCCGTGAAGCAGCCGATACTTGCAAGGTGGAAGACGTCGACGCTGCCCTCAAATTTCTTCATCACCAAGGTGTGATTGTTCATCACACTGGATCTCCATTTGTGGTACTAAATCCACAGTGGTTGATGAATCTCCTAGCGGAAGTCATCACAGTGCCCCAAGAAGATAACCCCAGCGACGCCCTTTACCGTAAGCTGATGACGAAAGGTGTATTGATGCAAAAGTACCTGGAGGAAAGAGACCATGGAAAACTACTGGAGGAATTGATGCTCCGTTTTGGTTTAATTTGTCCATGGAAGCATGAAGAAGAGCCTGCGTTCATCGTCCCTTCAGTTGCTCCGCTCATGGAACGTGGCGAAGACGTCCAAGATAAGCTGTCAGCCAGCCCTATTGCGCCAATTTTCTTTAATTTCAACAGCGGTTATGTCCTGCCTGGCTTGTTTACTCGGTTTCTCGTAAAAGTGATCGACGAGTGCAGAGAAGTCTTGCGTAACCAGCGACCTCGTTTATATTGTAACTATACTCTACTGTCGTTTAAGCACAGCGAAAGTAAATTCGATGTTTACATCGTACAACAGCTCGCTGGAATCAGGATTGGCGTAGTTCCAGTAGCGACAGTCAGTGAGCGATGTCACAGCGTGTTTGTCAGTTATCTGAAACGAGTAATGATCGATTGCCTAACAAGTCTTAAATATGACGATGAACTGTATTATCGGAACATTGACTTCTCTCTTGCTGCGAAATGCACAGTTTGTTTTGGAGAAACTGAGCGCTGCCTTCGACATGATAAGGAGAAGTGTGAGCATGACGACTGTGGTCACTTCTGGTTGCTAGATGATCTTCAGGGAAGTTCAGAAGATCCTGTTTGTCCCAACGCCTTTCTCGAAACAAGAGAGTTCTCACTCGAACGTGTACAACCTTGGATAATTATGGGTATGTATCGTTTTCTGTAATGTGTGTTGCCTATTACCCCATGAACCTCGAACACAAATATAAGTTAGTTTAGTTTAGTTTGGTTTGGTTTAGTTTAGTTAGGTTTAATTTAGTTGTATAAGTAAATGTTATACAACAAACTTTAAAGCCTGTGGTCTAAAAATTACTTTTGAAAAATTACCATAACAAGTTTGTTTCAAAACAATAGACATGAGAGTAACCTAAGATGGTAACTAAGAAAATACGCGGCCTCTATCTTTCCCATCTTTCCTGTATGTGTTTCCTGTTTGTTTTGAATAGTAAGTACCTCTTTCTTGGAGGTCGACCAGATTTAGTGTACCACACAAAGCTTGGGTGCATGGAAAGAAAAAGTCGTTTGCGTTATTAAAACTGTAACTTCAAATAAAAACACCAGTAATTTTCATAAAACATTCTTGAGATCTTGTTGCTTCAAAAAATATTGGGTTGTGAAGGGAAAACCAGTTGATCACCTGCGAGACTTTTCAATAAAATAATTAAAATATTTAGTCTAGTGACATTTACTTCAATATCGACATGATTAAGTCGTTTTAATGTCACACGAATAATAGTAATATTCTTAAAACTTTGAATGCTTTTATTGTCTTTATTGATAATTTTATTAATTCGTTTAATTAGGTTAATTGTTATGCAAGCTCCCTCATTGAAGATATTTGTTGTTTTTAATTTTTTAAACGAGGCTTTCATTTCTCTATTCAAGAGCGAGGTGCAGGAATCTTGTTCTGGAGATGTTCCAGGTACATCTGTTTTAAGAAGCTATAAGACGACTTTTCTTTTTTGTTAAGATGACGTGATTGCATATACTATAGTGGAGTTTTTGCTATTTTAATGAAGAATAATTTATAAAATGGCGCTGGGGCATGAAGTGCTCATTCTTAAACATTTATATATTTAGAGAAAAACTTTACTTGATTGTGGCTGGGATTCGAACCCGTGACCTTTGGTTTACTAGTCCGACGTTCTACCGATTGAGCTACATGGTCAAGTTGGGAGCAAGTGGGAGGCATGGGTGGCACAACAAGTGTTTTTGTTAAAATTTCAAGTAGCAATTGACTTTTTAAAAGTACTGTAGATCTGTAATGTTTGTAATTAGTGGGATTTTACCGAAATTGTGGGACCTCCTCTTCTCTAAAAGTCCAAAGTAGTGTTGCTGAATTAAGAAGATTGTAAACAATTTCTTTAAAAAATCTTAAACAACCAAACTTTATGCATGATGATGTCATAAACTATTTAAATGACAAAGGAATGCAGACTTACCTCGCTTGTTGCGTGACCAAAATCTGAAAATAACTCTGGGTACAAGGTTGGGCGGAGTATCCAAGATGGCGGATATAGTTGTTGAGTGTTATATACTCGTTCAAGACTCGTGTCTTTTGAATATTCAACGATATTTGACGGCAGAATTCAGTGATATCACGAATTGTCCGTATGCTAACAACCAATCACAATCATGAGAGAGTGAAAAATGCGTAATAATACAATCATTCTGTTATCATTCAAAAACTTGTACAGTATATAGCCTTTCAATGCCTGCCGAGACGGCGAAACCATTGTGATACTTGGGGGAAGAAGTGGTTACGGGTTTGGGTCCGTCTGTTACCAACAAAGTCTTTTTTAGATATCGTAACTATTGTGTTCAAAGTTACAAACGTCTATTTTGTTTTCAAAGGATCATCAGCGGTTGCCGAAACAAAGTCTGAAGATCCAGTTGTAAAGATTTTGCATGTTCCAGGTAACTACAAACTAATATTATATCTACAGCAAAGTGAAAAGGTAGTAAACTGCCGAGATATCGAAATACTAACGTTTCTGGGCTATTCAAAACTGATACTGTCTACGCAGCACTTTTTTACTCACTCGATATTATATGTATACATTCATTGTGGGAAATTAAAAAATATATGCATAAAATAAAGATAATGAGCGCAATCAAGCATTTCTTGTACACGGAGAATCTTGCGGTAAAATATTTAATAAAATCTCATCCAAATTTTGACTAAACCAAAATTTAATGGTTTGGTAGTTGGTCTATGGCCAACGCTTCTGCAAACTTTCATGGAAATCGGTGCAGTATTTGGCGACAGACAAACAAACAGGGACAGACAGACAGACAGACAGACAAGTAAAAAGACAGAAAAGGGTAAAAACATAACCTCCTTACGGAGGTAATTATACAGCAATCTACCATTGAGCCCATCAGATTATTTTGCAGAATTTGTATAAGTCAAAATGCACACACGCAGATAGTAGTGTCTGATCAGAATGCTGATCACAATGGTTCCTGTGAGAATCAAGGAACCCACACCAATATATACCTAAGGATAGAAGAAAACAACCGTGAAATCTCCTACCAAAAAAACACAATTTGTTGTCAGTTGTAGAAATTGATATCTTACCTCGACAAGATAAACTCTCCTCACCGAAATTGTAAGACAGTTCACAGCATGTCTAGCACGGCTTGACTCGTGGCATTGCCAGTTCAGAAAATCCATCGCCGTCGTGGTGTTGACAAACTTCAAATGTACATGCAATTTATCAGAGCAAATCCTTCTAGCGTGTGATGTAAGTTGTAGGAAGAAACTTTCTACGTCACAAAACGTCATAAATTGGTCAACAAACAAATAAATAAATAAATAAATAAATAAATAAATAAAGTCTCGAAATCGAGATTTCGTTGACTATACATAACTTGGCAAAGAGGTCTGGAGATGAGACACAGGAAACCCATGTCAACATTAGTGTGCTGCCTCGCTCACGCTCGGTGGTAAAAAGAATTTTAATTCGGCGGCCATTTTTGAATAAGGCCTATAGTCATTCAAAATATGGTCTAGAAACTCCGCTAAAGTCTTAGTTACATCTTTTTGTTTGTCTTTATGCAGATTTGTGCATGGTGCAAGGCCACTGAACCCATTGTGTTTTAGTATAATGAAATAATTATCCAATAGTAACGTTTCAGTTCAATCACACAACCGTGCTATTTAAATATTAATAAACCTAAACAAAGGATGTGCACGGTGTAAGGCACGGTTCAACATAAACCGCAGCTTATTTGTCAAACACTTTGAAATTTGCCGAGTTTCGATCCAGACCCGTATCTCGTCTACCCCAGGTAGCCTGAGTAATAATTGGTACGGGGTTTTGGATCCTGGTTTGGGTCCGTCTGTTACTAAAAAGTTTTTTTTTAAACATTCTAGCTGGTAGCTCGAGTAATTTGTTCAAAGTTACATGCAAACGTCTATTTTGTTTTCAAAGGATCGTCAGCTGTCGGCCAAGCAAGGTCTGAAAATCCTAAAGATTCAGTTCCAAAGACTTTACGTGTTCCAGGTAAGTACAAACTAATATTATATCTAGAGCAATGTGAAAAGGTAGTAAACTGCCGAGATTTTAGTAACGAAATACTAACGTTTCTAGGCTATATATCCAAAAGATCAAAACTGACACTGCGTACGCAGCATTTTTTTTACTACATTCGAATATTATATGTATACATGTACTGTGAGAAATTAATCTTTAAAATTTGGTAAGAGATCCAATAGTAGTAAGAATCATCTCGTATACATCAAGGAACCTATACTAGGTAACTCTATTTGCTACTTTTGCTAATAGGATTATCCAATGAGCAAACGAATGTCTTGCCCGACTGAGGAATCTTGTATTTATGCTCGTAATAAAATGCAAAGCTCTCTAGCACGAAAACGACAGCTAAAGCGTCAAGGCGAGTTTACAGTCCCGGACTACGCGGGGCAAAATCTCGCAGTCTTATTTTAGTCAAATCAGACGTTTCTCTATGTTGGGAACGGTACGCAGGCGTTGCTATAGACTTCTACAATCAAGGCCAAATGTTGTGGGACAATTGCTTTTAATTTCTTCAAAACGTTGGTGTCCACCATTTCTTCCTTTCCGATGTCGAAAATAACTGAAATTTGACAAAAATATAGAGTTTTGGACTCGACGCATTTTGTCGAAATTTTTATAATATATTCTTTCAACATTGAAAAGGAGGGAGGGAGAGCAGCGATAAGGAAAGATGGTATATAGAATAAAAGATAAGCCAGAAAGAAGTTGCAAAAACGCGGTGATGCCCTGTCCACTTTTAGCTGTGAGTGTAGCTTTTTGTCATGAAGGAAATCCTTTATCCTTAAGTTATAGTTCAATTTTTCAATACTGTGAACGGACGGAGAAACGAACAAGAATCGTAATTGATGGCGCCAAAAGTTGGTTTAATACGTGCAAAGAATGATGGTTAAATGTACAATTTTCTATCTTTTTCGTTATTGTGTTGGGAATATAATCAAACTACAAATTTTACTGAACCGAGATATTAAGGGCAGACAGAACATAAGGGGGGGGGGGGGGGGGGGGGAGCTTTTTACATCTTATAATGGCGTACACGAAACGACACTTTACTGATTAAAAAATGAAAAACTCAAATAATTTCTTGTTTTATCCTAGCGTGTTCAGGGCATTTTGATGCTTTTGGACAGCTTCTCACTAGTCCAAGGCCAGCTTACGAAAACAATCCGAGTGTTTTCCCAGTGCTGTCTGGTGCGGAGGTACTAGGAACAGGCTTTGTTCTACAATGGCAAAATAAGTGCTACGTGATTTCTCCATCGATACCAGGTAAACAGTGCCATGCTCTTATCCCGGTCCAGTATGAATTTCAACGCGTTGATTTAACACCCGGTAGCGAGAATAACAACCTTGTGGCCACTTCACTGAAAGAAGACTCGAGTATGTTGAAGCTCTCACTCGCCTCCAAAGACAGCCTTGACAACGGCAAAAAAATCTATATGGTGCCACGCTTGGACCGTTGTCGTTGTCGTCACTGCGACAATTTCCAGACAAAATGTCTCTCTAAATCTTGCCAAGTGCATGTGAAATCTGCAGTTAAAGGCTCTTATAACTATAAGAAGAAAGGAGGGCCGTTTAAAGACTACCCGCGTGGTGCTCCTGTTGTGAATAGAAAAAATGAAGTGGTGGGAATTATCAAGTCGTATGAAAAGGATGGTCGCGATTTTGAAGTTGCAGCTATTGACATGTTGGAGCTCGAACAACGTGGGGTCACTCTACTGAAAGACCAAGGTGAGAAACAGAAAGAAAAATGATCTACCAGGATGTTTTTGTTGCTATGTGTTGTGACCTGTGAAGGACATATGCTATAGACATACATTTCAAGAGAATGATTAAACCCGTAACTTTTTTATTCAAGGTGAGACGCTCTAACTATTTGGGTTAGTCGGACTCAGAAGTGGTTACGGGTTTGATTTATTTTTTAGAGTATCATAGATTGAATAACTTCTTCAAACATATAAGATTTTTGGTTTCATTTTAAAGGGACCGTCAGTTTTCAGCAAAGCAAAACACTTAGACAATGGTTTAGTGTTGTAGAACAATGGCTGAGTGTTGTAGAACAATGGCTGAGTGTTATAGAACAATGGCTGAGTGTTGTAGAACAATGGCTGAGTACTGTAGAACAATGGCTGAGTGTTGTAGAACAATGGCTGAGTGTTGTAGAACAATGGCTGAGTGTTGTAGAACAATGGCTGAGTGTTGTATATACAATGGCTGAGTACTGTAGAACAATGGCTGAGTGTTGTAGAACAATGGCTGAGTGTTGTAGAACAATGGCTGAGTGTTGTAGAACAATGGCTGAGTGTTGTATATACAATGGCTGAGTGTTGTAGAACAATGGCTGAGTATTGCAGAACAATGGCTGAGTATTGTAGAACAATGGCTGAGTGTTGTAGAATAATATCTGAGTATTGTAGAACAATGTATGAGAATTGTAGAATAATGGCTGAGTATTCTAAAACAATATCTGAGTGTTGTAGAACAATGTCTGAGAATTGTAGAACGATGGCTGAGTATTGTAGAACAATGGCTGAGTGTTGTAGAACAATGGCTGAGAATTGTAGAACAATGACTGAGTGTTGTAGAACAATGGCTGAGAATTGTAGAACAATGGCTGAGTGTTGTAGAACAATGGCTGAGTGTTGTAGAACAATGCCTGAGTATTGCAGAACAATGGCTGAGTATTGTAGAACAATGGCTGAGTGTTGTAGAATAATATCTGAGTATTGTAGAACAATGTATGAGAATTGTAGAATAATGGCTGAGTATTCTAAAACAATATCTGAGTGTTGTAGAACAATGTCTGAGAATTGTAGAACGATGGCTGAGTATTGTAGAACAATGGCTGAGTGTTGTAGAACAATGGCTGAGAATTGTAGAACAATGACTGAGTGTTGTAGAACAATGGCTGAGAATTGTAGAACAATGGCTGAGTGTTGTAGAACAATGGCTGAGTGTTGTAGAACAATGGCTGAGTGTTGTAGAACAATGGCTGAGTGTTGTATATACAATGGCTAAGTATTGTAGAACAATGGCTGAGTGTTGTAGAACAATGGCTGAGTGTTGTAGAACAATGTCTGAGTATTGTAGAACAATGGCTGAGTATTGTAGAACAATGGCTGAGTGTTGTAGAACAATGGCTGAGAATTGTAGAACAATGCCTGAGTGTTGTAGAACAATGGCTGAGAATTGTAGAACAATGGCTGAGTGTTGTAGAACAATGGCTGAGTGTTGTAGAACAATGGCTGAGTGTTGTAGAACAATGGCTGAGTGTTGTATATACAATGGCTGAGTATTGTAGAACAATGGCTGAGTGTTGTAGAACAATGGCTGAGTGTTGTAGAACAATGTCTGAGTATTGTAGAACAATGGCTGAGAATTGTAGAACAATGGCTGAGTGTTGTAGAACAATGGCTGAGTGTTGTAGAACAATGGCTGAGTGTTGTATATACAATGGCTGAGTATTGTAGATCAATGGCTGAGTGTTGAAGAACAATGGCTGAGTGTTGTAGAACAATGGCTGAATGTTGTATATACAATGGCTGAGTGTTGTAGAACAATCGTTGAGTGTTGTAGAACAATGGCTGACTATTGTAGAACAATGGCTGAGTATTGTAGAACAATGGCTGAGTATTGTAGAACAATGGATGAGTGTTGTAGAACAATGGCTGAGTGTTGTAGAACAATGGCTGAGTGTTGTAGAACAATGTCTGAGTATTGCAGAACAATTGCTGAGTATTGTAGAACAATGGCTGAGTGTTGTAGAATAATGTCTGAGTATTGTAGAACAATGTATGAGAATGACTGAGTGTTGTAGAACAATGGCTGAGTGTTGTAGAACAATGGCTGAGTATTGTAGAACAATGGCTGAGTGTTGTAGAACAATGGCTGAGTGTTGTATATACAATGGCTGAGTGTTGTAGAACAATCGTTGAGTGTTGTAGAACAATGGCTGACTATTGTAGAACAATGGCTGAGTATTGTAGAACAATGGCTGAGTATTGTAGAACAATGGATGAGTGTTGTAGAACAATGGCAGAGTGTTGTAGAACAATGGCTGAGTATTGTAGAACAATGGCTGACTATTGTAGAACAATGGCTGAGTGTTGTAGAACAACGGCTGAGTGTTGTAGAACAATGGCTGAGTGTTGTTGAACAATGGATGAGTGTTGTAGAACAATGGCTGAGTGTTGTAGAACAATGGCTGAGTATTGTAGAACAATGGCTGACTATTGTAGAACAATGGCTGAGTGTTGTAGAACAACGGCTGAGTATTGTAGAACAACGGCTGAGTGTTGTAGAACAATGGCTGAGTGTTGTAGAACAATGTCTGAGTATTGTAGAACAATGTATGAGAATTGTAGAACAATGGCTGAGTATTCTAAAACAATGACTGAGTGTTGTAGAACAATGGCTGAGTATTCAAAAACAATGGCTGAGTGTTGTAGAACAATGGCTGAGAATTGTAGAACAATGGCTGAGTGTTGTAGAACAATGGCTGAGTGTTGTAGAACAATGGCTGAGTGTTGTATATACAATGGCTGAGTATTGTAGAACAATGGCTGAGTGTTGTAGAACAATGGCTGAGTGTTGTAGAACAATGTCTGAGTATTGTAGAACAATGTATGAGAATTGTAGAACAATGGCTGAGTATTCTAAAACAATGACTGAGTGTCGTAGAACAATGGCTGAGTGTTGTAGAACAATGGCTGAGTATTGTAGAACAATGGCTGACTATTGTAGAACAATGGCTGAGTGTTGTAGAACAACGGCTGAGTGTTGTAGAACAATGGCTGAGTGTTGTAGAACAATGGCTGAGAATTGTAGAACAATGGCTGAGTGTTGTAGAACAATGGCTGAGTGTTGTAGAACAATGGCTGAGTGTTGTATATACAATGGCTGAGTATTGTAGAACAATGGCTGAGTGTTGTAGAACAATGGCTGAGTGTTGTAGAACAATGTCTGAGTATTGTAGAACAATGTATGAGAATTGTAGAACAATGGCTGAGTATTCTAAAACAATGACTGAGTGTCGTAGAACAATGGCTGAGTGTTGTAGAACAATGGCTGAGTATTGTAGAACAATGGCTGACTATTGTAGAACAATGGCTGAGTGTTGTAGAACAACGGCTGAGTGTTGTAGAACAATGGCTGAGTGTTGTAGAACAATGGATGAGTGTTGTAGAACAATGGCTGAGTGTTGTAGAACAATGGCTGAGTATTGTAGAACAATGGCTGACTATTGTAGAACAATGGCTGAGTGTTGTAGAACAACGGCTGAGTATTGTAGAACAATGGCTGAGTGTTGTAGAACAATGTCTGAGTATTGTAGAACAATGTATGAGAATTGTAGAACAATGGCTGAGTATTCTAAAACAATGACTGAGTGTTGTACAACAATGGCTGAGTATTCAAAAACAATGGCTGAGTGTTGTAGAACAATGGCTGAGAATTGTAGAACAATGGCTGAGTGTTGTAGAACAATGGCTGAGTGTTGTAGAACAATGGCTGAGTGTTGTATATACAATGGCTGAGTATTGTAGAACAATGGCTGAGTGTTGTAGAACAATGGCTGAGTGTTGTAGAACAATGTCTGAGTATTGTAGAACAATGTATGAGAATTGTAGAACAATGGCTGAGTATTCTAAAACAATGACTGAGTGTTGTAGAACAATGGCTGAGTATTCGAAAACAATTTCTGAGAATTGTAGAACAATGGCTGAGTATTGTAGAACAATGGCTGAATGTTGTAGAACAATGTCTGAGTATTGTAGAACAATGTATGAGAATTGTAGAACAATGGCTGAGTATTATAAAACAATGGCTGGGTGTTGTAGAACAATGTCTGAGAGTTGTAGAACAATGGCTGAGTACTGTAGAACAATGGCTGAGTGTTGTATATACAATGGCTGAGTGTTGTAGAACAATGGCTGAGTGTTGTAGAACAATGGCTGAGTGTTGTAGAACAATGGCTGAGTGTTGTAGAACAATGGCGGAGTGTTGTAGAACAATGGCGGAGTGTTGTATATACAATGGCTGAGTGTTGTAGAACAATGGTTGAGTGTTGTAGAACAATGGCTGACTATTGTAGAACAATGGCTGAGTGTTGTAGAAGAATGGCTGAGAATTGTAGAACAATGGCTGAGTGTTGTAGAACAATGGCTGAGTGTTGTAGAACAATGGCTGAGTGTTGTAGAACAATGGCTGAGTGTTGTATATACAATGGCTGAGTGTTTTATATACAATGGCTGAGTGTTGTAGAACAATGGCTGAGTGTTGTAGAACAATGGCTGAGTGTTCTAGAACAATGTCTGAGTATTGTAGAACAATGTATGAGAATTGTAGAACAATGGCTGAGTATTCTAAAACAATGACTGAGTGTTGTAGAACAATGGCTGAGTATTGCAGAACAATGGCTGAGTATTGTAGAACAATGGCTGAGTGTTGTAGGATAATGTCTGAGTATTGTAGAACAATGTATGAGAATTGTAGAATAATGGCTGAGTATTCTAAAACAATATCTGAGTGTTGTAGAACAATGTCTGAGAATTGTAGAACAATGGCTGAGTATTGTAGAACAATGGCTGAGTGTTGTAGAACAATTGCTGAGAATTGTAGAACAATGGCTGAGTGTTGTAGAACAATGGCTGAGTATTGTAGAACAATGGCTGAGTGTTGTAGAACAATGGCTGAGTGTTGTAGAACAATGTCTGAGTATTGTAGAACAATGTATGAGAACCGAGATATTAAGGGCAGACAGAACATGCAGGGGGGGGGGGGGAGTTTTTTACATCTTATAATGGCGTACACGAAACGACACTTTACTGATTTAAAAAATGAAAAACTCAAATAATTTCTTGTTCTATCCTAGCGTGTTCGGGATGTATTGGTGCTTTTGGAGAGGTTCTCACTGGTCCAAGGCCAGCTTACGAAAACAATCTGAGTGTTTTCCCAGTGCTGTCTGGTAAGGAGGTATTAGGAACAGGCTTTGTTCTACAATGGCAAAATAAGTGCTACGTGATTTCTCCATCGATACCAGGTAAACAGTGCCATGCTCTTATCCCGGTCCTGTATGAATTTCAACGCGTTGATTTAACACCCGGTAGCGAGAATAACAACCTTGTGGCCACTTCACTGAAAGAAGACTGGAGTATGTTGAAGCTCTCACTCGCCTCCGAAGACAGCCTTGACAACGGCAAAAAAATATATATGGTGCCACGCTTGGACCGTTGTCGCTGTCGCGACTGCGACAAGTTCCAGACAAAACGTCTCTCTAAATCTTGCCAAGTGCACGTGAAATCTGCAGTTAAAGGCTCTTATAACTATAAGAAGGAAAAAGGGCCGTTTAAAGACTACCCGCGTGGTGCTCCTGTTGTGAATCGAAAAAAAGAAGTGGTGGGAATTATCAAGTCGTATGAAAAGCATGGTCACTATTTTGAAGTTGCAGCTATTGACATGTTGGAGCTCGAACAACGTGGGGTCACTTTACTGAAAGACCAAGGTGAGAAACAGAAAGAAAGAGAATGATTAAACCCGTAACTTTTTTATTCCAGGTGAGAGTGAGACGCTCTAACTATTTGGGTTAGTCGGACTCAGAAGTGGTTACGGGTTTGATTTATTTTGTTGCTTCAAACATTTTAGAGTATCATAGATTGAATAACTTCTTCAAACATATAAGATTTTTGGTTTCATTTTAAAGGGACCGTCAGTTTTCAGCAAAGCAAAACACTTAGACAATGGCTGAGAATTGTAGAACAATGGCTGAGTGTTGTAGAACAATGGCTGAGTGTTGTAGAACAATGGCTGAGTGTTGTATATACAATGGCTGAGTATTGTAGAACAATGGCTGAGTGTTGTAGAACAATGGCTGAGTGTTGTAGAACAATGTCTGAGTATTGTAGAACAATGTATGAGAATTGTAGAACAATGGCTGAGTATTCTAAAACAATGACTGAGTGTTGTAGAACAATGGCTGAGTATTCGAAAACAATTTCTGAGAATTGTAGAACAATGGCTGAGTATTGTAGAACAATGGCTGAATGTTGTAGAACAATGTCTGAGTATTGTAGAACAATGTATGAGAATTGTAGAACAATGGCTGAGTATTATAAAACAATGGCTGGGTGTTGTAGAACAATGTCTGAGAGTTGTAGAACAATGGCTGAGTACTGTAGAACAATGGCTGAGTGTTGTATATACAATGGCTGAGTGTTGTAGAACAATGGCTGAGTGTTGTAGAACAATGGCTGAGTGTTGTAGAACAATGGCTGAGTGTTGTAGAACAATGGCGGAGTGTTGTAGAACAATGGCGGAGTGTTGTATATACAATGGCTGAGTGTTGTAGAACAATGGTTGAGTGTTGTAGAACAATGGCTGACTATTGTAGAACAATGGCTGAGTGTTGTAGAAGAATGGCTGAGAATTGTAGAACAATGGCTGAGTGTTGTAGAACAATGGCTGAGTGTTGTAGAACAATGGCTGAGTGTTGTAGAACAATGGCTGAGTGTTGTATATACAATGGCTGAGTGTTTTATATACAATGGCTGAGTGTTGTAGAACAATGGCTGAGTGTTGTAGAACAATGGCTGAGTGTTCTAGAACAATGTCTGAGTATTGTAGAACAATGTATGAGAATTGTAGAACAATGGCTGAGTATTCTAAAACAATGACTGAGTGTTGTAGAACAATGGCTGAGTATTGCAGAACAATGGCTGAGTATTGTAGAACAATGGCTGAGTGTTGTAGAATAATGTCTGAGTATTGTAGAACAATGTATGAGAATTGTAGAATAATGGCTGAGTATTCTAAAACAATATCTGAGTGTTGTAGAACAATGTCTGAGAATTGTAGAACAATGGCTGAGTATTGTAGAACAATGGCTGAGTGTTGTAGAACAATTGCTGAGAATTGTAGAACAATGGCTGAGTGTTGTAGAACAACGGCTGAGTGTTGTAGAACAATGGCTGAGTGTTGTAGAACAAAGGCTGAGTGTTGTATATACAATGGCTGAGTATTGTAGAACAATGGCTGAGTGTTGTAGAACAATGGCTGAGTGTTGTAGAACAATGTCTGAGTATTGTAGAACAATGTATGAGAACCGAGATATTAAGGGCAGACAGAACATGCAGGGGGGGGGGAGTTTTTTACATCTTATAATGGCGTACACGAAACGACACTTTACTGATTTAAAAAATGAAAAACTCAAATAATTTCTTGTTCTATCCTAGCGTGTTCGGGATGTATTGGTGCTTTTGGAGAGGTTCTCACTGGTCCAAGGCCAGCTTACGAAAACAATCTGAGTGTTTTCCCAGTGCTGTCTGGTAAGGAGGTATTAGGAACAGGCTTTGTTCTACAATGGCAAAATAAGTGCTACGTGATTTCTCCATCGATACCAGGTAAACAGTGCCATGCTCTTATCCCGGTCCTGTATGAATTTCAACGCGTTGATTTAACACCCGGTAGCGAGAATAACAACCTTGTGGCCACTTCACTGAAAGAAGACTGGAGTATGTTGAAGCTCTCACTCGCCTCCGAAGACAGCCTTGACAACGGCAAAAAAATATATATGGTGCCACGCTTGGACCGTTGTCGCTGTCGCGACTGCGACAAGTTCCAGACAAAACGTCTCTCTAAATCTTGCCAAGTGCACGTGAAATCTGCAGTTAAAGGCTCTTATAACTATAAGAAGGAAAAAGGGCCGTTTAAAGACTACCCGCGTGGTGCTCCTGTTGTGAATCGAAAAAAAGAAGTGGTGGGAATTATCAAGTCGTATGAAAAGCATGGTCACTATTTTGAAGTTGCAGCTATTGACATGTTGGAGCTCGAACAACGTGGGGTCACTTTACTGAAAGACCAAGGTGAGAAACAGAAAGAAAGAGAATGATTAAACCCGTAACTTTTTTATTCCAGGTGAGAGTGAGACGCTCTAACTATTTGGGTTAGTCGGACTCAGAAGTGGTTACGGGTTTGATTTATTTTGTTGCTTCAAACATTTTAGAGTATCATAGATTGAATAACTTCTTCAAACATATAAGATTTTTGGTTTCATTTTAAAGGGACCGTCAGTTTTCAGCAAAGCAAAACACTTAGACAATGGCTGAGTATTGTAGAACAATAGCTGAGTAGTGTAGACCAATGGCTGAGCGTTAAGTGTACAACAATGGCTGAGTGTTGTAGAACAATGTCTGAGAATTGTAGAACAATGACTGAGTGTTGTAGAAAAATGGCTGAGTATGGTAGAACAATGGCTGAGTATTGTAGAACAATGGCTGAGTATTGTAGAACAATGGCTGAGTGTTGTAGAACAATGTCTGAGTATATATTGTATATACAATGGCCGAGTGTTGTAGTACAATAGATAAGTATTGTAGAACAATGTTTGTCCATTGTTCTTAGGCAAAATAGCAAAATAGATAGTCCAAGTTTATGAAATAAACAATTTTTCAGCATATTTTTGTATTTTTTTACTATTGCATGCTTTCTTATGCAAAAAACGCAAAATAATTGTTGGTGTGTTGTGATTGTTACAGGAAGAACGTCTCCCTCGAGTTGATAAGTTGATTGATGAACCAAAGAGAGACGATGAAGGTACAACTTTAACAATAATATGTCAAGAAGTAATTTCAACGTCACCTGAAATAGCGTGTTGTACTTTATGTGGAAGTTAATAAAAAGACAATTAGCCTGATGGATTAAGTATAGTTATATATCTCGACTTCAATGCAAGGCCATTTTAGACCAAATTATTAGCAAATTATGCTATGAACCATTTTTCTAGATTTCGTTAAACAACGAAAACAAAAAATCAACCTTGTCACGGAGGGTTGAAATCAAATAACGAGGATTTTACATAAATGTGGTCAAATTCTTTTTGTTTTTCTTTCCGTACGTAGATGGTGCCAGTCAAACTGTTCTTTCTTTTTGTAAATGATAGTTGGTGCCAGCCAAGTTGTTCTTTCTTCTCGTAAATGGATGGTGCTGGCCAAGTTGTTCTCTCTTCTCGTAAATGGATGGTGCTGGCCAAGTTGTTCTCTCTTCTCGTAAATGGATGGTGCTGGCCAAGTTGTTCTCTCTTCTCGTAAATGGATGGTGCTGGCCAAGTTGTTCTCTCTTCTCGTAGATGGATGGTGCTGGCCAAGTTGTTCTTTCTTCTCGTAAATGGATGGTGCCAGCCAAGTTGTTCTCTCTTCTCGTAAATGGATGCTGCCAGCCATGCAGTTCTTTCTTTCCGTAAATAATGGATGGTGCAATCCAAGTTGTTCTTCCTTGTCGTAAATAATGGATGGTGCTCGCCAAAGTGTTTTTCCTTTTCGTTACTAATCTATTACAAAAGCTGAGAGTACTCTGAGACTGCATACCTCCGCCAGTGGGTTATCATAGGGAGTGTTTATAGGGACGTAAGTCATCCTGTCCACCAGATCTAGGCATATACAGGGGGTGGACAAAAAAAGTGGCCATCATTAAAAATATGGTTAATGTGGAATAACTATTATTCGGGAAACAAATGTAAAGTGATATATTTTAAAATGCATGCGTCAATATCTGCTCAAATATGATATCCAATTCTAATTTTGTTATTGGTTTAAAAAGTACATTAACTTTGAAAGCATGCCACGCTGTGAAGCTGTAGTGAGATCAAGTGAAGTGGCAAAAAAAATATCTAACTATTTTGCTGCTATAACACGTTCATAGTATACAAACTCCATTAATCATTTTGAAGACCAATTGGAATAAGTCGAACTAAGATTCACTTCGAACTAAGATTGAAAATTATGAAAAATTAATATATTTTTTAAATCAATTGATAAAATTAGAATTTGATATCATATTTGAGCAGATCTTGACGCATGCTTTCTAGAAATATATAACTTTACATATTTTTCTCTACTCTAATAAAAGTTATACAAAGCACATTAATCATACTTTCAATGATGGCCACTATTTTTTGTCCACCCCCTGTATAAACAAAACGCTTGGCTGCACTCGGTTCGACTTACATTATTCAAAAGTGAATAATTGCATGTCCTTAGGTCCATGATCGCTCTGTTCTATAAACAATGAAACTATCAAGTTCATTGCAGTGAACTTTATATATACCTAGCCTGCGAGCAGGCTCTCTCAATGCGGCGCTGTGAAATGAGAGCCTGCAACAATCCTAGGGGTAAATCGATAACGCCCACTTAATTAATATGCAAATGTAGCGAATCAAACCAATCACATTCTTCCGGAAGTCTGTGTAAAAATCCTCATTCGAAGCACAATCCGAAGATGTAAATTTCACACTATCTGACTATCAACTATACTCGTTACTGAAAACTCAAAAAATCTGTTTATAAGAAAGCCAGAAGCAATGTAACGCATCTAACGATTATCGGGTATGTAGTTAGGAGTTTAAAATATTCAACTTTAGACTAAAAACATGTAGCGAAACAGTTTAGCGATGCGTGCACAGCAAAAAAATGATTTTCTTATTAAGAATTTTTTTCTTATTTTAAGAAAATATTTCTTAAAACAAGAAAATCATTTTCTTATAAAGAAATAAATTCTTAAAATAAGAAAATTATTTTCTCAGGAAGAAAAAAATTCTTAAAATAAGAAAATCATTTTCATCATTTTCCTAGTAAGAAAAAAACATTCTTAAAATAAGAAAATCATTTTCTTAGTAAGATAAAAAAATTCTTAAAATGAGAAAAAACAATTCTTGCAAGGATCCAGATTTACTATTGTCTTAAAACAAGAAAATATTTTCTAGAAATGAGAAAACCAGTTTCTTAAACTAAGAAATATTTTCTAGCACATGTTGAACATTTTTCATTTTCATAAAACAAGAAAATATTTTCTTAAAATGAGAAAACCAGTTTTTTACAATAAGAAATATATTTTCTTAGAACATGCCGAGCATTTTCCATTTTCTTAAAACAAGAAAACCAGTTTCTCTAAATAAGAATATTTTCTAGCACATGCATGCATGCACATATGTGCCACTAGAATATTCTATTCGATTTTTTATTCATCTCTAAGTTATAACATTGAGCTTTAAATGCTTTTCCAAGTTTACCATTTGTCATATTTTGTTTATAAGTATTTCACTAATAATTCCACCAAACGTTAACTATATATACGTTTCTTGTCTTCAAAATTCCTGTGCTAACAGATATTTAGTGCAGCATGCTACACACTATTTGATTAGACACAAAACTTGTCAAATGACCTAAATATACTAGCCCATAAAGTTGAATTAAAAAGTAGAAATATTGATTTGTAAAACTCAATGTATGGCTTTCGACTTTATGGGCGAATTTACATAAACGTTTTGTGCTACCTTAAGACCACGCGTGGCTAACGCGGGATTATTAATATCCCATGATGACGCGGGAACTCGGTGACGCGTTCATTTTCGTTTTGAAATTTGAAAGTTCGTTGGCGATTTTGTAATTTATTGCTTCTGGTTTATAAATGGTTCTTCGCTAGACGTATACAGACTACAGACGATGGATGCGATCACATTATTGAAGGTAAGTCATAGATTATTTAATCAGCAATTTTGTATACTGATTTGTATGTATTAAATTTGAAATAGTCGGCAAGGTTACTCTCGGGGTATTTTATATTTATTCGCTACAGAATGTTCTTAATTTATTCGCTAGAAATGTTCTTAATTGTCGGAATACAAACGATTTGCGGTTTGATTCTCACAAAATATGTTTATTTTCGTAGTTTATAAGTATTACAATTAAAGGATTTATGGTTTGTTTTGGGAATTGACAAATTGTTTTGGTAATCATCTATATAGGTAATTCATTTACAAAAAGTCGACCATTTCATTCCCTTTTTGATTTATACAACTGTTATGTTTCAATATTTAATTTAAGAAAAGGCTTTACTGTGTCAACAACATTGCTTGAAAACTAGATATTCCTAGACAGCAATGTTCTCAGTGTTGGAATCTGGGGCAAACTTATAGACCACTTTCATAATAGTGATTAATTTGAATATTCTTTTATGTGCATCTTAATAAGCCTTTCTGGCCTCATTTGTGTGTTTGTAATTCAAAATAATCTTTGCTTCATCATGAGGCCATAAAGGCTTATTTAAATGCACATAAAAGAATATTTAAAATTGTGGCCATTATGAAAGTGGTCTATGCATGTATGCTATAAACCTTTTCAAAGAAGATTAAAATTTAAAATGGGCTGGCCCGGTTAACCGTTAATAGTTAAAGATTTGTTCCGAGTAGCATGTATCGTCAAGATAATCTATGAATATGAACATTTATAGGTATTCTTTTGATAAGTAAGTTAAAATAATCACAGCCGATCTTTATGGGCATTATATACAATGGCTCACCTTCGGCTCGCCATTGTAAATGCCCATAAAGCTTGTCTGCTCATATTTTAACTATTACTTGTAATAACATATAGATGGATTGATTATTCAGCAACCAGGGTTGTTAAAAGCCCGGGTTTTAAAAAAAAAACCAGCCCACCCTTTTTTTTTTAAATAAAAACCCAGGTTTCTGGGGGAATTCTCAAGTTCAATTTGGTAGACTGTATTGCTTTTGTTTTACTGTTTTATCTGTAATTATGCTGTAATACAGTAACATTATAAGACAGTCACAAATTTACATCAGTCAAAATTAGGCTAAATGCCAAATTTGGTTAATATTTTTAATACTGTATGTCTGTATCTTGTACTGTTGCACAGGTCACTAGTCCTTTTGGTAAACTGCAAATGGTGTATGTTACTACATTCTAGTATTCACGGGTATTTTACTTCTTTCTAGGTGTTCTAGCACTAACTTAGTAACTTCTCTGATGTTAAAAAAATTGCAAACATAAAAAAAATACAATTTGGGTAAGAAACCTGGCTTTTTTCCTAAAAAAAACCCAGCCCAGGTGGGTAGGTACCCGGGTACCCTGGCAGCTACCCATGACAACCCTGACAGCAACCAGGAGGTTGTATTTTTGCCTTGGTTTGTCTGTCTGTCTGTCTGTCTGTCAGAAGGGTAAATGTGTATAGAACAGTTTGATCTGAAAGTTGTACACCAGTTAAGGACACATCTATCAAATTAGGGTAGAATTTGGATGAAAATAAATATATTCTTAACACATTAGCCTTGTGTTGTTGGTGTAAAACCTATATGAGTGCATGCATATAATGCACGCAAGATACAGCTAAATCAATTAAGGTTGTCCTCTGAAGGTCAAAACCCTAACCACAAAACCTCTATACCTCTAAGCGTGAAAAGCACACTGGACTTACTTACATACTTTATATCTCTTTCTTAATGTCTCTATTTGATCATATTTTGCAGTAATTTAATAAGGTCATGGAGTGTGTTGTGCAAAAAGCTACGATAAATAGAGACATTAAGAAAGAGATATATACAAGTCCAGTGTGCCTTTCGTGCTTAAAGGTATAGAGGTTTTGCGGTTTTGGCCCTCAGATGACAACCTTAATTGAATTAGCTGTATCTCAAACATCACCGGCAGAATTTCAGGAAAGTGTGTTATGTATTCATGTGAATTTTTTTCCTTGTCTTTCAGGACCATGACGATCCAGATACGTATTGCTTGAAGCAAGTTGGAAATATGCCAGTTCTTGTTCTTGATCATGAGACTATCTATGTGATTGTGGGCAAGAATATATTGTTTCGAACAGAATTAGAGAATGTGGCAGAGGCTGTGGTGGCTTTTCTTGGTTCATTTTACCTATTGGACTTCGACTATCCCCAACAGCACGAGTTTGGTTTGCTGATGCTCCAGACAATAGTTTTCAAAGATGAAAGAATACCAAGTGGCGTTTCCCATGCCTTCGAAGGGATTACCAAGGCTTTCAAAAAGTACAAGACTGGATCTACTTGATCGGGAGATAAGTGGAGATTTTGATAGACTTTGAACTGCACTTGTTCATTACAAACTTAAATGTTTATATTTTGTTATATTAGTTATAATATTTCTATATATATTATGTATTTTTATATATTAATGTTATAATGTGCTATTTTTTTTAAATTAAGAAAATACATTTATTTTAAGAAAATATAACTTATTTGAAGTAATTATTTTCCTAAAATTAGAAAATTTTGACAGAGAATTATAATAGCGAGAAAAAATTACTAAGAAAAAAATTCCTTGTTTTAAGAAAATATAACTTATTTTAAGTAATTATTTCCCTAAAATAAGAAAATTTTGACAGGGATAATTACAGCGAGAAAAAATTACTAAGAAAAGATTTCTTGATTTAAGAAAATATAACTTATTTTAAGTTTCATTTTCTTAAAACAAGAAAATATTTCCCAAGAAATATTTTCTTACTTAGTAATTTTTTCTCGCTATTCTCCCTAGTCAAAATTTTCTTATATTAGGAAAAAAATTACTTAAAATGAGTTATATTTTCTTAAAATAAGATTTATTTTCTTGAACTTCAATAATTTTTTTCTTATTTTAAGAATAATTTTCTCATGTTTTCTAGCTGGGAATTTTTTTTCTTATTTTAAGAAAAAAATACTAGAGAAATGCTTCATTATTTTCTTGAATTAAGATTTATATTTCTTAAAACAAGAATATATTTTTTCTTATTTCAAGAAATATTTTCTCAGATATTTTCTTGGTTAGAAAATATTTCTCGCTATTCTCCCTAGTAAGAAATTTCTTATTCCAAGAAAATAATTCTTGAAATAAGTTGTTTTTTTCTTAAAACAAGAAAACGATTTTTTGCTGTGTGCTAACGTCTCAGTTTGAATCAAATTGAATGTACTAAGATTGGATCATGACAACCTCAGATCTTAGTTTTATAAGTTTGCTATCTCTAATTTGTGGAAGACGAACATAACTTTGATTTAACAAGAAACATTGATAAATCGTTATTCGAGATTAGGTGTTTGTGATTCACGGCTCGCGGCATTCACTGATCCAGGTGATGGCGACAGAATATCGTCAAGATAGCGCTTCTCGTGTATTAAATGTGCCGAAGTTGCAAGAGGTCAAAACGAAGACTTTCACGAACTGCTGTATACGAACGAACATGAAATGAGTTACGCTCCTTCGTAGCTAGGGAAGGTGCGAAAACCTAACTTAAATCAACATACAGACACTTTCAGACGCTTTCAAAGATAGCCGACATATAGAACCAGGTGCGTATCATTATAGTCTAAACGACTAAACGGCGACACATTAATAGTTAAGAAATTCAAGTGTTTTATCAAATTTAGCAAGACTTTCCTTCTGGCTGTTGAGTTAAAAAACTGGGTCATTCTGAACTGAATAACTGGTAGCCTCGAGCCAGTCGGCTTCGAAGGCCTAATATAAATAATACCAGACGCACTGGCGCACAAATTGGATAATATCAATTAAGTTCCAGACAATAGCACAGACATTTAATGGCAGAAAGAAACTTCGTTTGAAAAAGAGCTTACCTCATTTAGCAATAATCTTTATTACACGAATTAAGTGAATGTGTAATCTCCTCTTATTAATATGTTTTGACGTTTTGAACGGCACATTATTATTGAGTCAAGGCGACGGACGGGGCTCGATTTGTGATGAAGTGATGACACTTGCTTCTGTATTATAAAGCCAGGCACTGACAGACAGAGATATTCATGGAGTTTCAATCCGGATCTACTTTAATTGCTATTTCTTTTCTTTTGTTCCACAGCGATGTGTTTCAAAAATATTAAGAGCTACGGCGTCTTTAATAGCCGTCTTATTGAAATATGTCTCGCTCCATGCATTGTTGAAGACTTGAAGTCCGTAAACAATAACTTTAAAAATAATTTATTCTGGATTAATTTTGTTCGACCAATAGAAACTCGCGGCCGCCAAATTCGACCAATAGAAATACGCGGCCTCCGACGGCCGCGAGTGATGAAAAAATCCCATGCTTTGTTGCAGGCCCACATTTCACAGCAACAGGAGGGCCTGCCCGCAGGCTAATATATACCTGGAAGGCTGACTCCAGTCAGTCGCTGCACGAAAAAAGCGAGGCAAAGTTTTCGACGTCAGTTTTGGGCCCCTACGCGGCCATTTTGGATGTCAGCTTCAGTTTTCCGTACGGCTTGAGACAGAACTCGCGAAAAGTAGAACTTTAGTGTTAACACAAGTTAGTTTAATACACCAAATCGTAGTTTCATTGAAGCCCACATGCAAATTAGTTTCCTATTCAATTTGGGCCCCTATGCAAATTACATCGTGTCTATTAAAGCATAACGGGAAGATAACATGGGCCGGGACTGTTTTTTCATGTTTTGAGTTCATTATTTTTAGACACAACGTTTAGGATTATTGTCAAGGATAATCGATAAGCAAAGTTTATTCTTATAGAACACCTAATTTCTGAAATCAGAAATGTTATGTTTACTACGGCTGCTTCAGCCTCATGTTATAAATGAACTACGTTTTATCCTGACTCAGATTGTATGCGCAGTCGAAACTCCGATTTCGTCTACACTTCAAGCATTTCAAGAAGCTTTAAAGAAGGTAGTTTGAAGAGAACGAGTGGCGAGACTTGACTAAATATAGCCAAAAGTGTGATTTAAAAACGTCAGTTTAACAACATGAAACCGAACATGATACTTTACCCATTTGATGCGTGTTTTCGACAGTTTAATGTAGCTGGTAAGATACAAGCTTTATCCTATGCCGTGCAAAGCACTTGTTCTTTTTCGTATCTACTGTAAAAATAGAAATTCGGCTGTTTTTGTGACGGTTATTGGCTAAACAAATTTTGCCGTATGTGGCCTGGAATTGACTTGCAAAAATGCCCCATATCCGTATTTTTTGCCTCACTTTTTGATTTACAGTCGGCCTTCCAGGTATATATAGAGTTCACTGGTTCATTGTTGTTTATTAATTTGCCTAGTTTGTAAATATCAAAGATTTGTATAATATAAGGATAAGGAGCGCAATGAAGCATTTTTTCATTTAGTTCTTCTACACGGAGACGCTTGCAAAAAAGTTTTATGAAATTTTAAACTATAAAGTTCAACCAGAATTTAATGATTGGTCTTCGATCTATGGCTAAACTTTTCGCATCTTGGACGGAAGGACAGACAGACAGACAGACAGACAGACAGACAGACAGACAGACAGACAGACAGACAGACAGACAGTGGTGAGTGCTTAGTGGTAAGTTTTGTCAGTGGTTGAGAGATAGTAGCGTAATTAGGTGTAAACCGTCGGTAATAATCGGTCAGCCTCAGAAAGCTGCGAACTTCTTTGACGCTACAAGGAGAGGGAACTTGTTGTAATGCTGTTACCATAGATGGATCGGGGGCGACTCCCTGCTGGCTAATAGAATGTCCTAGGTAAGTGACTTGGGGTGATGCGAATACGCACTTTAATTTTACGTCCAAATCGTGTTCCCTGAATCGAGTTAAGACGGTCCTAAGACGGATTGTTTTCTCCACCCCAACGGGGCCACCGATCACGTGAGTGTAACCGATCCATTGTCCAGGGTTTTTTCCCCTTTGTTTCGTTGTTGAGATATTTTAGTTTGTGTGATATGCAAATTAAACGTTTTGACGTCACACGTGCATAATGAGTTATCGAAAAAGTTATATATCTTTGCTATTATCAAATATAATAATCACTTGAAGATCCACATGTTTAGTGTTCTGGACATCTACATGCTTCATTCAAATTAATTTGGTTAGATAATAGAAAAGATATCTAACCTTTTCCGTTAGCTCATGAATTTACGACGTTAAAAGGTTTAATTTGCATATCAAACAAACTAAAATATCTCAACAACAAAGTAAGAAAACGAAAAACTGCGAAAGATGTAACTCTATAATTTTAAGTACTGTTTAATAAACGAGCAGGAGTGTTTTATCAGATATAAAGACACGAGGCGAAGCCGAGTGTTTTTATATCTGATAAAACACGAACTGCGAGTTTATTGAACGGCTTCAAAAACGAACCACTTGGCGTAGTAAGTTTGAAAAAATAACCTTGTCTAAGCCGAGAAAATCAAAGCTAAAGTTTATGTAAATCAGGAGGTTTCTTTATCAGATATAAAACCACGGACATGGTACTGATTTCTTTTGTGTTTTCCTTATGAATTATTAATGAGTTTTTGAAGTGTTCTTTCAAATAATAAAAGTGCCGTATTTAACACTTTGAAGCCTGAAGACGAGTGTTTAGTATTTTATTCTGGCTAACACCAGACGATTTTATTCAGCACAGGGAGAGGTCCAGACCTCAAACTGTTAAAGGTGATGTACAGTCCGTTCTGCGCATGTACGAAGCTAATGTTTACATCTAAATTTACAAAAAAAATACTAATACCTTATTCAAGATTGTAAGCTTTTCTTGGTTCCCATTCATTACTTGTACCCAAAACAAAACATTTTCAGGAGAAATAGAAGAAATCCGAGGAGATATCCTCGCCGAATCAACGGTTTACATTGAGCTGAGTACTTCATGTAATTATCTACGAATGTCATATTTTGGGGACCCTATTGCGGTCATGCGCCTTTAAAACCTATCTCTTTAACACTTTGAAGCCAGACGACGAGTCTTTAGTATTTTATTTTGGCTAACGCCAGACGATTTTATTCAGCACAGGGAGAGGTCCAGGCCTCAAAGTGTTGATGCATTGTTACAGACGGCGTATTTTTCATGAACTTAATTCTCATATTTTATACAGCGCATGAAAAATACGCCGTTTATCCTTAACCTTAAGACTGGGCAATCCGTTAGAAAAAGCAATTCGGTATCGTGTATAACTGGCGAGCGTTATTTCATAATTCTTAAATAGAAACAATGCTATAGAGAACTGTTTGACAAAACCACAGTGTGCAGGCGAGTAAGGTCGGTTTAACTCAAAAGAAATGTGAATGCTCGAATGCCACCTTAAAGCAAATAAACGCTTTCCTAAAGCGATTAAGCAAACCTGGGTCTAAATTGGATCGATCGTAGTGGATGAAAGCTTTCTTAGTAAGGACAGCACTGATTCGAGTTTAACACGTTGAGGCCTGGACCTCTCCCTGTGCTGAATAAAATCGTCTGGCGTTAGCCAGAATAAAATACTAAAGACTCGTCGTCAGGCTCCAAAGTGTTAAATATAGAAGATTTGTTTGTTGGAGAAATTTCTAAAATATTTCAGACGGTTTTACAAAGAGCTAGGGCCTATTGTATTGCACATCAGGAGACGAATTAAAGATCTCGCCGATGTAATTGTTCTTTTTATGCTCTCTACTTACACAATAAGTTGTCTTGTGATACTGATAGATCAAATATTCTTCTTCTTTGTATGAGATACGAACTTATATCTTACAGCAGATTTAACAATCGTTATTGTTGAAAAAAAATCATCACTTTGATCGTGTTTCTGTCGGTATGGGCACAGTGCAAGTTTCATCTTAAAGCCAAATGTTTCACCGTTTTCAGAGATTCCAATCTGAAGTGGTAATTAAGGTAATGTAAGCGGTAAATAATGTGTATATTGTTAGGAGGCTGTGAGTACACGGGTTAATTTAGTTAAACTTGGTTGATTCGTGTTATGAAACTTTTTCTTCGGCCAACAACGATTTGAACCAACGGTTAGGATTAGTTTGCAACTAAATTAAAGCAATTCTTGTTGGAAATTTTAGTTTTACAAAACCACAGTACGATCCTAATTAGATAAGTCTGCCAGCTTAACCCGTGTACTTGGCTTCTTAATATTAACATGGTAATATAATGTAACAGAGTTTGGTGGACGTTCGTCAAGCTCAATTACTCAGGAAATGTTTATGAGCTCAAGGTGCAGGGATCGAACTTGTAACCTTCTAATGGCCGGTTAGACCCTCTAACCATTGAGCCACTGAGACTCGGATGGAAGCTAAGATTGCAAATTCACAGTCATATGCGCTCCTAGCGTTCGCATATGAGATATATAGTTAAAGTGATATGATAAGTTGTACGTATATATGGAGTGCATGTGGTACGTTTGCGAGTTTGATGTAATGTAACAGACGTTCGGTTGACTCGTCAAGCTCAATTACTCAGAAAAGATTTCTGAGCTCTAGACTGCAACACGTTCTAGACGTTAGACTGTTAGACGTTCTAGCCATTGGATGGAGAGCTAAAGTTGCAAATTCATAGTCAGGGAGACATAGATGGTGTAACATAACATACGTTTCCTCAAGCTCAATTACTCGGAAGATATTTCTGAGCTCCAGACAGGTTGGAACCTGCAACCTTCTAATGACTGGTTAGACGTTCTAGTTGCAAATTCCTATAGTCAATGAGGCATAGCTGGCACAAGTTGTTAGCGGGGTGCCTCTCCTCGCTGAAGTTAAGCTCGGTCGAATGGTGTTAGTACTTGGATGCATGGTAATTGACTAACTTAGCTTCATGTGATTGTAAAGTTGTTCTCTCCTCTGTTCCTCGAGGGGTTTTCAACAGGTTTTTGGGTTTTCCTCCTAACGAAAAATCAACACCGTAGTTTCCCCAGTTAATTCTACGAACTGTACTTCTATCAAGGGGTGAGGGCCATTGAGTTATCAGTATCTAAATACCGCCATATGTTGTCACTCTCAATAGATTCAATAGATAAAGTCGCTTTATATATGTATGTGCTTCCTAAGCGTAGCGTTTGCATATGAGATGTTGCTAAAGTGATCTGATAGAATATCATACGTATAATGCATGTAGTGCATATGGTACGTTTGCGAGCTTCGTGTAATGTAACAGACGTTTGGTAGATTCCTGATACGAAACTCTTTCTTCGGCAAACAGCGATTTGAATCAATCTTTTCTGAGCCCCAGACAGGGTTCGAACTTGCAACCTTCTAATGACCAGTTAGACGCTCTAATCATTGAGCCACGGAGGCTCACATGGTATAGATGTTCGTCAAGCTCAGTCATTTCTGAGCCCCAGACAGGAATCGAACTTGCGAGTTCTTCATCTGAGCTTCAGTAGCTCAATGGTAAGGTTGTAAATTCATGTGGCTTATGCAAACCGCTGAGATTTTTGGCAAGGAAATACTGACGTTTTGAGCGAGTCTTTCACCAGAGTAAAATTTACACTGAAGGGCTTCGCTCGTGACGTCAGTATTTTATTAAAATCTTGCAAACGCCACCTCTTAAGGCCTTTCTACACGGTACGATTATCGTATACGATCGTCATCGTGATGTATGTGATTCAGCGCCAATTGTGTAAACGACGTTTTTCGACATTCACTATCCAATCCTGAACAAGAATTGTGTCACGTACACAAAATTTCATACGCCAGAATGACAATCGTATACAACAATTGTTTCATGTAGATAGGCCTTTAGGAAGTACATCTGACTATGAGTTTGCAACCTTAGCTCTCCGCGTGAGCCTCAGTAGCTCAATGGTTAGAGCGTCTAACTGGTCATGAGAAGATTACAGGTTCGAACCCTATCTGAGGCTCAGAAACATTTTCTGAATAATTGAGCTTGACGAACATCTACCAAACGACTGTTACATTACACCAAGCTCACAAACGTACTACATGTATTAAGGCCTGGCCAAACGCTTTCAACATCGCATTCAACATTGTTGAACGACGTTGAATAATGTTGAAAGCACGAGTGGCCAAATGAATTCAACATCGTTCAACATTCATGAATGACAATTAATTGAACGCGGGCTACCACAAAAGCTGGAATCGACAATATCCCGCATGGCGCATGTCTCTGTTCAACAAAGTTGAATGAAATGTGGCCAAATGCGTTCAACACCTTTCAACATTTTGAGAACAATAGAAATGTTGAACGCGTGTTTGAACATGTTCAAATTTCATTCAACACCATTCAACAACGTTCAACACAACCTCGTACCCAGGGTCTTACCTCCGCTTCCCCGCCCCCGCCCACCGCTGCGGAAAGACCCTGGTACACGCTGGTCACGTGCTTCCCAAAATATGGGCAGTACAAAATAAATTTAGTGTGGGTAGGGTGGTACAAAAAACTTTCTCGACTTACCGACCGGAGTAGTGTTTATACAAAATGGAAAACATCTGGCCAGATGAAATGTCACGACTCACGAAAGGTGCACAACAACTTGGAGAAACAATCCGAAACGAGATATAATTTAATAAGAATGCCAAAGTCTCAAAGATCAATATTTTGCTGGCTTTGTAGCGACATGTGTTATTTATTGATGGGAGAATATTCGTTTTAAGCATTCGAATCGCGAGGCTTTTAACTGGACGTATTCACTTAAATATAACGGCAGCTTTCACGTGTGGTATTCAACAACGTACAGGTGAAACACATACGTATTTTATTGTTTATATTGAGAGTTTGAAACAGTCTTCCATTTCATTATCAACTGTGAGGTTTACTGTGCTGCGTTGTCGGTTGTATTAACCGTGGTTGTTTTGACCATTTCTCATGCGGACAAAATTATGGTCAGTCGTCCACGAACATGATAACTGATAAATATATTTGATATAAAATGCCAATTTTCAAGTTCATTTTAAAAAGGTTAGTCGATATCCGTACCTATTATATTTTAAACAATTGTTATTATTAATAGTCCGAAAAGCGGCGGATATTAGGTTGTTGCGTTTAAAACGATCAAAACTAAAAGATACGTAACAAGTTAACTTGAATGGGGGTTTCTTTATCGGACAAGAAGTTTGTGACAGCAAAGAAGCAGAAAAATCGACAAGATTCGCCCGCTTTCTTGAAGTCTACTGAAAGTACTATTTCTTTAAGCATAGCTTTAAGTAAACAACACAGCGCATTCAGAAATGCAGACAGATGACAACAAAGGTTCGACATATATTTCACCTTTGCCTTATTAAATGTGTCTAGTGTCTTGCTGTAGCATTATAGAATGATCTTGGTTTCAAATATTTTACTATTTTAGTACTGTTTATTTTTGTTTATTTGTCGTACGTTGATTAATACTATTACTCGATATTTTAATATACTTTGCCGAATGGAGGAGCGGCAACAGTTTTCGTAGTGGCGTATTCATATTTCATGATCAAGCGACGAAAGATCAAATTTGCGGAGTAACTGGAGTTTATATAAACAGAAAAATGATAATAAGATATCGATTAATCGACTATATATTGTATAATTTAAGCACCCAGGTTGACGATTATTAATTAAACGAATGGGAACATCAAAAACTTTCTTCATTGTAAACTTAAATAAACACAGCGATTTATTATAAACTAAAAACAATAGCTGTCAAAACAACTTGTTTCAATTTTAAAATCGTATCACCGGTTTAACGATTCATTTCAAAATCTAATACCAGAAAACAAAACAAGATACGTATATATACATGCATTTCTTCGACTATTCCAGCGAGGTCAAGCATTGATACGCAGGGGACACTCCCACAGTCGAAAATTTTGATAGACGACACGTGACCAGCGTGTACCAGGGTCTTTCCGCAGCGGTGGGCGGGGGCGGGGAAGCGGAGGTAAGACCCTGGGTACGAGGTTGCGTTCAACATCATTCAACAGGGGTGGCCAAACGCTTTCAACATGTTGAATTCAACAATGTTGAACGATGTTGAATGAAATGTTGAAAGCGTTTGGCCAGGCCTTAAACATGTATAACTATAGTTTACCTTACGAAATGGTAATATGGTAATGTAAAATGGTAATGTAAAAAAGTAAGAGTGCCCGCGTTGGCAGTGTTTTAAAGAGAGCAGAATGAAAAGGTATATGCCAACATTTTTAGTAACAAAAAAGTAAAGCTGACGTTTCTAACGCAACCCTTTACATTTCACTCTGATGAAGGACTCCGCTTGAAACGTCACTGTTTTTCGTTGCTAAAAATCTTTGCAGTTTACCACCTCTATTCACTTTGCAATATTTCAAGCTGTTCAGTCTTTTGTATTCCTCGACGTGACTTCAGAATTTCAAAAATTTGACAACTGTGCTTTAATTATTATCTTTACTTTATTGAAATCAAAGCACGGCTAACTCAGTATAGCTTGCATACCTTCGTCAGCGGGTTATTAGGAACTTTACGAAGTACGACGGCAACTTCAACGACGTCGCCTAAACAAAATAATTCTAGAGTTGCGAAACAAAGAGAATGCCTGAATGATTTTTCGCCCGTAGCGTAATCTGAACAGCGTCCTCGTTCTTCAATTTACCTCGCGTTTATTATATGAGCTTTTTTGGTAGGGCTATATAGCCTATAGTAAGGGAGCTGGAATTTACCTCCCGTTGGCTTGTTTACTGACTTGTGCAACTTTCTCACGAAGCCCGAAATCATCGTTTTCGCAAACACGATTTGAATTTATAACAAACACATGAACAAACACAACTTGTAAAATAAAACTGTTGACTAAAAAATATTAGTAAAGGCAAACTTTACCGTGTGTACTGAGCTTCGATTTGCTAGCCCTCCTAAGAGGGTCAGTCCTCGAGTGCGTTTACATGGGAAATTTCCAGCCGTCCTAGGCGAGATCCCGGGTTGTCGATAGCGAGATCTCTCCTAGGATGGCTGGTCCTCTTGTCATGTAAACGCAAACAAATTTTTACAAGGAATTACGCTGAGAGACGGGATCTCGGCAAAGAGGACTAGCCCTAGTCCTCCATATAAACACCCCCTTACGGGTCGATTACATGGACCGCGGTTAACCGGGATGAAAATGTCCATGTAATTGTTTTCATCTCGGCAAACTGGGCTGAAGAACTGAAATAGAACATCAAAACGTTGTTCGTGTGTTTCGTGATCATAGTGAAGACTTAATAAATTAATTAGTCTTGGTGAAGACGCTTTCGCGTGGGTTGGCTAAAACTATAACGATCTTTTTATTAACGATGGGCTTACAAAATAAATAATAGACTAATTGGTGTAAAACTGAAGTAAAACTAACGTAACTTTGCCCTTATTTACTTGATAATTGCGAATTTCGGCCTGAAATCATCCACGTCAATTCAAAACTCATTCCGGTTTGCCGGGCTAGCCCGCTCCATGTAATCGCCCCCTTATTAGAGCATTTTCACGTCTTCAGGACGACTTCAACGGCCAAAAAATGAGACCTGCTTAAGATTGACTTCAATACTGACACCACAACAATTTTAGCAGTACTGAGGCGTTATTAAAGTCATTAAACTAGCTTCAAATATCTAATATAATAGTGAGTCGTCATGACCTTTTTTAATACAAAAATTGATGCTGCTTTTTAACCGTTGTCGTCGTCCTACATCGTAAAGGCCCTACTAATAGAGGATGTTAACCTGTTGCTGCCTAGGTTTGTCTGAGGGAAGTAAAATCGTTTGGCATTCGACAGAGTAAAAGAATAATTTTTTGGACCCCCCCTTTTTAAACATTTTCTATACCCAAAACAACCCAGAAAACGATGAATATGTTACATTCATTAATTTCCATATCCAAAGCCAGTTATAAACCTCACATAGTCGAGCCTGTTGTGTTGCAATAGTGAATAAAAAACATTGTTGGGCGACATTTTCATAGTTCGAAAATTTGGTTCATTAACATACATACATCAAATAAAATTCTATTGCCAGTAACATCTAAATTCAAAAATCTTAACACTGTTATTAAACTGAGTAAGTACTACAAAAAACTAGAAAGTTACCAAATGGAAAATATGTATACAACTACAAGGATAAATAAACATCGCTAAAAATGGAGAGCGTGGAGATCGCTTTTACTAACTCTGGTAGTGGTTTCTATTTTACGGTTTGTGTTCTTTATCACTAATATAAAGTGACAAAGAAACTTCAGACTGTTCGCTGTTATGAATTTCGTTTATATTATTGTGTTCACACTACATATATTTAACTCTTGGAGGGGTCCGAATTTAGGGGGGGTCCAAATTAACTGGGACACCGGCTCAGGCAGGTTAATAAGGAAACCGAGTCATTTTGCTAATCACGCTAGTTTACCAGACCTACACATATGCATGTATAAATAATAAAGACTTATTATTATTAACCAAGTGCAAGGAGTGTACGGGAAAGAGGTTTTCGTACAGACCGAGCGACGAAGGAGCGAGCTTTGTGCGATAAAACCGAGGGCAAATACTTTCCCGTACAGACCGAGCAAACGAGGTTAATAAGGAATTTATTATATGGCTATTGCTTGAATTGCTTCATTTTATTTTGTTTCGAGCGTTGTTTTCGTTTTCAGAGTATGCTGTTTACCTTACCTGTTAACTTTTTCCTCTTCTTTACACCAGTTCGGCTTTTATTTGTCGTGTTTTTAGATAAACAACTTTAAAGAAAACCAGCAGTAATGTTCCAACACATTTTATTGTTCAGAATATTTGAATTAAGATACCCAGAAATTTTCCCGTCAACCTTACAGGAGCGAGAAAAAAGCGTATTGACCGGTATGTCAATATCGTAAAATCCCGACCGCTCAGGAACCAATCAGCATGCATCGTCGTTTTGCGTACGGACCCGAAATCAAACCCATGCAGCCATATAATCAAATACTTGATTGCATTCGTAGATTGTGCGAATAAAGTGATTAACCATTAGATTATCCCATTTAAGTTATTTTAATATATCTGCCCATCTAACATCACAACCTTGATTGGTTATTATACAAGCAGCGAAATTTTGGAACTTTTGCAAACGAGTAGATATGCCTTTGTTCAAATTCCCCCAAACAGTGTCGCAAGGCAGACAGACAGACCAACAGGCAGACAAACCAACAGGCAGACAGACCAGCAGACAGGCAGACCGACCGACAGACAGACTGACCGACAGACTGACAGGCAGGCCGGCAGGCAGGCAGACAGACAGACAGACAGACAGACAGACAGACAAGAGCCGACGTACAGCGGATTTTGACGGATGGTATTTTACAAACTCGTCCCCTGGCTTTTCTAGGGTTGCGACCCCTGCCTCCTCCATAGGCCCTATTGCATCATGGACAGGTAACCCACGCCGAATTTAGGGCCTGCAAGATCCTGTAAAAAATTTGGCAAAACTTGGCACGGAATAAATTTGCATAATTAACTACCATTGTTAATAGCCATGGCTATATCCGAAGATTTTGAAGGACATTGAAGACTTATGACATACGAATCCTAGCTTTAAAATGCAGGAATTGTTGAAGAAAGCAATTACGGTTGAACTTTGTCAACTTTCGGCCGGAATAATCAACGAGAATACACTTTAGTCTACCCAGAGACTCTTTGGTTTATACTTTTTCGGTTTCCACAACAACTGAAACTTGAATTACGCTACACTATAGCCTACAATTTAACAAAATTAAATCTTGGTCAGTTGACAGTCTTCGATAGCTAAATAAACCAAAAAACAATACGAAAAACCTGTTACTTTCCTGACCGTCGAATTTGCTTTTGTTCGGCAGATATTTTCCCCTTCAATTCCTTTTTGTCGCTAAAAATATTATTGGCAGAAGGTCGGTAATTCTAAAACATATTGGTTTCTTCATTGTCATGATCTGTAAGAAAGTTTAGACTGAATTTCCTGGTGGGTCACAGTGTTAAAAGAACTTGGACGTACGTTTGTCGAACAGCGGCCGGAAAAAATTTGCAGGTCCTCTCATAGGCAGCCCAAATATATAGGTCGTTTAGCTTGTTATTCCTGACGACAAGCTGCCGAATATACGAGCTAAGCGAGCTGAGATGAAAACTCGCCCCGCTCCCCTCATTGCCAGTCTCGCGCGACACGCTATCGAAGCTGACGACAACTAGTCAAGTAGTAATAAATGATAAGGTTGGCAAGTAAATTCACTGTTTGAAGGAAACACTTGAAGAAACATACGTACTATTCAAAAACCATAAAGAAAACTAGCGAGAAAACAACATTAACATAAACACGGATAAATTTACTAACCTGTCAGTAAATTTTGTTGTCAAAAACCATTCGGAAAGGCCATAAATTATTGAATGTTTACAGTACTTCGCCGAAATATTTCGCCGTGACTATGCGGGATGCTTTCATCCTGCTACTGGTCATTTTATTCAAATTGAAAACAAGCATCTCATTGGCTGTTAAAATTCACGTCAATCGGAGGAAAACATACAACAAGGGGGTTGTCACACAAACGGCAAAGAGGTTTTTCCAACTACAGAGAAAAAAAATTATTGTGTATCGTGAAAAAATTATAATTTAAAACCCGTTAGCCAGCGAAAACTTTTATGACAAGTTAATTATTGGTGTATCACTGGAACTGGCAAGATGTGAAAAGAAAAGACAACAGAATTCAACACTCCCGTAAGTAAAAAATATTGAATTATTTTATGCTTTTCTCAACAAATACGACGTACTATATCTTACGTATAAAATGTAAACTTTTATCCAAAGAAAGCGCTACAAAAACATATTAAAAGTCAGTTTCTTTTCAAGTTTCCTTTGGAAATGAAACGTTGTCAACAGCGTCAAAGTTCTCCTCTTTATATTAATGTTCCTTGCTTCACTTTGTGGTAAGTTTGTTATAAAGTTTTTTGACTTTCCTCCGTTTATAATAGCCTTGTTTTAAAAAGTTGTTCCCGCGGATCGCCGGCGCTCAGTTCTCGACTTTTATCAATAATTCAACATGAATTCACTGTCGCACTGGTGTTGCCATGCAGATAGGCAATAAATAGGCATACAAAAGACTGTAGGTTTGGGAAAGTTTTTCTGAGTACTTAAGTATAAAATAAGGACAGCTTTTATAACAATAACAACAACAACAACGGAGTAAAAGTTATGTTGCCGTGAATATTTTCTGTGACCATTCAAAAACAAGTAATAACGACCAGAAATATGCTTTATCGACAAGCCCGGTTATACACAAGCAAATTTCTCTTACCTTGTAGCTACTAAAAAGCGAAATTTTCTATATCGCATCGTGTATCGATCGAGGTGTCAGAAGCTTGAAAACCGGAAAGTAGGATCAAACGACTCCTGTATATAATATCAACTGCAGTTTTGGACTATTTTGTGCAGTTGAGGCGTAAAACCAACGCTCTTGCTAGCTTGTCCTGAAAAAAAAACCCAACACGTCTAAGATAACAAAACCGTCAATCATTTATTAGACATCAAGGCAATACCTGAAAAACATCGAGGATCGTCCAAAAAACAAACCATGCAACAGTCGTCGATTCGAAATTCGAAATTGTTTCTGCAAGTCACATGCACTGCAAATGTTTATCGTATTTACATACCTTGTGTTGTTGTACGGCAACATGATCTTTATAAATCAGTTTATCAAATTCGATTCGTTGTAAAACCAAGACACATCAAAAAAACGTATCCAACGAACTCGGCAAATTCGATCTTAGTAGAAGCATAGTCAACTGAAAAACAAAAACCTGTCAGACGGGTTAGCGACCAAGCCTGGTTTGTTCCCAACACCGCGTGCGCTAGTTAACATCGTCCAGATGATGACCCATCAAGTAAAAATGTCCAGGTCGCTTTCAACTGCTTCTCTTATTTGAGCATACAGGACGTGCCTAGATACAATATATATATGTATATATATATATATATATATATATATTAATATAATTACACTCTTTAAGTCATTAGTCACTCCCACCTTATATCTTCCCCTATCCAATAAAACTAGAATGATGATAAATGCATGAGGAATCATATTGCGATGTGCATGCGGCCGGCTAGTTGCCATAGAGAAAGTTGCACCATGATCTGTGTATAACCGCCGCAGCAAGTTTAAATTCACAAATCAATGATTAATGATAAGTGTGAATTTATTTATATATATATATATATATATATATATAAGTGAGTTATGGTTCACGAAATGTTAGAGAGTGCTCAATACCATATATAGATAGAGCAAAATACAAAGTATAAAGTATAGTTTTACCTTAAAGTCTTCGCTACCAGAGGTTTCACCCTAAACGGGATCATCAGGCGACTCATCAGTCGCCTGATGATCCCGTTTAGGGTGAAACCTCTGGTAGCGAAGACTTTAAGGTAAAACTATACTTTATACTTTGTATATATATATATATATATTAACAAATAGATTCCACTTTGCCGTTGTCTGTTCAGTTATAGACGCACAGATGACGTCACAACGTGGTAAGAACAAAATCAAAGGTCTCAATGAAACGACTCACGGATACGCAAGCAAGAACAGCTAAAACCACTAGAAAACGTATTTGTTTGACAATGTAAAGAAATAGTACGTTACAATTGACGATACCGAAAAAGATGGCAGCGGTACATTTAACCACAATGCTTTGCGACCTCAAATCAGCTCAAATAACAACTAAACATCGTTTATCATGTTAACATGGATTAGATTAGCAAGAACTTCATTCCTACCAAAGTTGATCTTTTTAAAGACCTATCTTCCGATAATTGTACTGTACAAGAAACAACATATACTGTGCACAAAGGGTTGTGGTTAAAATGTACAAGTCGCCATCTTTTTCGGTACGGTCAACTAATGTTCGTTAATTAGAACTTAGTGTTTGTATTATATTTATTTATATTTAAATAGCACTGTATTCTGAAATCTAAAGACCATTGTATTGCTTTCTGGTGATCATCTGGACGATGTTAACTAGCGCACGCGGTGTTGGGAACAAACCAGGCTTGGTCGCTAACCCGTCTGACAGGTTTTTGTTTTTCAGTTGACTATGCTTCTACTAAGATCGAATTTGCCGAGTTCGTTGGATACGTTTTTTTGATGTGTCTTGGTTTTACAACGAATCGAATTTGATAAACTGATTTATAAAGATCATGTTGCCGTACAACAACACAAGGTATGTAAATACGATAAACATTTGCAGTGCATGTGACTTGCAGAAACAATTTCGAATTTCGAATCGACGACTGTTGCATGGTTTGTTTTTTGGACGATCCTCGATGTTTTTCAGGTATTGCCTTGATGTCTAATAAATGATTGACGGTTTTGTTATCTTAGACGTGTTGGGGTTTTTTTTCAGGACAAGCTAGCAAGAGCGTTGGTTTTACGCCTCAACTGCACAAAATAGTCCAAAACTGCAGTTGATATTATATACAGGAGTCGTTTGATCCTACTTTCCGGTTTTCAAGCTTCTGACACCTCGATCGATACACGATGCGATATAGAAAATTTCGCTTTTTAGTAGCTACAAGGTAAGAGAAATTTGCTTGTGTATAACCGGGCTTGTCGATAAAGCATATTTCTGGTCGTTATTACTTGTTTTTGAATGGTCACAGAAAATATTCACGGCAACATAACTTTTACTCCGTTGTTGTTGTTGTTGTTATTGTTATAAAAGCTGTCCTTATTTTATACTTAAGTACTCAGAAAAACTTTCCCAAACCTACAGTCTTTTGTGTGCCTATTTATTGCCTATCTGCATGGCAACACCAGTGCGACAGTGAATTCATGTTGAATTATTGATAAAAGTCGAGAACTGAGCGCCGGCGATCCGCGGGAACAACTTTTTAAAACAAGGCTATTATAAATGGAGGAAAGTCAAACTTTATAACAAACTTACCACAAAGTGAAGCAAGGAACATTAATACAAAGAGGAGAACTTTGACGCTGTTGACAACGTTTCATTTCCAAAGGAAACTTGAAAAGAAACTGACTTTTAATATGTTTTTGTAGCGCTTTCTTTGGATAAAAGTTTACATTTTATACGTAAGATATAGTACGTCGTATTTGTTGAGAAAAGCATAAAATAATTCAATATTTTTTACTTACGGGAGTGTTGAATTCTGTTGTCTTTTCTTTTCACATCTTGCCAGTTCCAGTGATACACCAATAATTAACTTGTCATAAAAGTTTTCGCTGGCTAACGGGTTTTAAATTATAATTTTTTCACGATACACAATAATTTTTTTTCTCTGTAGTTGGAAAAACCTCTTTGCCGCTTGTGTGACAACCCCCCTGTTGTATGTTTTCCTCCGATTGACGTGAATTTTAACAGCCAATGAGATGCTTGTTTTCAATTTGAATAAAATGACCAGTAGCAGGATGAAAGCATCCCGCATAGTCACGGCGAAATATTTCGGCGAAGTACTGTAAACATTCAATAATTCATGGCCTTTCCGAATGGTTTTTGACAACAAAATTTACTGACAGGTTAGTAAATTTATCCGTGTTTATGTTAATGTTGTTTTCTCGCTAGTTTTCTTTATGGTTTTTGAATAGTACGTATGCTTCTTCAAGTGTTTGCTTCAAACAGTGAATTTACTTGCCAACCTTATCATTTATTACTACTTGACTAGTTGTCGTCAGCTTCGGTAGCGTGTCGCGCGAGACTGGCAATGAGGGGAGCGGGACGAGTTTTCATCTCAGCTCACTTAGCTCGTATATTCGGCAGCTTGTCGCCAGCAATAACAAGCTAAACGACCTATATATTTGGGCTGCCTATGGTCCTCTCAAAACTATCGCCTCTCAAAACTATCGCCTCTAGGGCCTAGTCTCGCTGTGCATAATGGGATCGGTCACCATTTTGTTTACAGGGATCTGGATCTGGCAGGCCCTCTCAACCTGTCCATGATGCAATAGGGCGTGTGGAGGAGGCAGTTGCGACCCTGTCAAGTGTTAATGAGGGAGCAGAGGTCACATTTGTTCACTGATTAGAAGCGAATTAATCTTTAATATTGTCTTGTAAAGTACCTGAAGGAAGACTAGAGCGTTCTTAGTGCTATGAGTAAAGTTTTAGAAGTAATGGTGAAAGGAGCGAATCGTTTCTAAGCAACCAAATATACGAGGAATGGACAGGACATTGATGTGTAATGTTGTAACTTGTAAGTACAGTTGACTTGTTTGTTTGTTTGTTTGTTTGTTTGTTTGTTTGTTTGTCTGTCGCTAGGACGTCTCACAAAATACTGCACAGATTTTCATGAAGTTTGTGGAAAGATTGATCATAGACCAAGGACCAACCCATTCAATTTTGGTTAATAAAGATCTGACCATAAGATTCTTCGTGTAGAAGAAATACTTGATTGCGCTCATTATCCTTATTTTATGCAAATATTTTTGCATAATTTTGATACAAGTGCAACCAAGTATTTTATTCATGCATGCTGTACACGTGTAAGTCACGTGAGCTAGGCTGGTTAGCAGGACAGCTCGTTTTCTTTTTAACCCTTTCACTCCCATGAATGCCATTTGGAACTTTTTAATTTTTACTCTGTCCAAAGCCAGATGATTTTACTCGTCAAGGGAAGACCTGACATGGTGGGAGTTAAAGGGTTGAGCGTCTCTAATACATGTAACTCATTGGTGCAGGTTTATGCAGTCTCTGAGTGCCCTCTTGTGTCATGTATGTTATTAATAATGCACCAGTCAATATAAACCCCCGCAGCCCCCCGGCCGGGACATAGCGGGGCATTACCGGGGAATTTCCTGTGATTTGATAGGAAAAACGTCCGTGCATACTGCTTTTGTACTCTATACAACAATCAGCGGGGGACAGGACTGGGGCATTTTACCCTGACGGAGAAAAGACTGGTATGGAAATTTCCGGACTGTCTCTCGGTAAATGGCCGACATGGAAGAGTTTGTAGTGGAGAAGAAGGTGAGAATCCTTGCTAGTTTTAAAGTTAAATAGGCCATCCGTAGTAGCTCTTTTCATTAAAGTTTTATCTAACATTTGAAAATGCCATTTCCATTATTATTTCTCGTTTATATTAATCGCATGGCCAGTCTAGTGCAATTTCGAAATTGCTAAAACAGTTTTCATTAAAATTTTGTTTTAAATGTTGTGTTGTGTTTTAAAGGGGCGGGGGCATTTGACCGGGGCTTTTTATGCTATTAGAATAAAGAAACTGCCCTGGGATGCGTGGCATTAGACGATATTTGACCTGTGTGCAAGTCAAATGCCCCGCTATGTCCCGGCCGGGGGGATGCGGGGCTTTATATTGACTGGTGCATAAGTAATTGCATGACTACTGCCTAGGATGTCTGAAGGTTCTCCCTTTGATGAGTAAAATCATCTGGTGTATGTTAGACCGAGTAAAACTATAAAGGGGTTGTTTTGAGCTGGCTTAATTAGGTACATGCAGTAGGAATGGGTTCATCACTTATTAACCTATTGCTGCCTAGGATGTCTGAAGGTTCTCCCTTTGATGAGTAAAATCATCTGGTGTATGTTAGACAGAGTAAAACTATAAAGGGGTTGTCTTGGGCTGGCTCAGGTAGGAATGGGTTAATCACTTGTTAACCTATTGTTGCCTAGGATGTCTGAAGGTTCTCCTTTTGATGAGTAAAATCATATCTTGCGTTAGACAGAGTGAAACTATAACAGGGTTGTTTTTTGCCTGCTCCGGTAGGAATGGGTTATTACAGTATGTTTACTTGCTAACTCATTACTGCCTAGGATGTCTGAAGGTTCTCTCTTTGATGAGTAAAATCATCTGGTGTTAGGCAGAGTAAAACTATAACGGGGTTGTCTTGGGCTGGCTCAGGTAGGAATGGGTTAATCACAGTGTTAACTCATTACTGCCTAGGACATCTGAAGGTTCTCTCTTTGATGAGTAAAATCATCTGGCGTTAGACAGAGTAAAACAGTAAAGGGGTTGTCTTGGGCTGGCTCAGGCAGGAATGGGTTAATCACTTGTTAACCCATTGTTGCCTAGGATGTCTGAAGGTTCTCTCTTTGATGAGTAAAATCATCTGCTGTTAGGCAGAGTAAAACAATAAAGGGGTTGTCTTGGGCTGGCTCAGGTAGGAATGGGTTATTACAGTATTTTTACTTGCTAACTCATTACTGCCTAGGATGTCTGAAGGTTCTCTCTTTGATGAGTAAAATCATCTGGTGTTAGAAAGAGTAAAACAATAAAGGGGTTGTCTTGAGTTGGCTCAGGTAGGAATGGGTTAATCACTTGTTTCCCCATTGTTGCCTAGGACATCTGAAGGTTCTCCCTTTGATGAGTAAAATCATCTGATGTTAGACAGTAAAACTATGAAGGGGTGCCTTATGAAAAAAGTCTATAGGCAACCTACAGAGAACATTGCAATTGCATATAGAACCTCTTGGTGCCTGTATAGTATAGAGATCTATAGGTCGATTGCCTATAGGCTTGTATTCCTACAGGTTGCCTATAGGAAATGTTTCAATTGCCTATAGAATCCTATAGGTTGGCCTATAGGGTATAGTCTGGCCATATAGACTTTTTTGTTAGGGTGCGCATGTGTTATTTTGGGCTGGCTTAGGTTGGAATGGGTTAATTACTTATTGCTGCTTAGGATGTCTGAAGGTTCTCCCTTTGACAAGTAAAATCATCTAGCATTAGGCACAAATGCTGCCTAGTAGGATGTCTGAGGGTTTTCTCTTTGAGGAGTAAAATCATCTGGTGTTAGACACAGTAAAACTATCAAAGGGTTGTCTTGGGCTGGCTCAGGTGGAATAGGTTATTATAATCACTTATTAACCCTATCTAGACTTGTGGGTGGGTGGGGGGGGGGGGATCTACCGCGACAAATTTAAAGCTTTGTAACTTTTCAAGTATTTAAAATAAATGGATGAAATTTTGTGACTTTTCAGAACTAGTGTTGCAGAACACTTCCGTGTGTAAAAAAATTTTTTCACGCTGATCAGTGTTGCCACAGCAACCCCATTTTTGATGACGTTTGTGGCAAAAATTTCGAAATTCAGGGATTTTTTTGTTTTTTTGGAGTATTTGATTAACTTTAGTATTTTTAATATAATTCCATTAATTTTGTGTTGTTTAAGTTCATTCATAATGACGTCACTAATCCAATATGGCGGAATGCAAAATGGCGGAAGAATGACGTCATACAGTGACGTCATACAGTGACGTCATCATTTTAATTTTTACGAAAAATTGCTTTTAAAGTTACGGATGCTCATAGGATACTTCAGATAATATATAAATGAACAATAAAGCTTGATTAATGAATATAACATTTACCTTCTTATCACAACAACTAACTCAACGGCCATAAACCAAATTCTTCCTAAATTTTTAAGTTTTATAGTTTTGTCTTCCTTCTACTGGCTCTGACTACAGTAAGAATAAAAAAAATTTGATTTGAGAGTTTTTCCTGTCTATTATTTGGCTGTATTTCACTTTGTTGTATTTTTATCTATGACGTCACCAATGACGTCATTGATACGTAACATTTGGGGTGACACCAATAAAAATTAAAATATTTTTGAATGTTTTATTAACATACCAAATTTCGCTTCGATAGCATAAATACTTTCCGAGATATTAACCGCGGGCACTTTCCCCCCTCCCCCCCCCCCCCCCCCCCTCAGAAGACCAAAAAAAGCCCAGTCTAGATAGGGTTAAGCTATTGCTGCCTAGGATGTCTGAAGGTTCTCTCTTTGATGAGTAAAATTATCTGGTGTTAGACAGAGTAAAACTATAAAGGGGTTGTCTTGGGCTGGCTCAGGTACTGTATAGGAATGGGTTAATCACTTTATGCATTTATTTGTTTATTTATTTATTTACAAGTTTTGCCAATAATAACACACAACAATGATGACAACAATAACAATTAACGATCAACACGGTTCTCAACTACACGAAACAGCATGATAAACACGCACGCTACCTACGATGGCGGAACGCAGATCGGAGGGATGGAGTCAGTAGCTACAATATGCTGACTGCGACTAGCGACGATGCGACATCAACAAGGGACCTGCTGATCCCCCCCCCCCCCCCCCCGACCAACGGAACCTACTCCATCCCGAGATCTGCAAGTCACCCGTCTAGACGGGGAAAATTAAAATTAAACTAAGAACACACAGGTACTTACGGTTTCGATGAGATGAGAAGAGCTAGATTATTGACAGTACATGTAGATACTCACAACCACTAGGAAAAAACGACTGTACGTGACAAGCAAAGAAGACAGGAACGACCAAATACTAACAGCCCCGCTGGCTTAAACAACTCATAAGAGCAGTGCTGAAAAAGAAATAACACAAACTAGGCACCCAATGAACTGGACAGCTAAGCCGCCCAGGGAAAATGAAACCAAACAGGGGGGATGGAGAAGATTCCAAGAAGGGAGGGAGCGCAAACGAGTCACAAGTAAGCCGAACATGATTAAGTTAACCCTTTTTTATTACTCAGTAAGTGGGGCAAACCTTCCGGGTGCCCCGGCAATGAAGGCCCCCGACACAGCGAGAACTGACACAGCTTATCGTTAACTTCTCTTACTAAGTAAATAAGTAAGTAAGTAAGTAAGTAAGCAAGCAAGCAAGCAAGCAAGCAAGCAAGCAAGCAAGCAAGCAAGCAAGCAAGCAAGCAAGCAAGCAAGCAAGCAAGCAAGCAAGCAAGCAAGTAAGTAAGTAAGTAAGTAAGTAAGTAAGTAAGTGGGTGGGTGGGTGGGTAGGTAGGTAAGTAGGTTGGTAGGTAAGTAGGTAAGTAAGTGAGTAAGTGAGTGAGTGAGTGAGTGAGTGAGTGAGTGAGTGAGTGAGTGAGTGAGTGAGTGAGTGAGTGAGTGAGTGAGTGAGTGAGTGAGTGAGTGAGTGAGTGAGTGAGTGAGTAGGTAAGTAAGTAAGTAAGTAAGTGAGTAAGTAAGTAAGTAAGTAAGTAAGTAAGTAAGTAAGTAAGTAAGTAAGTAAGTAAGTAAGTAAGTGAGTAAGTCAGTAAGTAGGTAAGTAAGTAAGTGAGTAACAACTTTATTTAAAGAGGATAACACCTGACAGTTCAACTGATAAACTTGTGGTCCTAATATAATACATTTATAAAGACAAAGGCAGGAACGGACCACAGAGACTAGTCTCCAATAACGGGGTCCCCATACTATATATACATGTACAGTGAATTATATTAATAACAACAATAATAATAACAAGATGCCTTGGTCAGACGTTCACTCGTGCTACTGGCAAAAGTGCAGAGAGGCGCGTATATACCGCGTGAGCAAAGGTGGGAGTGGGCTGAGGAAGATCATATTGAAGGCTGAATGCGGTGCATACTTCACATTGGTGAACATATTTACGATCAAGACAGTTGTCAGCCACATCTGATCATTGTTAAACTACAAAGTCAGTCAGTCTATTTCGAAATTTACCAACAATGTGCAAGAACAAAAAGTATACTGTCAAGCCATCATCTAGATTTGGAGTGAAACGAAAAAACAGTGTACTTATTGCAACAGATTCAGGAAGGAAGAGAAAATCGCCAAAAATACCAGTATGCAAACCATATTAAGAATAACAATGACAAAATATTCAATAATGCACGCACAATGGAAATTTTCCGATCGATCAGTTTCTCGCAGTCAACAAGAAAGAAATGCTATTTGATTTGTTTTGTTCAGTTACACACGAATATCATTCGTCTCAATCGGTCTGTCTGTAACAATCGGTTGCAATCTCCGGTTGCAATCTGGCGGTTTTACATATATCGTCTTATTTTATAATGTTACTCTCTGATATACAACCCTACTCTACTACGTAACTAATCCCTTTACAATGTCCCCTTTCATGCAATTTGGCTACTTAATAAAACTATGTACAGGAAGGTCTTAATCCCTTCTTCCAGGAAGGTCTTAATCCCTACTTAATTTATTATCGAGTCGGTTTTCTTTGTTCTTCCGAGGTCTTTATATCGCATAAAGCCCTTGAATAATAATTAGAAACGAAATGAAGAAAAAAAACAAGGAAAATCTTTGTCCAAGGTGGAAAAAATAGACAAAACTTTGTTGGAAAACCTCCTCGATAATAAATTAAGTCAGATAAATCCTTCGAACGTCGGGATGTATGCGATATAAAGCCCTTTTATACAGCATACATCCCGACGTTCGAGCGATTTATCTATTACTTACTCCTTAATTGACAGTAAACTTGAAACATTAGTTAAAAGGCTATTCATATATATCTGCTGAACAAAAGCAAAATTCGAGTCACAATAGAAAGAACTAATCTCAAGCTTTACTTTAATGTTATTTTCTGCAATTTAAAATTTTTGTTGACGAGGCACGTTAAGTCTTTTTGTCTTTGACTTGTCCATATATGGTATTATTTAATTCAATGCACTATTAACTAATTTGAATATCGAAACATTCAAACTCTGGGCCTCCTGTGTTGCTTGGGCATTTCCCTTAAAACTCGCATTATCCTTGTATACGAATTACGAAGTTCACTGATTGGAATAGCTTCTTTCGTTGATTATATCATTTTTGGACGTTATTGGAACTATTTCTCTAAAAACTTGGTGTTAAAGGTAAGCTATACAAAATATACTATCAGTGTAATTTATAAAGGAGGATCGATATTATAACGATGGAAGATACAGGTTCCTGAAAATACAGTCTTTACCTATTTATGCGTGGTACGTATAACATAATATCACTTGAACAACATCTCATATATGCAAGTGCTATCGCTTAGGAAGCACATATCACTATGAATTTGCAACTTTTGCTTCCCATCCGAGCTTCAGTAGCTCAATGGTTACAGTAGTTCGATAGTTAGAGTGTCTAACTGGCCATTAGAAGGTTTCAGGTTCGATCGATTCCTGTCTAGGATTCAGAAATATTTTCTGATTATTAATGCTTGATGAAGGTCTACCAAACGTCTGTTACATTACACCAAGCTCACAAACGTACCCGTACGCTACATGTACCTATACGTACAACTCATAATATTACTTTACGCTACCACTTATAGGAAGCACATATATGACTGAATTTGAAACCTTGGCTCAATGGTCAGAGCGTCTAACTATAGTCATTAGAAGGCTACAGGTTTGATCTCTGTCTGGGGCTCGGAAACATTTTCTGAGTATGAACCTAAAACTGTATATATTATAAGGCGTGTAAACATCTTGGAAAGTATTATAGAAACGTTTTCTGTATTTCTGTGACCACTGGTGTTGTTTGTACCAGAATTTTCGAACATGTAAAACACATTGATCTTCGCTCAGTTGGAGTGCAGAATTTCAATATTGATGTCAATCTTCCCTCTTTTTGGCCTGTGGGACTTGCAGTTGGAAATGCTGCTTCGTCTGCAGGGACGTATATGTATTGCATAGGGGTTTTTGTGCAGTTATTCTCTGTATCGAATATATACTGTATATAGTAAAGTCTGTTTTCGTTGTTATTTATACGTGGCAAGTGATCTCAGCGGGGAATATATTAATCTAGCTCCGTGTTGGACAAGCCTCAATGTAGCGACATGTCATCAGATCCTGCACTTCAATCACATTTGTTTACTAGTAATACATATACTATGGATCAAGAAATGCTTCAAACCACACTTTAAATTGCTTTCTACGAAGTGGTTGAAACTTAAAGCAATTATTTGTGTCGATGGGCATTCACGCGATGATAAATATTCTACATTGAATTAGATATTCTATTATTATATGTGAAGAGCTATAGGCATTGTGGAGTAGGTTTAGAAAAGGTTAAACCCCAAAATAATTCGAAAAGTTTTGAAAGAAAAGGCAGAGAATAAGAAATTGGGTTCGTGCAGAAAAGAATGGGGTGTTTAGAAGAGGCAAGTGTCACAGGAAAATTTTCCCCCCTTCCTCGGAAATTTGTTTCCCTTCAAGAACACACTTTACTTTATATTTATATTTATTTACTTTTACGCTCAGAAACCGAGAAGCCATTTGTGAAAGCAAGCTTCTAACGTTTTCTTTCAATATTTAGAAATTAACTTGAAATTAAATAAAAAGTGCAGCTTATTTTCGGGAGGGAAGCAAATTAAGTCATTAAAACTTTGGTATGCTCAATAAGCACTCCATGAGTGGCGGCCGTTCTGTGTCGGGGTATACAGACACGAGGCGAAGCCGAGTGCATGTGTATCCCGATACAGAACGCACACGAATTCTGTAAATTACTTCTAAAACGATCTATTTGGTAAGTTCATTGGCGTAGTAATTTTTCTAAAAAAACGTTGTATAAGTCGAGAAAATCAAAGCTAAAGTTTATGTAAATCAAGAGGAATCTATACCACATATATATATAGACCCTCCTTAAACATGGATTTTCTTTCTGATTTCCTTACGAATTATTAATGAGTTTTATATATATATACCTTTATACCTGTACCTATACCTATAAATGCGTAGAAAGGGAACCACTCTTAGACAGTTCAAGAGCCAGCTTCAGCTTTACTACCAAGCAGCAGTGGAGCAGCTGTATGACCCTGGAGACCCGAGGTCATGGAAAACCATCTGCTTGAGATGCAACACAGCGCACAGTCGTATTAGTGCGATCTGCTGTGGTATCTAATAACTAATTAATTGTTAATTATTGATTGTTGGTTGCTGATTGTTGGATACCGATTGCTAATTGCTAATTAATGATAATTGTCGGATAAATTATTGGCAATTGGTGGTTGATAGTTTGTAGTTGGCGACTGACGACTGACGATTAATACTTGATAATTAGTAAATAAGAACTAATAATTAATACTTGACAATAATTAATGGTTAATAATTAATACTTACAAAATAATAATTAACACAACCTAAATAATTAATATGGCCTTTTCTTTTTGTTTGGGACCGCAGTAATTGGCGTTCGCTGTTGCGGCAACCCTGCCACATTATTATATATTTTACGATGCAACTAACTTTCATGAGTAATTATTTCTATGAGTAATTAAGTACTTTTTTTTCTTTTTTTTTTTAATATTAATTAATTCCTAGTCTTGTTGAACCTTGTGGCAAAACTTAATAAATAAATATATATTATACCTATATTAGTCTAGATAAGGTTATTTATATATATATACTTATTAATAATTTTTATTTCTGTTAGTAAATAGTTTAGTTTTAATTGTTGCTGCCGACCGAAGGGAGGCAGCACACTATTCTTGACGTTGCCTCGTGCCCAGTCCTTTTTCCGAGCTATGTATAGCCGACCAGAATCCAATCTCGTCCCCAGAGCCAAATATGCCCGGCCGCGCGGACAAGTTAACGCGTGCGAGGGGTTTGGCTCTGGGGACGAGATTGACCAGAATCTCGATTTGTTAAATTTTGCGTTTGTTTAATATTCGTCTGTCGGCATTACGTCATCCATATATGAGCTGATGGGACTCAGTGCGCATGTTCCGCTACCACGTTGCCTTCGATATTCAGAGCTTCCTTCGACAGAAAATTCACGGTAAGAACAAATACACCATGTCTTTACTTTCTCGTGGAAGTATTCATCAAGGCCATGAAGGTTTCAGTGGCCAGTCTCGAGGAAAGCAGTGCTCTTTCATGAGTTTATCGACGCTGTTAACAGCACAAACCGTATTCCAGTTATCGAGTGGAACTCGACAACCATCGACAATGTCTTAGTACAAGGAGACAACATGTATTTGAATGCTTTTAACAATGATCTCATTCCTCGTGAGGGTTTTCTGTCGCTGAACAACTTACCAACTGTTGTTCCTACCAACATCTGACTTGGATTTGAGGAAATAATCTACAGTGGTTTCTACAAATATGGCACTGTCTTCAAGAAATTATTTACCTCAGCTTTTTGAAAATTCAGTGGACAATGGAATTGTTCACTTTGTGAAAATTCAGTGGACAATGGAAATTATTTGTGTGCCATGGATAACCATATTTGGTATGCAGAGTAAATACAATATTACAAGTTCTTTGGGAAAATAAAATACAGTGGTTGCAGTTGTGTATTCCCGGACATGTGCAATGACTTAATATACAATACATCACAAAGATCTCCTTGAAAGTATTATATTCTCAACAAGTTAGAAAGTTAGACAATATAAACAATGGAGCAGCAAATACTGTAAACACGTGTTACATACCATTTCTGGTATTTATTTAGTAGGTGCCTATTTGTTTGGTGCTTGCTTTGCCATAACATATCAGACACTCCAGATTCCACTGACAGCTTTGTCACAGTAAGAAGCATGATTTATAGTGACAGTGATTTATCATAAATTTGTTTACCAAACATCAACACATAGTCATATTGTTTGTAGTATACTGTGTATGCAGTCAAAAGCCTTGCCAATTATATTCAGATACATTAAGTGATAGTTATTTGTAATTTAAGTCTGCTGTATTTAAATATAATTAAAAGAATTGAAAAAATGTGTACATACTACTACAGTATGTCTGTTACAATTTATATAATCAATCCCAGGGTTCATTTTTGAAATTTTATAAAAAATTAGGCTTCCCATGGCTTTTGAGGCAGCACTTCCCTTGCGATAGTAACTTCTAGTAATATTAACTTATTTACCTTTTATTGGTTTATCAAAGTTTTTTCTTTGGACACTCTTAACCAGCTTAATTAACAAACTAATTCAACCACAACATGCAATCAAATATTTCAGTTGGTGACAAAACTAGAAATGATGATTTTTTAAATCAAGTAAAAATTTATGATTTTATGTTTTTATGTTTTTGACTGAAAGCAGGTCTAGTGCAACTATTAGTATTCCTGGTCTCAAGGCTGTGTCATCAAATGTAGTATCCTGTCAGCCTCTTGGTGGAGTAAGACGTTCTAAATTACGAAAATTATTTTTTAACTATCTTTAGTGTATGAATGCCTATCTATCTTTAAAGGTAAATTTGGAGTGCTGGGCTGTATTTGTTTAGTAAGTAAGTCCTGCAAAATACTCCTACGTTAAAAAGTTTGTCACAGAAGTAGTTGTCCAGACTGTACGAAAGATGGCGGATGCCGAAGGACGTAATACCCGAAGCCGTTCAGACTCGCAAAGAGCTTCAAAGCTACTTCAAGTCTGAAGCATTTGAAGGCTTGATTAATAAATCAATTACAAAATAATTTGAACGTTTTCTTGCATCCAAAGCATCCAAGGATATGTTATTCATTTCCTTCATTCTACTGTCGTGAAGGAAATCGAGACAGTCGTGCAACTTCTGAAGGAGAAAATATCCGATTTAGTCCAATTAAACAAAGTCAAGATACACGCCAATGAAAATGAGCAGTATTCTAGGCGTTGTAACGTACGAATCTACGGCGTTCCTGAGAAGAAGGAAGAAAATTGTTATAACGTCGTCATCGAGTTTTTCAAAGACAAATTGAAATGCGACGTTGCTCTACATGAAATTGATAGAACGCATCGTGTTGGCAGGGTAAGGGGAGGATTATCACCAAGAGCTATTATTGTGAAGTTTCAATCATCGATGTGGCCCGGAAAGACCTATCAGACTTTTCTGTATGGACAACGGATGGTAAACTTTTAGTGAAACTGGCAAATAAAAGATTGCTAGAATTAAAACTAAGGAGGACATTCAACGAATAACGTGAAGTGTGTTTTATTTGCCTGCATTCCAAATGTGGAATATATGCATGTTTTGTATTTAATTCTTTGAAAGCTATCGGGATGTTTATTTGTCATATTTTCCATTCTGGTATAAGCTACATCTTATGGCCTTTCAGTGAATTTATTAGTGGATGTTTATTCTCTTTTATAGTGTTTATATACGTACTAATTTTACTTTCTGGAAATGTTGAAGTAAACCCCGACCCTTCTAGTAGCCTTACACTAAATATATAGGGCATATTAATGCTAGAAGTTTAAATGTTGAAGATAAATTTGAAAAAATTACTTCTCTTGTTCTTTAACAACAACTCGATATTTTCGCTGTTTTTGAAACCTGGCTAAATAACCGGGTTGCTAGTGATTCTTTAAGCATTCCGGGTTTTAGTCCAATGTTCCGATTGGACAGAACTCACAGAAGTGATGATAGAAGGGCCGGAGGTGTTGCGTTCTATATTTCATCCACTTTCGTAGGTAGAGTGTAGAGATTTCGAATTCTTGTTTGTTGAAGATAAAATTAATTGTTTGACATTTATTTGCGGTGTAATGTAACAGACGTTTGGTTGACTCGTCAAGCTCAATTACTCAGAAAAGATTTCTGAGCTCCACACAGGGATCGAACTTGTAACCTTCTAATAGCCGGTTAGACGTTCTAACCATTGAGCCACTGAGACTCTGATGCAAGCTAAGATTACAAATTCACAGTCGTATGTGCTCCTAAGTGGTACCCGTAGCGTTTGCATATGAGATGTTAAAGTGATATGATAAGTTGTACGTATACATGTAGTTCATGTGGTACGTTTGCGAGCTTGGTGTAATATAACAGACGTTTGGTTGACTCGTCAAGCTCAATTACTCACAAAATATTTCTGAGATCCAGACAGGTTGGAACCTGCAACTTTCTAATGACCGGTTAGACGTTCTAACAATTTCATGAGACTCGGATAGTTGCAAATTTATAGTCAGGGAGGCATAGCTGCCATATGAGGTGTAGTTAAAGTGATTTCATGAAACTCGGATGGAGAGCTAAAGTTGCAAATTCGTAGTCAGGGAGGCATAGCTGGCACAAGTTGTTAGCGGGGTGCCTCTCCTCGCTGAAGTTAAGCCTGGTCGAATCGTGTTAGTATACTTGGATGCATGGTAATTGACTAACTTAGCTTCATGTGATTGTAAAGTTCTCTTCTCTGTTCCTCGAGGGGTTTTCAACAGGTTCTCTGGTTTTTCCTCCTTCCGAAAAATCAACACCGTAGTTTCCCCAGTTAATTCTACGAACTGTACTTCTATCAAGGGGTGAGGGCCATTGAGTTATCAGTATCTAAATACCGCCATATGTTGCCACTCTCAATAGATTCAATAGATAAAGTCGCTTTATATCTGTATGTGCTTCCTAAGCGTAGCGTTTGCATATGAGATGTTGCTAAAGTGATCTGATAGAATATCATACGTATAATGCATGTAGTGCATATGGTACGTTTGCGAGCTTCGTGTAATGTAACAGACGTTTGATAGATTCCTGATACGAAACTCTTTCTTCGGCAAACAGCGATTTGAATCAATCTTTTCTGAGCCCCAGACAGGGTTCGAACTTGCAACCTTCTTATGACCCAGTTAGACGCTCTAACCATTGAGCTACTGAGGCTCACATGGTAGATGTTCGTCAAGCTCAGCATAGGCGTATGGGCATTTTTTTCCAGGGGGGGCGTTGAATCATTTGCCCAAAACAATCTGGCAAGTTGCCCAAATTTTTACGAAACAATAGAAAACAAACGATGCTCATACGATGCACTATTAACATGCTGAAAAACATGTTGCCTAGCACGCGACTCAAATCTACTAATTTATTCTCCAGTGCGACCTTTCGTTTTTCGATACAACTCATACAAGTTTTAATTTAATAACTTTTAAAAGGTCATTAAGTGCTGTGCATGTTGCGTTTTAGAAACTTTTAATTTTCAACTCACTAAGCACTAACTTTGTAATTCATGACAATTGGTCAACAGCATAAGAAGATGGGGGGAAATGCGTGATTGCGTCCTTTGGCATTTGACAATCTGGCACCGTACCAACGCGGCAGAATTGACAACAAAGCACGGTTCAGTAAGGACATAAATGGAATTTCTACAAGACCTCTCGGCATTGAAAAATTTCAAAATTCTGACAAAAATAAAGCTATATAGCGACTAACTAACAGTAAGGTAATTTATTCCGTTTTAATAGACATAAACAAAGGGGAGTTATAAAAATGTCTCACCTTATTGATTATCAATAATATTTATCTTTTGGAAAAATGGAAACTTTTAAAAAACCCTTTGCCCAAATTCTCTTGCTGCCCAAAAAATCTAAGATTCCCAAAATTTGGGGGGGGCTGCAGCCCCCCCCCGCCCCCCGGCCCATACGCCTATGAAGCTCAGTCATTTCTGAGCCCCAGACACGAATCGAACTTGTACGTAAGTACATCTGACTATGAGTTTGCAACCTTAGCTCTCCGCGTGAGCCTCAGTAGCTCAATGGTTACAGCGTCTAACTGGTCAGAAGATTGCAGGTTCGAACCTAGACTTTCTCAAAGTCCTTTTCAAACATTTTTGACCTTTCGTCATTTTTTGACCTTTCGGTTCCTCGTTGAAAGGGACTTTTCCCACCTGCAGCGCGCCAAAATTCACCGGTCAATTTTTCGACCGGTGACGTAATTCGGGAAGTAATTATATTCAGGTTAAATTGCTATGCAAGTGCTATCTTTGGAAGTTGGAGTTAAACAGACTCTTGAAAACGTTTTAGTAGGGGTAGAACCACTTTCCATTGCTTGTACGACAACACGAAACACGTCAAAACAGGGCGATGTACATTTCAGCGATTTCCCCCCAGAATATTTAATTAGATTCAAAAACCTGCAAGCGAAACAAGTCCACCTCTTTCCTCCCGCTTTCCCGCTCGCCCGCAAAAACTAGCCCTAAGAGGCGGACTTGGAGCAAGTCTAGTTCGAACCCTATCTGGGGCTCAGAAACATTTTCTGAGTAATTGAGCTTGACGAACGTCTACCAAATATCTGTAACATTACACCAAGCTCACAAACGTACTACATGTATTAAGGCCTGGCCAAACGCTTTCAACATCGCATTCAACATAGTTCAACATTGTTGAACGATGCTGAATAATGTTGAAAGCACGAGTGGCCAAATGAATTCAACATCGTTCAACATTCATGAATGACAATTAATTGAACGCGAGCTACCATAAAAGCTGGAATCGACAATATCCCGCATGGCGCATGTCTCTGTTCAACAAAGTTGAATGAAATGTGGCCAAATGCGTTCAACACCTTTCAACATTTTGAGAACAATAGAAATGTTGAACGCGTGTTTGAACATGTTCAAATTTCATTCAACATCATTCAACACCATTCAACAACGTTCAACATCATTCAACAGGGGTGGCCAAACGCTTTCAACATGTTGAATTCAACAATGTTGAACGCTGTTGAATGAAATGTTGAAAGCGTTTGGCCATGGCCTTAAACATGTATAACTATAGTTTACCTTACGAAATGGTAATATTTCAAAATGTAAAAAAGTAAGAGTGCCCGCGTTGGCAGTGTTTTAAAGAGAGCAGAATGAAAAGGTGGTATATGACAACATTTTTAGTAACAAAAAAAGTAAAGCTGACGTTTCTAACGCAACCCTTTACATTTCACTCTGATGAAGGGCTCCGCTTGAAACGTCACTGTTTTTCGTTGCTAAAAATCTTTGTAGTTTACCACCTATTCACTTTGCAATATTTCAAGCTGTTCAGTCTTTTGTATTCCTCGACGTGACTTCAGAATTTCAAAAATTTGACAACTGTGCTTTAATTATTATCTTTACTTTATTGAAATCAAAGCACGGCTAACTCAGTATAGCTTGCATACCTTCGTCAGCGGGTTATTACGAACTTTACGAAGTACGACGGCAACTTCAACGACGTCGCCCAAACAAAATAATTCTAGAGTTGCGAAACAAAGAGAATGTCTGAATAATTTTTCGCCCGTAGTGTCTAATCTCAACAGCGTCTTCGTTCTTCAATTTACCTCGCGTTTATTACATGAGCTTTTTTGGTAGGGCTAGCCTATAGTAAGGGAGCTGGAGTTTACCTCGCGTTTATTACATGAGCTTTTTTGGTAGGGCTAGCCTATAGTAAGGCAGCTGGAATTTACCTCGCGTTTATTACATGAGCTTTTTTGGTAGGGCTAGCCTATAGTAAGGAAGCTGGAGTTTACCTCGCGTTTATTACATGAGCTTTTTTGGTAGGGCTAGCCTATAGTAAGGAAGCTGGAATTTTCCTCGCGTTTATTACATGAGCTTTTTTGGTAGGGCTAGCCTATAGTAAGGGAGCTGGAATTTACCTCGCGTTTATTACATGAGGTTTTTTGGTAGGGCTAGCCTATAGTAAGGCAGCTGGAATTTACCTCGCCTTGGCTTGTTTACTGACTTGTGCAACTTTCTCACGAAGCCCGAAATCATGGTTTCGCAAACACGATTTGAATTTATAACAAACATGCGTGAACAAACACAACTTGTAAAATAGAAACTGTTGACCAAAAAATATTAGTAAAGGCAAACTTTACCGTGTATACTACTGAGCTTCGATTTGCTAGCCCTCATAAGAGGGTCAGCCCTCGAGTGCGTTTACATGGGAAATTTCCAGCCCTCCTAGGCGAGATCCCGGGTTGTCAATAGCGAGATCTCTCCTAGGAGGGCTGGTCCTCTTGTCATGTAAACGCAAACACATTTTTACAAGGAATTACGCTGAGAGACGGGATCTCGGCAAAGAGGACTAGCCCTAGTCCTCCATATAAACACCCCCTTACGGGTCGATTACATGGACCGCGGTTAACCGGGATGAAAATGTCCATGTAATTGTTTTCATCTCGGCAAACTGGGCTGAAGAACTGAAATAGAACATCAAAACGTTGTTCGTGTGTTTCGTGATCATAGTGAAGACTTAATAAATTAATTAGTCTTCGTGAAGACGCTTTCGTGGGTTAGCTCAGACTATAACATGCAATCTTTTTATTAACGATGGGCTTACAAAATAAATAATAGACTAACTGGTGTAAAACTGAAGTAAAACTAACGTAACTTTGCCCTTATTTACTTGATAATTGCGAATTTCGGCCTGAAATCATCCACATCAATTCAAAACTCATTCTGGTTTGCCGGGCTAGCCCGCTCCATGTAATCGCCCCCTTATTAGAGCATTTTCACGTCTTCAGGACGACGTCAACGGCCAAAAAATGAGACCTGCTGCTTAAGATTGACTTCAATACTGACACCACAACCATTTTAGCAGTACTGAGGCGTTATTAAAGTCATTAAACTAGCTTCAAATATCTAATATAATAGTGAGTCGTCATGACCTTTTTTAATACAAAAATGTATGTTGCTTTTTAACCGTTGTCGTCGTCCTACATCGTAAAGGCCCTACTAATAGAGGATGTTAACCTGTTGCTGCCTAGGTTTGTCTGAGGGAAGTAAAATCGTTTGGCATTCGACAGAGTAAAAGAATAAAGATTAACGATAGAGGCCGTTTTTGGCCGGCTCAGGCAGGTTAATAAGGAAACCGAGCCATTTTGCTAATCAGGCTAGTTTACCAGACCTACACATATGCATGTATGAATAATAAAGACTTATTATTATTAACCAAGTGCAAGGGGTATACGGGAAAAAGGTTTTCGTACAGACCGAGCGACGAAGGAGCGAGCTTTGTGCGATAAAACCGAGGGCAAATACTTTCCCGTACAGACCGAGTCTTCTTGTTTACACCAGTTCGGCTTTTATTTGTCGTGTTTTTAGATAAACAACTTTAAAGAAAACCAGCAGTAATGTTCCAACACATTTTATTGTTCAGAATGTTTGAATAAAGATACCCAGAAATTTTCCCGTCAACCTTACAGGAGCGAGAAAAAAGCGTATTGACCGGTATGTCAATATCGTAAAATCCCGACCGCTCAGGAACCAATCAGCATGCATCGTGGTTTTGCGTACGGACCGGAAATCAAACCCAGCCATATAATCAAATACTTGATTGCATTCGTAGATTGTGCGAATAAAGTGATTAACCATTAGATTATCCCATTTAAGTTCTTTTAATATATCTGCCGATCTAGCATCACAACCTTGATTGGTTATTATACAAGCAGCGAAATTTTGGAACTTTTGCAAACGAGTAGATATGCCTTTGTTCAAATTCCCCCAAACAGTGTCGCAAGACAGACAGACCAATAGGCAGACAGACCAGCAGACAGACCGACAGACAGACAGACCGACTGACTGACTGACCGACTGACCGACAGACTGACAGACAGACAGACCGACAGACAGACAGACAGACAGACAGACCGACAGACAGACCGACAGACAGACAGACAGACAGACAGATAGATAGATAGATAGATAGATAGATAGATAGATAGATAGATAGATAGATAGATAGATAGATAGATAGATAGATAGATAGATAGATAGATAGACAGACAGACAGACAGACAGACAGACAACAGCCGACGTACAGCGGATTTTGACGGATGGTGTTTTACAAACTCGTCCCCAGGCTTTTCTAGGGTTGCGACCCTGTCAAGTGTTAATGAGGGAGCAGAGGTCACATTTGTTCACTGATTAGAAGCGAATTAATCTTTAATTATATTGTCAAGTAAAGTACCTGAAGGAAGACTAGAGCGTTCTTAGTGCTATGAGTAAAGTTTTAGAAGTAATGGTGAAAGGAGCGAATCGTTTCTAAGCAACCAAATATACGAGGAATGGACAGGACATTGATGTGTAATGTTGTAACTTGTAAGTACAGTTGACTTGTTTGTTTGTTTGTTTGTTTGTTTGTTTGTTTGTTTGTTTGTCTGTCGCTAGGACATCTCACAAAATACTGCACAGATTTTCATGAAGTTTGTGACAAGATTGATCATAGACCAAGGACCAACCCATTCAATTTTGGTTCATAAAGATCTGACCATAAGATTCTTCGTGTAGAAGACATACTTGATTGCGCTCATTATCCTTATTTTATGCAAATATTTTTGCATAATTTTGATGCATGAATAAAATACTTGATTGCACTTGTACTGTACATGTGTAAGTCACGTGAGCTAGGCTGGTTAGCAGGACAGCTCGTTTTCTTTTTAACACTTTCACTCCCATCGATGCCATTTGGCACTTTTTAATTTTTACTCTGTCCAAAGCCAGATGATTTTACTCGTCAAGGGAAGAACTGACATGGTGGGAGTTAAAGGGTTGAGCGTCTCTAATACATGTAACTCATTGGTGAAGGTATATGCAGTCTCTTAATTATTATTAACCCTATCTAGACTTGGGGGGGGGGGCCCGCAACAAATTTAAAGTTTTGTAACTTTTCAACTATTTAAAATAAATGGATGAAATTTGGTGACTTTTCAGAACTGGTGTTGCAAAACACTTCATGTGTAAAAAAAATTTTTTACACTGATTAGTGTTGCCACAGCAACTGCATTTTTGATGACGTTTGTGGCAAAAATTTCGAAATTCTGTCTCGTCCGATCCTATGATTTTCCGCTACTGGTGACGGATCATTTTGATTTGTTGTGAACCTGCGAGGTTATGACCAAAATTACCCCCCTAGGGCTTAAAATGATCCTGAATGATCCCTTTTTAAAATGAGACCTTTATAACGATATGCCATGAAGTATTATCCGAGCTCTGACCTGACTTCCCTACTGTTAAAATCCCGCGAGGATGATGGCGTATTGACAAGAACAAAATGGCTTTTATTTGTCAATATATAAGCGAAACCAACGAAAATTTAGGCTCTAACAACTCCGAAAGTAAGTATAAGCATTTGTTTGTTGTAATTATTTTCGTAGATTAGCAATAATTTGGTAAAATTTGACGAAAACCATCTCGGCCAAGTCAGGCAAAATCGAAGAAAATTTGCCGAGAGTTGTCGGCGAGTTGTCACGTTGTAATGGCAAACAGAAGTAAATATCACTCAAATAACTTAAAATCTGAATAACTGACTTAAAAACGATCTTACTGATGTATTTTGGTCGTATGTTCTTGTATAATTCTGTTTTAATTTGTAAATTTCAAAATAAGTTATATGATCGCGCGCGGGCGCACCATGGGGGGTCTCAATGGAAAATCGTAAAAAATCAATATAATATTTGCTTTTTATTGTATTGCTTCAATTTTTTCAATTTGAATTTGTGAAATGGTGCTTTTCATTTTCCATGATCCAAAGTTTGGTGTAAAGTTATTTCTCGTTAAATATTTAACATTTTTTGGATTATAATAATATTATTAATAAGTAATTAGCATAAATTAGCATAATTTGCCCAATGGGTTGTCTGACAAGACCCAAAAACCCAAAATTTGAATAGTAGAGGTAAAAACGATTCAAATGATATATTGTGGTATTATTTTTGTGTTATTATGCCATGTTAATTCACAAATTGCCAAGACCACCTGCTGTGACTGGTTTTCGGTTCGGACGAGAAAGAGTTAATTTAGTTTTTTTTTGTTTATTTTGGAGTATTTGATTAATTTTAGTATTTTTAATATAATTCCATGAATTTTGTGTGTCATTCATAATGACGTCACAAATCCAATATGGCGGAATGCAAAATGGCGGAACAATGACGTCATACAGTGACGTCATCATTTTAATTTTTACGAAAAATTGCTTTTAAAGTTACGGATGCAAGTAGGATACTTCAGATAATATATAAATAGAACAATAAAGCTTGATTAATGAATATAACATTTACCTTCTTATCACAACGACTAACTCAACGGCCATAAACCAAATTCTTCCTAAATTTTTAAGTTTTTATAGTTTTATCTTCCTTCTACTGGCTCTGACTACAGTAAGAATAAAAAAAATTTGATTTGAGAGTTTTTCCTGTCTATTATTTGGCTTTATTATCTGGAGAAGAGTATTTTACTAACAATTAAAACACTCGTAGAATCCATATTTCACTACATCCGGGAACCGAGTGGTGTATTTCTCATATGTAACTCTCGCGAGTGACATATCGACAAGTCAAAATTTACGCCTTTTGCTGTAAGTTTCGGATCAAGTAAATTTGAGCCAGTAACTTCTCTTAATTCAGTTTTTCGCGTAAAATGACGTGTTCGAATAAGCTGTTGTATTTTTCATTTGTATTTTCTAAAAGTTTTAGCTCAAGCGGTTGTAGTTTTTGCATTAAATCCAGTTTATCAACATCACTTCCACGTATAATTTCATTGCCCATATAATAAATAGAACATTACACAGTTGCTCAAAGATATGGATTTTATGTTCTCGTGGCAAGAGCAATATCTCACTCGTTCGCTACTGTCCTTGCCACTCGAACATAAAATCCATATCTCCTCGCCGTCGTGTAATATCCCCTTTGTATTTCACTTTGTTGTATTTTTATGTATGACGTCACCAATCACGTCATTGATACGTAATATTTGGGGTGACACCAATAAAAATTAAAATATTTTTGAATGTTCTATTAACATACCAAATTTCGCTTCGATAGCATAAATACTTTCTGAGATATTAACCGCGGGCACTTTCCACCCCCCCTTCCCCCCCCCCCCCCCCCCCCTCAGAAGACGAAAAAAAAGCCCAGTCTAGATAGGGTTAAGCTGTTGCTGCCTAGGATGTCTGAATGTTCTCTCTTTGATGAGTAAAATTATCTGGTGTTAGACAGAGTAAAACTATAAAGGGGTTGTTTTGGGCTGGCTCAGGTACTGTATAGGAATGGGTTAATCACTTTATGCATTTATTTGTTTATTTATTTATTTACAAGTTTTGCCAATAGTAAGACACAACAATGATGACAACAATAACAATTAACGATCAACACGGTTCTCAACTACACGAAACAGCATGATAAACACGCACGCTACTTACGATGGCGGAACGCAGATCGGAGGGATGGAGTCAGTAGCTACAATATGCCGACTGCGACAAGCGACGATGCGACATCAACAAGGGACCTGCTGATCCCCCCAACCAACGGAACCTCCTCCATCCCGAGATCTGCAAGTCACCCGTCTAGACGGGGAAAATTAAAATTAAACTAAGAACACACAGGTACTTACGGTTTCGGTGAGATGAAAAGAGCTAGATTATTGACAGTACATGTAGATACTCACAACCACTAGGAAAAAACGACTGTACGTGACAAGCAAAGAAGACAGGAACGACCAAATACTAACAGCCCCGCTGGCTTAAACAACTCATAAGAGCAGTGCTGAAAAAGAAATAACACAAACTAGGCACCCAATGAACTGGACAGCTAAGCCGTCCAGGGAAAATGAAACCAAACAGGGGGGATGGAGAAGATTCCAAGAAGGGAGGGAGCGCAAACGAGTCACAAGTAAGCCGAACATAATTAAGTTAGCCCTTTTATATTACTCAGTAAGTGGGGCAAACCTTCCGGGTGCCCCGGACACAACTTTCTTTTATTAATACCTACCGTATTTCCTCGATTAAGCGCCCCGGGGCGCTTATTAATTTTGAGACTAAAAGGAGGGGCGCTTATTCGGGGGGGGGGGGGCGCTTATTAAAAAATATACAAAATCATGTCAAGAATAAGAAAGTTATTTTCCAAGAAAAATACAAGAGAGTATCTAACGATAACCAAAGTTTAACAACAAAAACGAACATTTACGGTTTGTTTATATATTGTCAGTCGCGGTAACTGCACGCCGTAACTTCAACAAAACTTTTAAGAAAGCGGGTGGGTGGGTGGGTGGGTGGGTAGGTAGGTAGGTGGGTGGGTGGGTAGGTAGGTAGGTAGGTAGGTAGGTAAGTAAGTGAGTAACAACTTTATTTAAAGAGGATAACACCTGACAGTTCAACTGCTAAACTTGTGGTCCTAATATAATACATTTATAAAGACAAAGGCAGGAAAGGACCCCAGAGACTAGTCTCCAATAACGGGGTCCCCATACTATATATACATGTACAGTGAAGTATATTAATAACAACAATAATAATAACAAGATGCCTTGGTCAGACGTTCACTCGTGCTACTGGCAAAAGTGCAGAGAGGCGCGTATATACCGCGTGAGCAAAGGTGGGAGTGGGCTGAGGAAGATCATATTGAAGGCTGAATGCGGTGTATACTTCACATTGGTGAACATATTTACGATCAAGACAGTTGTCAGCCACATCTGATCATTGTTAAACTACAAAGTCAGTCAGTCTATTTCGAAATTTACCAACAATGTGCAAGAACAAAAAGTATACTGTCAAGCCATCATCTAGATTTGGAGTGAAACGAAAAACAGTGTACTTATTGCAACAGATTCAGGAAGGAAGAGAAAATCGCCAAAAATACCAGTATGCAAACCATATTAAGAATAACAATGGCAGAATATTCAATAATGCACGCACAATGGAAATTTTCCGATCGATCAGTTTCTCGCAGTCAACAAGAAAGAAATGCTATTTGATTTGTTTTGTTCAGTTACACACGAATATCATTCGTCTCAATCGGTCTGTCTGTAACAATCGGTTGCGATCTCCGGTTGCAATCTGGCGGTTTTACATATATCGTCTTATTTTATAATGTTACTCTCTGATACACAACCCTACTCTACTACGTAACTAATCCCTTTACAATGTCCCCTTTCATGCAATTTGGCTACTTAATAAAACTATGTACAGGAAGGTCTTAATCCCTTCTTCCAGGAAGGTCTTAATCCCTACTTAATTTATTGTCGAGTCGGTTTTCTTTGTTCTTTCGAGGTCTTTATATCGCATAAAGCCCTTGAATAATAATTAGAAACGAAATGAAGAAAAAAAACCAAGGAAAATCTTTGTCCAAGGTGGAAAAAATAGACAAAAGTTTGTTGGAAAACCTCCTCGATAATAAATTAAGTCAGATAAATCCCTCGAACGTCGGGATGTATGCGATATAAAGCCCTTTTATACAGCATACATCCCTCGTTCTCGGGATTTATCTATTACTTACTCCTTAATTGACAGTAAACTTGAAACATTAGTTAAAAGGCTATTGAGATTTCAGAAAGCTCTTGATTCGAAGCCAAACTAGCACTCGCCCAGGAAACGCGGTCGCTAATCGCATTGTAAAAAGAATGTCACACTATATCGCTTTTCGTTCTATAATCTTTCCGCGTATAAACTTATAGCTAACATGTCAACAGTACACTTGAAACATTAGTTAAAAGGCTATTCAGATTTCAGAAAGATCTTGATTCGAAGCCAAACGAGCACTCGCCCAGGAAACACGGTCGCTAATCGCATTGTTAAAAGAATGTCACACTATATCGCTTTTCGTTCTATAATCTTTACTATGTTAGACTCTGGTAACACATTGATTTGTCTGAACAATGATCAACGCGCTTTCGCAGTAGACATGCACGCCTGAGTGTGCCTATTTTTCAAGATTGTACTTGGAAGAACGAACACTTAAGATAATGAAAAATGGCTTTTACATACCTTTCAAATCTTGACTCATTCTTCAGTTATTGGCTATGCAATTTGAGCAATGACGTCACACGTTGTATGTGCCGGGAGAAAACGGAAAATCAGTCATATCTTTCATTTGGATTGGTTTAACTAAAGAAAACCACACATTGCAGATGTAATTAGACCATACCCCAAGGAAAATTTCCAACGTTTGATTCAGTTTAGTCAAACCAATCCAAAGATATGTCTGATTTTCCGTTTTCTCCCACATACAACGTGTGACGTCATTGCTCAAATTGCATAGCCAATAACTCGAGGAATGGGATAAGATTTGAAAGGCGTGTAAAAGCCATTTTTCATTATCTTAGGTGTTCTTCCAAATACAATCTTAAAAAACTGAAGTGAAATTTCGTTTCATAGGCACTTTTAGTAGTCCGACAATGGCAGATTATTAGGGACCTTAAGCAAGCACAACGCGAACGTCACGACGACGACCCAAGTACAATAGTATTTTTCAACCAAAACAAAACGTTGAATAATTTGCAGTCCCAAGAGTAATCCCAACACCGTCCTCGTTGCACATACAACGTCAACTGAAGCGTTTTTTACGTTTTCAAGACAACGTTGTGGCAAAGAACAGCAAAAGTTGTTAGTTTACTTAGGCGTTAATCTATTATACGTCACGTTGTCGAAGCTATGGCTGCTTTTTAAAGATCTTACAAAATACATAAAACATACAATATACGATGTCCTGATCCATGGTTTCTTTTAAACACATGCAGTAACTTATTTGCCGTCGTCATCCTAGCTTCCTTAATAAGGTCCCTAGTATCTAATAATCACGACACTCTGTAAAGTAGAAGGCCCAGTGTAAGATTAGCTTTGCTAAACTGGTACATTTTTGTAAATGTTTATGTAAACCTTCTCTAAATAAAGTTTATTATTATTATTATTATTATTATTATTATTATTATTATTATTATTATTATTATTGTTATTATTATTATTATTATTATTATTATTATTATTATTATTATAAATAGGAAGTCAGTTAGGGCACCCTGTGTCCCATGTGGACCCATAAGCCAAAGCGAGCGGAGATTCCTTCGAGCGAAAGAAAAAGTAATTCGCAGAATGGAGTTATGGCGGGCTGCAGTTAGTGGCGAGTTGAGTAAAGTGAAAGAGTTGATTGATCGTGGAGCAGACATAAAAGAAAAGGGAGAATACTGGGAAAGAACTCCTCTACACTGCGCAGCTAGTGAAGGTAACTAGAAATGCTCAAATATTGATTGATCACAAATCAGAAGTCAAAGCAGTGAACGAAAACATAATAATATTCCTTTATTTTGCATTCTTTATAGGACGCAACCGACACATCGATATAGTTGATTATCTTATTAAAAACGGAGCCGATGTTCATTGTAAAGACCAACACGGTTCCTCTCCTCTTCATCTGGCCAGTTGGGGGGGTCATTTGGAAGTTGTGAAGCTACTTCTTATTAAAGGAAGTGATATCACTTCTAGAAACCATCAAGGCAGAACTGCACTTCATCGTGCATGCTCAGAAGGACATACAGCAGTGGTCGACTATCTTCTGCAGCATGGCGCTGACATGGAATCTCGAAACAAAGCTGGTCACTCACCTTTCCATGCTGCATGCTTTACTAATAATTTTAGTGTGGTGCAGTACTTGATCAGCGAAGGTTGCGATATTACAGCCACAACTAAAGCTGGCAGTTCTGGTCTCCAAATGGCTGGTGAGTATTCTTTATTAACATTGTTGCATTATTCTCACTATATTGGATAAACTTTAAAACAAATTAGCTTTTTTTCTTTTGCTAGACCAATTTAAGAGACACATTTTTTTCTCAGGGCTTAGTTGCTGTGTCAGTTGGTTGAGAAAAGAATGAAAATGGAAAGTCAGTCTTTTTTATAACCATTTAAGATAACTCAAACTGGCCAGACAGGCAGACAATGTGTAAACTAACAGGGTAATTTTGTGTTATGTTTCTTTTTTTTTATTATTATTAAAGGGGGGGGGGGGAAGTCCGTTCTGCGCAAGTGCGAGCGTTTGTTTACGTTTTTGTTTTGGTCCACATAATTAGTATAACATGAAGTATACCCTTATTTGCATAAAGAAGCACAAGGTGTTTGCATCATGGCTGACGCATGGCTCACGCTTGAAGACTTAGAGATAAGTCAGATAGGAGAGTTTGCTGAATTGCCTAACATTGACAATTTTACAACATGTTCATGCCGTGGCAACTGTCTACGGGAAAAGGGGAGAAACTTTTGCCTATGTAAAAGCCTTGACAAATCTTGTTCGAGCGCGTGTCACGGCGAAAACTTCGGGAAATGTATGAACAGAAGCTTTCAGGAAAGTGACAGCGACAGTGCAGAAGATACAACGGTAAGCATTAAGTTTGTTTTATTAGTTTGGTGCCGTTTTATGATATTCTCGAAAATACTGGACAAAGCTCCAAACAGTTGTTGTGCGTTTATGCAAATTGCTTATTGCCGAATATCAGACCATGTGTCTGTCATGCTCATTACAATTTCATGCTTTGAAGTTCTCGAAATGAATACAAAGAAGTGATTCACTTTAGTGAAGACTATAATTATGACAATACGACAGAATAAGTCAACATCTGTGAACTAGAGAACCTCAAAATGGCATCAGTTGAATATGAGAAGGAAATATGGGGTCTTGTACTGGGAACCCTAGCTTTATACTCTATAATAACATGTATTTCATCACAAGGAAATAAAATATACATAGTACAACGAGATAAGAAAGAATAACATAACTTGCCAGTGATGGGGAATCTGTAATAAAGCAAATTTTGCTTGTTTGGCATAACCTCAACCTCACAAATCAACATCTCCCTAATGTTGCATAACATCCTCAAGCAGGTATACTTACTACCATATTTGCCATGTTTGTCTCCACACATACGGAAAAGGTTGACATGTCCAGTGAAGTTTCATATAAGAGTCCCGAAATGATGTCACGATGACATCACACTAACAATCGCTAACAGTTCCAAATATTTTTGTGTTGGAAATTAGGGTTAGGATTAGGGTCAGGATTAGGGCTACTAGGATTAGTTTTAATTAACATTTAAATTTCGAGAATCCTTATATGAAACGTCAGCCGATATGTCAGCATTACACTTTACTATTTTGTGCATTATCAATAATTATACAAAGCATGTCATTTTAATTGTACCATTGATTATTCTAGGATCCTGACTTCTCTTTACCAGAAAGAGATAATACTGTGAGTGCAGAAACGAGGGGCAGAGGGTGAGGTAGAGGACGGGGACGTGGTAGAGGACGGGGACGTGGTAGAGGACGAGGTAGTGAAACTACAGCAGGAAGACAGCGTGGAGGTCAACGAGGTGGAAGAGGACGTGGGCAACTTGTGCCTGAAGTGAATGCTGCGCAGAATCAAGCCAATCATGAAGAAGAATTAGTGGTAAGAATCTTTGAACTCATATCTCACTCAAATGAGTCTAAAACTTTTGTTTGTATAGACACTGATATTGAAGAAATATGAAAGAAAGATGTGACTAATCTCAGCACAGCATAAATAATTTGTGTCATACAGCATTATGTTGTGTAGACCAACAGATTCATCTCCAACCCTTGTTATTTTCCCCTGTTTTTACAGTAACCTTTATCCGTATCTTATAAATGGTGTTTAATATTTGCAAAGACCCTGGTGAACGTTTGTCACATGTTATTGTAATTGATTATTGGATACAAGTCTAAACAATGGATTTATGGATGGGTGTGAATTATGGGATAATCTGCATTTTTCCAATATTGTATTCTGGGAAACGTGTGACCGGTGCAGTTCACCAGGGTTTTTGCTCACATGAGAGAAGACCTTAAAATTGCATTTATTAATGAGAATTACCCTGTATTGTAGAACCTTGTTGAAGCACTTAATCTTGATACACTAAGGAGGTTGGCTCTAGAGCTGTTGAGAAGGCAGCCAGCAGCCTTTGCTGATTTAGTTAATGGAGAAATTCCTGCTGGAGATGAAATAGAACCACCAGATCAACCTCATGGGGAAAATGTGCCAGAGTGGTGTAAGTGTGGGCACTGTGTCACTATGCCTACACAAGAAGAAAATAAATGCTGTACCCGAACAAGGCGGCAGTGTATTACGACAACACCATTGTTCCCACAGCTTGTTCTGGATGGCAATGTTTTGGATATTGCCATGCGATATAGGGCAGACGTGTTGGTTCTTGATAATGTCAGAAATAACGAAAATTTTCGCCATGCAGCTTACAGGCAGTTTGTCCTTTGGCAACATGGACATTTGGGGAAAGGCTATCTTTAAATGCTCTCCATCTTGGAAAAGCGGCAAGTAGATACACTTTCGAAGCATCTCTCTTCGCGTAGTATTCTTTTCGACTTTCTCCTTTTTCAGATTGGCTCTCGCTCGACGGATTCAAATTCGACGTCGAAGGAGTGCGGTCCGCCATTGTCAACACGCCGCGCGGCCGAGAGCAAACAGACTAGGGGCGAGAAATTAATTTCCGGTGGAGTCCCCATAAACAAAACGCTCGCACTTGCGCAGAACGGACTTTCCCCCCCCCCTTTAAATCTTTAATTTATACTGATAAAAACCAGTCGGTCTGGAGCATGTTTTCTCCAACCTTCCAGCAAGCCATTTAAAGGTGTAAGGACTCTGCTGCCCAATGCACCTAGTTGTTGTTTCGAGTGCTCCCATGCTGGTTCTCCCCATTCACCACACACAGTTCCTTAGCTGCTAACCTTGCTCATTTCATAACACCATTTTAACGCCACAAGTACAATTAAAACTTTGAACCTAATGTATGCAACGCTTTAGCTTCTTAAAGTAGAATGTAATGTTCAAGCAAGACGAGTGTTGTAAAAGTATGAAGTTTAATATCTACTACAAGTCCATACAAAAAGTTCCTCCATCTTTTTTCTTACATGTATTTATATACATGTACATCAAGGCGTAAGTCCCGGATGATGTATAAATTATAATGAATTATGTGACATCTCCTCCCTGAAGCACAGATGTTGATTATGTAATATATAATCTTGATGTTCTATACACTATGAGTGTTGTTCTGTTTATAGTTTATAAGATTTATAAGTCCAGTCCATTTGGCTTCTTTACAACACGGCCACTCCTGGTTGTTGGGAGGTTTCTTTTTTGGTTTGTCAATGTTTCCAGTTTGCAGGTTGGTTGTGTGCATGCTATTTCCAATTCCACAGTATGTCCTCGGAGACAGGGCTGTCTTGGTTGCTCAGCGATTGATCTGTTTGTTGTACTTTCTCTTGGCCTGTGGGTTTAAGGTGTATTCTGTTATGCCTTAGCTCGGATCCATTGGATGTCTCGACGATGTAGGAGTTAGGCTTATCAGATTCTTCCTTTACTCTTCCTGCAACACATATCTTGTTTCCGGGTTGAAAGACGGTCACTTGTTGGTCTGGCACCAGTCTGGGCAGCGTACGTGAAGTCTTTCCATCATACTGCTGTTTCTGAACATCTTGGCAATACTGTAGCTGTTTTTGGTTATCTTCCTTGGCTTGACAACGTTGTAGTCGTCCACTGCAGGGTTGTTGCATGCGGTAGTCCCTCTGTTTCAGTAGCTACGCTGGTGATGGCAAGTTGCTGTCCACAGGTGTTGTGTGGTACGATAGTAGTGCAAGATACGGGTCCTGTCCAGAAGCTTCTGACTTGCGTAGTAGGTTCTTTACTGTCTGAATCATCCTCTCTATAAACCTGTTGCTTTGGGGGTACAGCGGTGAGCTGGTAACATGTTCAATACTCCACTGGTTGCAGAAGGCTGCAAACTCTCGACTGTTGTACTGCGGGCCATTGTCCGAGACCAAGGTTTCTGGTATCCCATGCTCTGCGAAGATTGACTTCAGGTGATTTATTGCAGCAGCTGATGTAATTGAGTTCAGTTTTCTCAGGACTGGATACTTGCTGTAGTAGTCGGCCACTAGTAGATACTGTGCGCGTTGGTAGTCAAACAGGTCCGTGCCAAGTTTCTGCCATCGAAAGGTGGGTACCGTGTGTGGTCGTTGTGGTTCTTTCGGCTGTTGCTTGGAGTGCTGAATGCAGGTGGTGCAGCTGGCAGTCATGTCCTTGATGTCTTTTGAGATCCCTGGCCAGAACAAACAGTCCTTGGCTTTCAGCAGACACTTCTCTCTACCCATATGGCCATAATGTACAATCTGGGGCATCTGTGTACGGAATTCACTTGGAATCATGATTCGGTGTCCTTTTAGAACCAGTCCGTTTTCAACGCTTACAGTGTAGGTCTTCTCTGAAGTTCCAGAATTCTTTCACGTCTGGAGGGCACTCACTTGGATACTGTGGCCAACCATGGTGTATGATTTCTTTCAGATGACTGAGTATAACATCTTGTTTTGTGTACTCACGTATTTCATCTAATCTGGTGGGGGTTGCTGGCAGAGTGCTTGTAATTGCGTTGACTTCGATCAATGGCACTTCATTGTCATCTGCAGTAGGTTCCATACAGGTAACTCTGGAGAGGGCATCAGCTATAACGTTGGTCTTCCCTTGGATATATCGCAGCTCTACGTCGTACTTTGACATTTTCAGGAGAAGCCTCTGTAGGCGTGGTGATGCACTTGTTGTACTATTCTTCCATATACTTTCAAGGGGTTTATGGTCTGTTTCGTAAACCATCTTCTTGCCAAAGACGTAATGGTTGAATTTCTCCAAGGACCAACTGGCAGCGAGCAGCTCTCTCTATGTTACTGTATCGCGACTCTGTTTCAGTGAGTGAGTGAGTGGCTTGCATAACATACTGGTCTGCCTTCTTGTATCAATACACATCCAATTCCTTTCATGCTGGTGTCTGATTGGATCAAGTTTTTCTTCTCAGCATCTTAATAGACAAGAAGTGGAGCTTCGGTAATCACTTGCTTGACAGACTGAAACGCTTGCTGCTACTCAGGTTGCCAGGTGAATGGTACATCTTTCTTCATTAACCGTCGTAGAGGCAATGATGTGTGCTCCAGAATTGGAGAGAATCTATTTACAGTACTAGGTAGTTTACCATGCCCAAGAAGGACTGCGGTTCTGCCATGTTCTTTGGCTGTGGCGCATCTCTGATTCTTTGATCTTATGATCATCCGGTCTGATTCCACCAGTGGTCCATGTAAACCCAAAAATTATGTTTCTTCAACTTTGAACTGGAACTTATCTGGGTTGAACCTTCCATTGTTCTCTCTTGCTGTGTCCAAGACCTCAAGTATGTGTTGATCGTGTGCAGCGTCACTCTTGCCATAGATGAACGTATCATCAGCGATTCCACTCAGGCCATTCAGTTTTCCAAAGGTGGTGTCCATCTTGTCTTGGAATATGTCTCCACTACAGGTGAGGCCAAAGGGGAGTCTTCTCCATCTGTATTTGCCCCATGGGGTGCTGAAGGTGCATGGTCGACTGCTCTCATCGTCAAGCTCGACTTGCCAGAAACCGCTACGTGCATCTAAAATACTGAAGTGGGTTGCACAACTAACCTTTGGTATCACATCGTCTATAGTTCTCACATAATAAGGGTTGAGCTTGATGGCTTTGTTGAGGTCACGGGTTTCCTTGTACACATTTTGCACTTCACTTAGGATTCCAGATTCCACCAACTTATTTAACTCTTCTATGTAAGCTGGCTGTAATTGGACCGGGACTTGTCTTGGGACATGTTGGATAGGAATGGCATCTTCAACTGTTTGTTATGGAGCTCCTGGAAAGCAGCCAATTCCAGTGAAAACATCTCGATATTCATTCAAAAGGTAATCTTTTGTCAGGGGGAAAGGGTGCTGCTTGCCTTGTACGTCAACGAGCTTGACTTTCTGTGGACTGGTTGATGTATTTAGGTCTTGCTTGACTGAGTGGGTGACTGGTGGAATAGTATTGTCAGTGTTGCTTTTGGCTTCGATGACCCAATTTAGCTGTAAGAGATCAAGAGCCTGTGCTGAGGTATTACCAATTATTGCAGGCCCATGGACATCAACAACCTGTGCTTGGATTACCTTGGAACTGGGGTTGTTGGGAACCTTCACATAGATATGGCAAGAACCCAGGTTTGGTATATCGGTCCCACCATATGCTGTTAACTTCATTGTAGGTTGTGTTAGCTCATGTTTTCCACGGCTTACAGTAGCTGCTGGAATAAGGACTTGGGTATAATGTTTGTGTCTGCACCTGAATCTATTTTACAAAGGGTATATAGTAGTTTTTCTTCTGGACTCAATGCCAAAGAAACTTCTAGCATAGCTTTTTCCTTGCATAAGATAGTATGTACATTTGTAGCCAGGGGTGTTGCTTCTATTGGGCCTAGAAACACATGGTGATCACCTGGTACTTGGGGTGGCTGTGGTTCAGATTGGTTCAGGTTATCATTAGCTGCAACAATTTCATGCACATTTTTATTTCTCAGCCTTGACAGACACACCTTAGCTAGGTGTCCTACCTTTTGGCAGTAGTGCCATTTTTTGCCGGACACTGTTCTCGAGAGTGGGGACCCCAGCCACAATTTCTGCAGTGTTGAACTTTGCTTGGGTTGGCCCCTGGGTTGTTTCTAGGCTGGTTTCTTTGGTTCTGAAATATTTTGTTTGAATCAACTGGAGTTGTTTGTCTGCTGACTCCTCGGTTTTGCCATTTGTCTAGCTTTGTTAAAAGTGAGTATGTTTCCTTCTTTTCTGACACGGTCAGAATTCATTCCAAGGACACGGAAGTCTCTCAAAAATCGATCATAATGATCTACTGGATAATTAGCTTCCTTAACGAGAATTCTGAGCTTAGCAATAAATTCTTCTAAAGATAACGTACCTTGACGAAGATTGTGCAGCTCCCAAAGTGCGATGAACTCGTTTGAGTGAAATTTTCCCAGTCGTTTTCCAGCTTTTTCTGTTCCTCTGTTCCTAGGTCCCAGGTGTTAAAGAGCTCTATTCCACGTTCTCCAGACCAGTACAGTAGGTGTTTACACTTTTTTTTCCTTTCCCATCTTCGCCATGGGGCCAGTAAATAATAGTTTGCATCTTTGTTTCCACATTTTAAAGCGGCTATATATGTTGTCATCAGCGCTCCAATCCATTGACGGCCCCTTGTCAATGAACGAGGCCGAGGCACTCGTCGCCATGTCCTATTCGGCGTTTTCGCGTGTTCAAAGCGTTTTAATGTAGTTGTAAATTCACTCTTTCACTTACACCAGTGTATTGAATAGATTGTTGTACTATGGTTGTCAGAACATCGTCAACCCGACACCTGACACCATGTAAAAGTATGAAGTACGAATCGAAATTTAATCTCTACTACAAATTCCATACTAAAAGTTCCTCCATCTTTTTTCTTACAATGTATTTACGTTAAGGCGTACAGTATGTCCCGGATGATGTATAAATTATAATGAATTATCTGACAAGTGTGAAATAATTTTTTTACTTTTTAATAGACCAAAATATTTTAGCATAGTGTTGTAACCAGTTGCAGTATATAAGCTTTTCAATGATATCTAGGTTTACACAATTTTTAATTAATACACAGAGTGCTTTATTGTTTTTGCCAATGTACCCAAATGTCTACACCAGGGTTTCTCAAGCTTTTTTTAGCCACGTACCCTTGATGGTTTGGGCAATGCCCCTGGACAACTTCAACCCCTCGAAATTAGCAGAGAAATGTAAAGAAAATTAACTCAATTTTGTATGTTCAACTCTTTGAATGTTTTGCATGGTGACAAATTGTAATACAAGCAAGAAGTTGTGGAAACACCACGTTTATTTTTTATTGCTGATTTATTGCTTTCGATTTTTTTACTCTGATGAAGGCCTGAGTCAACAGGTCAAAAGCTCAGCAATAAAGAATAAACATGGTATTGCGACAAATTTTGGTTTGATTAATATATTTTTTTCTCACTAAATTAGCAATAACAGCGTAACACAACTAGTTTTGCGTATGACGTCACGTACAATCTCACAGGTTTTTGGCACAGCCAGTATCTGCTCTCATTGTTAATTTAGCAATCGAAGATATTGAACAAAGGACATTAGCTACATTATACCAGTGAAGCCATTATTCTGGAAACGATATGTCGATGTGAATGTCTGCGGTATTCAAGAATAAAGTGGAAATTAATATTTTAAACCACTTAAATTCTATCGAACTTTCAATCTAATTCACGGTAGAAGGTGAAACGAATAGAAGTTTTCTTTTTTGGATTTAATTGTCAAGAGAACCGACCACGGGAAACTGGGGTTTATGCCCACTGAAAAGTACTGTACCTTCCATTTAACTTTCATCATCGCATATGCCATAGATAAGAAGTCCGTTTGTAGAACAGGGTTTACCATCTAGTTCCGATTTGAGGGAAATGAGCACAGTATGTGTGTGACGTTTTGAAAGCAAATAACTATCCTGATGATTTGTTTTTTTAAATAGTTTAAAACCAGTTATACCACCACGCACTACCACTGAAAATGAAAATATGGTGATGGGTTTTGGGGTTGTTCTGGTAGATCCAACGTAAAATTGGCGCAAAAGCCTTTCTTTAACGTTGGGTCATATTTTTGCAAAAACTGAGGATCGTATTGCGAAAGAACAGAGAAAAAATGCTATTTATTCCATTGCGTTCAATGACTGTAATTAGGAGTACATCGACCAGACTAAACGTCAGTTTGGTACGTACGCGGTTGAAAGGGCAGGTACAAAAGGCTGTTTTCTTTTCAAAAAAAGAAAATTCTGCTTTGCTGGAGCACGCGTGCTGAACTATTCATAAGATCGCGTGGCATGATTAAAAAATTATCACCAGCAATCCACGCTATCATCAAAGACGTTTGGAGGGATGGCATTTTAATAGCGCCCACGCTCCATTAAACCAGGATGACCGCGGGCCAGAAGCCGATTTGCATCTTGTTGATGATAACGTCATCATTGGTTATATTTGCGATGATAAATATGGGACCTTCCTTACAACGATTACCCTTGATGAAGACACTAGATCGAAGTGTTGCAACGTTGGGTGATGAACAGTAACTTTTTAAGTTGTGTTCAAAATTCTGATGCGGGTGGAGCTTTTTGCTCCACTCATGACGTCATGATTTTTAGCCTTAAAACGCTTAGCAACGTTCAACGAAGCAATATGAGTATATTAAGACATTTAGAACCTAAATATTTAAACAGATCGAACTAAGTCATCACATAATTATTGCTAAGTTAACCCTAGTTTATACAATAAGTGAAGAAATCGAGAAGTCGTGACAAGAACTTAAGATTTCGTACGAGGATTCACTTCGAGACCCTGTAAGAAGAACGTAAGATACTAACGAAATATTATTTGGCTATGGGATATGGGATATCTGAGTGCACACGTACGTGGAGGATATATTTGCATAGTGTAGTGTATTTAATTAAATTTTTGGAGGTATTCAGGAGATGTAGGGGAAAATAAAGGGCATTGCCATCTTATCTTCCTCTTATATTCCTTATCTCCCCCTTATCTTCCTCATATCTTCCCTTTATCTTCCTCTCATTTTCCCGTTATCTTCTCCTAATATTCCTCTTCCTTTTATCTTCCCCTTATCTTCTTTATCTTCCTCTTATCTTCCTTATCTTTTCTTTAGCTTCTTTTCATCTTCCCTTTGTCTTCCTTATCTTCCTCTTATCTTCCTCGTCTTCCTCTTATCTTCCCCTTAACCTCCTTATCTTCCTCGTCTTCCTCTTATCTTCCTCTTATCTTCCCTTTATCCTCCTTATCTTTCTTATTGAATCCTAAGATTGAATAATTGAATCCTAAGATTGAATCACTGAATTCTAAGATTGAATCATTGAATTCTAAGATTTAATCCTTAAATCCTAAGGTTAATTTAGTCTTAGGATTTAAGGATTGAACGTTAGAATTCAATGATTCGATCTTAGGCTTCAGTTATTCAATCCTAGGATTCAGTAAGGAAGATAAGGAAGACGAGAGGAAAATAAGGGGGATAGAGGAAGATAAGGGGAAGATAAGGGGATAGAGGAAGATAAGGGGGATAGGAAGGTAAGGGGAAGATAAGGATGATAGAGGAAGATAAGGGGAAGATAAGGAGGATAGAGGAAGATAAGGGGAAGATAAGGGCGATAGACGAAGATAAGGGGGATAGAGGAAGATAATGGGACGATAAGATGGCAATGCCCCTTATTATCCCCTACATTTCCTGAATACCTCCAAAAAATTAATTAAGTACACTACATTATGCAAATATATCCCCCACGTACGTGTGCACTCAGCCATCCCATAACCAAATATTATTTCGTTACTATCTAATGTTCTTCTTACAGGGTGTCGAAGTGACTCCTCGTCCGAAATCTGAAGTTATTCTCACGACTTCTCGATTTCACTTATTTTAGGGTTAACCATAGTTAATAGAACATATACATGGTTTGGCAACTCGTCCAAAGTGATTGTTCTATGTTTTTGTTCAAGTTTATGGAAATTTGTGCAATTTCACGGTATTGTATTTTCTGTATAATGAAGCAGTCATCCAATAGGAACGATCGGGTTTAATTAGTGAGTTGCTTTATCGTCACGTGTTGTGGTGCTTCATCGTCACGTGTCCATAGAATTTACTTCCAAATAAGGAACTCCATTGTCAGTTCAACATGACCATGCTTCATGTTGAAAGACAATAGAGCTTCCAAACCATGTATATGTTCTATTAACTATGGGTTAACTTAGCAATAATTCTGTGATGACTTAGTTCGATCTGTTTGAATATTTAGGTTCTTATATATTAAGTGTCTTAATATATTCATATTGATTCGTTGAACGTTGCTAAGCGTTTTAAGGCTTAAAATGGTGACGTCATGGGTGGAGCTTGCTTCGCTATACTACTAACGTTAAACTATGTCTGATTCTTCACCTGGCTGTGTTGGAAATCTATTTGTTAATTACATGTAATTTAAACATTTGATTTGCATTGACATCAATATTGTTGTGCTTTTTAGAGAGAGAAGGTGGCAAGGATGGTGTTGTTGCTAATTATATAAGGACAAAGTTGCAGGAAAGACAAGGTAACACTAGATATTAATAATTACAGATAGGTCACTAACTGCATTTCAAAGTGACTCTGACTCTGCTGCTTTGAAATTTAGTAATACATGTTGATATTGACATTGAAAAATCGACAGATGACTAGTGGTAATATGTGTTAGCAAGAGAGGATAAAGGTTGGAGAAGGAATGTCTTAATACCTTCATGCCAGATTATTTTTAATGCTCTTGCTAATGCCAGACGATTTTATTTGTAAGGGAAAGACGTTCTACTGTCGCTATTCCGCTAGACAATAATAAACAACGAACTAAGTAATGCATTTCAATGAATTAAACTGTGTAATGTCTTTAACTTTCATGAGTAAAGCATGCTTCAGCAAAAAGCAGTTGAATTGTTTTCAATTTTCTTTTATCAAGGGCAATGTCAGGAAAATTTTGAAAATGTCGCGAATAGAGTAATAAATACTAACAATAGACGGTTAGTCACACTCTCCGACGAGTTATTTTCCCACACTCGGTCTTTGTGATTGCGTGATATATATTTGGCATAGTACCGTCTTGATTTTATGGGCGTTTGTGTGGACGTGAGGGATTTCCCTAAGAACGTCTTTGCGGGAGGCTATTGATGACATATAGAGTTCTCAAACTCATTAATAATTCATGAGGAAAACATGATGGAAATCAGTTACCGAGACGTTGTTTATAAATGTGGTAATAAACGCCCATAAATTAAGACAACTACCCCAAATTTCTCTTTAAATACTGATTTGTTTGAGAAGCTTTACCATACACTCGAAAGCCGTTTATTATTTGATTTAAAGTGAGTTAAAAAACTCGGCTATCGCCTCGTTTTTCACACGTTTTTCTCGGTGTTTTCAAATCAGATAATAGACGGCTTCTCGTGTATGATATATTACATCATAAATATAAATACCAGAGGGGGCATTGGGGGTTAAATCGGGTAACCAATTGAAGGCCGCCATCTACCACAGATGGCACTTTCGGAATTATCGAATTGCCCGTCACTGTTTTGTTTTGTTTTGTTTTGTTTTGTTTTGTTTTGTTTTGTTTTGTGATATATTTATCTATCATTTCTGAAAATTGGAGGGTAATCGAACAAATCCCCTTTAAGTTGTAACTCTTTAAAATCCCCCGTTGTAGCGAAGAATACATTTCGAGTAAAAGGCACGTGAAAGAAAAATTTTACTTTCCGCTCCCAATTTGGTGTAGTGAACATATACCAATCAAAATCACTTATGGTACTTTCTGTGTAGATACCGTTTCTATTTGCGCAGCTACGATATTTCCCCTACATTTGTAGCCTTTTTCAAGACTTTCTCGCAGTTTTATTTATACAGTATGAGCAGCAGGAACATAATCAAAATGTCTTTCTTTGTAAATTTTGTGAAGTTCTGAGCTATACTTCCCGAAATATTAGCTTTCCAGTAATCACTCTACTTTGTATAATCCACTTCAGCCTGTGTTTACAATATTTCCTTGATACTCTGTCTGATCGTACCTTGTACATTGGTCTTTGCGTAGATTTGTTTGCGTAGGCAGACAGAGCACAGTCAAAATACTATTGTTTGTAAATATCGTGAAGTTCTTAACCTACTAAAACAGGATGTGAAAATGAAGGGGATTACCTGTTAGCCGATCAGTATTTAGCGTTCAGTATCTGAACGTTAATTAAAAAAGTACATGGGTTTAGTTATAGCCATTTCTTTTCTTTCCGCCCCTTCTTCTCCAAGGGCCCAGGATTATCAAAACGCTTGCATTTTTCTGAAAAATCCGAAAAAGTATAGTTGTGTGAACTTATCACCAATTGTACTAGCTATAACGTATCACATTGAGCAGTCAACCTTACCGCAAATTGGATTATGAATGAATTCGTCGCGACGAGGAGCTGATTTGCAGATTTATTATAAGTAATAGCATGACATGAGGGAAATTAGTGAAGGCTCGGGAGGGGACATTTAATCACTAATTTCCCGATATGTCATGCTGTTAGTTTGTAATAGTATGATCACCGAGGTACCGTAATTAGTTTCTATTGTTTAAAAGTCATATGAGAACAAAGACATTTTTAATGCATGTGTGTAGGTGTGTATAAATGCGAGGTAGATTTGACAAAGCGTTGTTGTTCGATTTTGGCGAAGTCGAAGGGCATGGCGGAGAAGCGGTTCTCATTTGTTACAGAACGCGATGTTGAGAAAGCTAGAGACAACAGAACGCCCGCAAATACGACGAAGCACACATCTTGGAGCAGCAATGTTTATAGAAAATGGGCTGAAGCAAGAAATAAGGAGTTCATTGATTTTACTGGCGAGAATCAACAATTCAAGCGTGTCCCAAACTTTGAGGATCCAAGCATCAAGGAAATTAATTTTTGGCTGAGCAGATTAAGCTTAGAAGTAAGGAAGAGAGATGGAGGCGAGTATCGTCATGAAGTTTTGTATAGCTTGTTTTGTGGTTTAAATCGAAGCATACAGGTGCAACATCCAAAGTTGAATTTGTTTGAAGTATGTAATAATTAACAGCACATAATAAAAGTCTCTTTATTGTTGTGTATAAAGGTATTGTTTGGATGTTCGGCCATGCATACAAATGCGGGCAATTTACTAAATCGCCCGCTCAACCGGGGGATTTAGTCTAAATCGCCCGGTCGAGCGGGCGATTTAGTAAATTGCCCGCTCAGAGAGAATTTAGAGATTTTAATGCCCCCTTGGAACAATAGAACCCGAGGTGATCATGGTATTATTTAAGTAACACTTCTATTTTCTTCACTTGGCAATATTTTTTTTGCTTAAAAAATAGAGAAACACTACGTTAAAGCATAGTCTATTGAAAGATGATCTATAAACTTAGCAAAAACCTTTGTTTCTTTTTGTTAAGGTATTTGCACTGGCTAATTTGATATCCTCAGAATGAGCTCATTCTATGCAGTTTTGTAGTTAATTGCATCTAATATTCGAAAAATAGGTTTATACCTTGATATACAAAGATATGAATGTTCTAGAAAGTGGACAAATACGTTGATTTTACCGGAAATAAGGTCATTTACACGTGCAGAAGACTGGGTCGGTTGCTAGGCCACGATTGAGCGCGCAATATGCTAATCAGCGGTCACCACTGGCGGCCACATTTTTCGACAAAATGGCGGAATGTAACATCAGCGATGCGAGGAAAGAGGCAGCTTTCCAGAGTTTTGAGGTCGAGTTCACAAAGAATGGGTAGGTATCTTGCATTTAATCGACTTTTCCAATACCTGATAAACCTTGTAACGATGAAGTCTTACATTTTTACAGTTTTGAAGTTCCCACAGGACTAATAAGGCTTTTGCGGGAATACAAGTTAAAACCTGGGGAATCAAATCTTGAAGCAAGAGCCAGGCTATATAAGCGTCTGTGGTGCCTATTGTGGGTAGGTTGTTATTACATTTCAAACACTTAGGACCAGTTTACGATAAAGCCAACACGTGGGTGATGCAAGAATATAAAGTGCAAAACCAAGCACGAACATGAGAGACTGAGAGATGTCGAATCTAATTCAACTCCGGTTTGCATGTAAAATGTTGAGCGTGAAGTGAAAGACATTCAAAGCTTTTGTGTAGTGTGTTTTTTGTTGTTGTGGATCTGTGCGGTAATACTGTACTTCAAGGGGGAATAAATGGTGTGCAATACAAGGATAGACTTGCGATTATTTTCATATTGTTTATTTACAGTTTGGTAGCAAGAACACCCTCGGATCAGGTGTTCCTGGAGAAAAACCAACGTATGTTTATCCTGACACACTAAAAGCCGTCATAAGAGAAATCATACCCGGTAATTTGACATATCGTGATGATCCAACCCATGAGAGGGTAAGTGCTATATTTCTTACTTGCAGGGTGTGCTTTAATATTCTAATCTGAGTGATACATGTAGGTACCTTGCCCGTAGATAGGTCAAAAACTGAAAATTTAGCTCAAATAAAGCCTTTTGGAGGTATCTGAATCAACCAGAAAAAGAAACATGCTTAGTTGTTTATTTAAAAGTATATAGACATGGTAGCCAATGTTGCCAATTGTGAAGTTGCTTTTGAATAAGTTGTGTATCACATAAAATGGAAATTACATAATTGGTTAGGGCTATTCTGCACTCAGTTGATGTTGTGACGTCAAAAATTGCCTCGGTTCTTCTGAGTTAAAACCGATTTGATGTTAAGGTTAGGGTTTGATTTTGGGTCTGATTTAAGGCCCATTTACACTACGCTTGATTTTTGGTACGGCACGGTTAAATTGTTACCCGTACCAATTTTATCCGTGCTCGGACCTTGTAAATAGGTAGTCCGAGCACGGGTAAAATTGGTACGGGTACCATTTTTATCCGAGCCGTACCAAAAATTGAGCGTAGTGTAAATGGGGCTTTAGTCACAATAAAATAGCTAAATTGTCTCCAAAATATGACGTCATGACATCAACTGAGTGCAGAAAAGCCCCAATCTTAAATAATTATGCACCTATCAATGTTAAGCCCACGAAGGGGAGGTGAGGAATTTGATTGAAAATTTGCATGAAAAATCAAGTGCTCCAATTTACCCCTCCCCTCCCCCAAGGCTTAAAATTGATAGGTGCATTATAAAAACTAATATATTTCACCTTTTTCTATGAATAAGATCATAAGAAACGAAACAAAGTCAAAATACTCTAGCTATTTACACAACTAATCTGTACAGTTAAGCTGGCTATTTACAATATTTTTCTATCCAATTTGTAGGTATACAAAGTCAATATTGGAGACCTGTCGGCAGCTAGCTGGCCTTCAGTAAAACAAAAGAGAAAGTCCTCCAAAAAATGAACTATTGTTAATAAATTTGTTTTGTTTCTTGTCATTTTGTTAATTTAGTTCTGATATTTAATTTCCAACAAACATTAAAAATTGCATGACGATTAAAGGCTTGGGTTGATTATTTTCTCTTGTTTAATGGACAAGATTTGTGCGATATCCTTGAGTGTTCTTTAGATCCACAGCGACAATACTTCCTGGAAACGACAGTAACATAGCCACCCTCACCTTCGTTCTGACCTTCCTCCAAATCATTCTGACCTTCCTCCAAATCATCATCATCTCCATAGGAGTGCTGAATTGCTTGTCGTTTCAGCCATTTCTTTCTTGCTTCTTGATCCTCGGATCTAGCTACCTTCATTCTCACCCTGTTGATCTTCGCCTTGTCTGACTTCTCATTCTGTATTCCTTTGGCCCTCGTTTCAACTGCTCTTTGTAGTGCCTGCACAACAGCTGGCAGCACAGGAAGGTTGAGATGATCATAAAGATCATTGACCCAATGATATTGTGGCCCCCTAACGTGAAAGCACCATGTCATATTTCCCTGGCACAATCCTGCATTAGTTGAGCACATGTAGTGCAATCTATAAGACATATTAAAAAGGTGATTTGAAAGGTGATTAGCTTAATCCAGGATTCGTGAACATAATTACAAAGACAAGGGCAAATATACTTGGCATTTTCTGTTACGATGTCACATAAATATAGAAAGATTTTGTGCCAAAAGGTTGGAGCTTTTTTGCTGGGTTAGTACTAATCGCCCTTTGAACAACTGGCTACAGAAATTCAACTGTACATAGACATATACAAGAACTTCACTTTGTTACCTGATGGATCTTATTTCTGCCATTTTGACGTAGTTGCTCTAGAAGCACGTTTTGACTTGATTAATAAATTTCTCATACATTGCTTACTTTTCATGTATCAGTTCTTTTGAGAACTTGGTAGCATTGTAATACAATTTTATTTGTTTAAATTAGGGTTACCTGTTTAGACTTTGATCCTTGGACCTAAACTGTGGCAAAACAGTAAAGTGGGCTTCACACTGGTTGGAGTGCCCCCTTCCCAACTCTGGGTGGATTACTGAATATGCATCTTCTGCTCGTTTCTCGCATTCTATCCTGTAGGCCAGCCAATGAAACTCACATGTCAAGGGGCACTTGGTCTTGAAAGGACTCCCTTCACACTTGAGATCTTCATCTTCATCACAAGTTTTACAACAACAGATTATATTGTTATGAAATTTGCACGACCCACCTTCCCAGTTATGAATGTCTCTACAATGGTACTGGGCTAGATCACGCATACGCTGAGCATATTCAGCAGCATCCTTGCATTGCTGTAAAACACAGAAATGGTTAAGACGAGCTCCTTTAATGAAGGCATCTGATAAACAGCCACAGCCAGCCTTGTGACGGGTGCATTTGCACTTTGCAGAATCAACCAGAGGGAATTTCCCCCTATGTATTCTTTTTAGATCATGTGAAAATTCTTTTTTGCTACTTCTTTCAATCTGTTTGAAGGCTCTTCCCACATGGCCTCCACACTTATAAACTTTGGCAGTAGGATGATTCAGCATAACAGATTTTGCAGAACTTGAATCACCATCTTGCCACACAGTGTCAATAATGCAGCCTTCATTTTTCGCATACTCGTAGCACTCTTCTGCAAGGACACCCTCCATGGACTTTGATGTCCCTTCATACAATTCTTCTTCGATTACATCATCGTTGCCGCGCATACACTTGTGACCATACCAGAGGAGACCTCCAGTAAGGTAGTTCTTTATGATAAAAGAACCATTCTTACTGAAGTGACCCCTGGTATGCCACACACCATCTGACGTTACAACAGCCTTTTGCCAACAGCCAAGGATCCCAGGTTCGATAGCTTTAATCCTATCTTCTTCTTCTGCACACATACCGTCCAGGATCTCTGTAATATAAGGATAAACAAGTTTTATGACTTCATAGTAGCGATTCTTTGACAAACAGCTAATTCCCAGAAACAGTCTTAGAGTCTTCTCAAACTTAGAAAATCCATGTCCTGAGATGAAGAAGGCTACTGCAAGGGCGAGGCCAACAACTGTTCTTCTTGAACCTTCAACCAATGCTGATCCCTGAAATTTTACGGTACGGATACTACAACCAGTACAGACAAAAGTGGCATTTAGGCTGCCACCATGACCATTTGCTTCTACTTTGGCTAATCGAAGAATACCTGGTAGGAGATTAAATTAGAACAACGCTATAATACTAACCTGCGAGCAGACATTCTTTCTTGGGCGACCCAAAGCCACACCCCCCTAAAGACAGTCTGTTTACAGGCTACTATAATACCCTCAAAGAAACAATGTATGCTATTGTAATGTTTGCCAATGCTCAGTGATAAAAATTGAAAATGTGTTAATATACTATGGTGATTGGAGTACCCTGATTTTCATTAATGAAATAAAACTATATATAGAGCTATATAAACTTACCGTTGCAGTCAATTGTACTACATCTGGAAGTGCTGTTGATTTGTTGAACCAAATCCATCAGTTGAGTAGATTCACAAACGAATAGCCTTCGCTCCATAATTTCTTCTTCACTTGGCTCGTTGTCATTATTTAGCATCGAGTCAGATTCGTCTGTGCTCATGTCTTCAGAACTCAAGCAGCTTGATGACTCTTCCTGAAGGCACTCTTTCATTTGTCTCAAGTGAAGGGTTTCCTTTACAGCTTTTTGTGTTGCCAGGACTCGAGAACTGCACTCTCGTTTTCTTGCCACGTTGGTACGTTTCTTGTTGCCATTTGGCCGGCAACGTAAACGATAATCTGCTTCCAGCTCCCTTTCCCATCATATTCGCACTTTTTTATCCTCTCTCTACCGCAAGTTGGTTTTTTTCACCACTAGAAAGTTTACGTCTCTTCTTTGTACGTGCCATTTTGAAAATACTAAAATTCTATAAAATTGTGCGCATGCGTATCTGTTTTTGACCGATCGGAAGTAATTACCAGAAGTTAATTGCATAGCAACGGATAAACAAATATTAATCAATGGGGTAGGGAAGGGATAGAGAGGATTTACATTGTTTTTCATGCTGCAGTGATTTGGATCAGCGGGAAAACAACCAATATGGCCGAAAGGTAAGGACATATGAAGAGAGCTGTTTCCGAAGCCATTTAATACTCTAAATAAATGTTATTTCTTCAGTCATTTGGTGTTTGGAGCATTGAGGACAGTCAGGAAAATAGTTTTTCTCAGGAAGTACAGCACTGAGGGCCAAAATATTTGGTATGGTGATTCGTTATAAATAAATGTACAAACATAGTTTCGGGCCCTCTTTACAGTTACTTTGTGTGGAAGGAAAAATATTTTAAAATGAGTTGATTGGTTGAAATGAAACATTGTTCATTTTAACAGATAATATTTCATTTGCAACTGGGCTCGAAACTACATCGGTACAAAGTGTAATGCTGAGAAAGAATCCAATTAGTTTCAATCCAATTTTTGAATATTATAAGAAAAAAACAGAGAGTTCGCGATTTTACCTGGGTTGGTAGTTAACTCTGTGGGGACGAGAAGGATTCATAAACTTTTACGCTTTTGAAATTTCTCTGTTGTTCAGAGAATACCATGTCATTTCATAAATTCTAAGTAGCATAGCTAAAGTTGCACATCTTTGAGATATTTTTGAAAATGTCACAAATTAGCCAGTGCAAATACCTTAACGTTTATGCAAACTTGTCCGCGGTGTGAACAATGTTTAAAATAATGAAGCAGTCATCCAGTTGGAGCGTTTGGATGCAATCACTTAATCATAGCTCATTATAGGCGCTTTGAAGCTCACTACGGTGCTCAACAGAAAAACATGCAATAGGGCGAGGACTGTTATTTAAAATGACATTTTATATACACCCGCCTTGTAATATGTTAGTTTTGAATAAGATAATAGCGCATTTTTACAATTGACGCTTTTAAAAAACGTTTTTTTACAACGATGCTCGCTATATACTATAAATAACTTGATCTTATGTCTCCTATTATAAACTACGGAAGTGAGCATCGTCGCTGCTTAACATCAAAATCAATTATTTTTTAAATGAAAAGAACAGTTAATACTGTAGAGAATGCTCCCTCTAGGAACTCCCCCTCCCCCTCCCCCTCCCCCTGCCCCTGCCCCTCCCCCTCCCCCTCCCCCTCCCCCTCCCCCTCCCCTCCCCCTACACACTACATTCTACGTTCCACAGGTTAGAGGTTTTAAATTAGCTTCTATTAATATTGCTAGTCTATTGTGCCATATTGATGAGTTACGTGCATGGGTCGAAAACGAAAATCTTGATGTCCTAGCTATTAATGAAAGTAAATTAGATGCTACTATCTCAAATGAGTCCGTACCTCTAACGAACTACAACATTATTCGAAAGGACAGAAATCGTAGCGGTGGAGGAGTAGCCCTCTATATCCGAAATACAATTAACTACGAATGGAGACCACAAATAATTTCTGATGAAATAGAAGCTGTGTGCATTGATGTAATGAAACCCAATAGTAAAGCGTTTACAATTCTTTCTTGGTATAGATCTCCCAATGGAGATAGTGATAAATTTTATAAATGCTTAGAAACAATTATTGCTAAAGTTGATAATGAAGGCAAAGAGTTATTTATTCTGGGTGATTTAAATACGAATTTGCTATCTGCAGAGACTAATAAAACGAAACGCATGTTTAAAGGGCTTGCTGAGTTATATCAACTCACACAGTTAATCAATGAACCCACTAGAATTACCGAATCTAGTAAAAGCCTATTCGACGTAATACTAACGAACATGCCGAACAGAATTGTCTGCAGCGGTGTCCTTCCATTAGGTATTAGTGATCACTGCTTAGTGTTTGCAGTCAGAAAAATAGCAATTCCGTGTACAAAGAAACATAAAGTAGTTGAATCGAGAAATTTTAAAAACTTTCAGCCGGAAAGTTTTAGAACTGATCTAAGCTCCATGCCATGGGATAACATAAAAACATTTGATAATCCCAGTGACATGTGGCAAAATTGGAAAAATATGTTTCTCACAGTAATTGATAAACATGCACCACTCAAAAAGAGAAGAATAAGAAATAAAAAATCGCCATGGTTAAATTCCGAAATTAAACGACAAATAATTGCTCGAGATAAACTAAAAGCTCTTGCTATCAAAACAAATAGCTCACAAAAATGGGCGGACTATAAGAATGCAAAAAATAGGCTGAATAATGCAATTAAAACAACAAAATCTAAATATTATCTCAATCGTTTTAAAGACTTATCAGGTCAACCAAAAGAAATTTGGAAAACAATAAACGAGGTTATGTCACGAAATGACAAGGCGGAACACAATATTCAGACTATAACTCACAAATCTAGCACTTTCACCAGTGAAGCCGAAATAGCTGAGTTGTTCAACAAGCACTTTACTGAGATTGGTCCTAATTTAGCGGCCGAATCACCTAGCTCCACCAAAGGATTTGAGGAATATGTTACTCCAGCAACGAGCACCTTTAATTTGGACCAAATTTCGTTAACAGATGTTGAACTGCTTCTCAAAACCATTAAAACTAATAAAGCAACAGGCCTTGATAAAATCCCCTGTCGCTTGGTCAAAGAGGCAGCACCAGTGATATCGGAATCACTTTGTTATATTTTTAATAATTCCATACGCTCAGGGGTTTTCCCAGGAGATTGGAAAGTTGCAAAGGTCACTCCAACTTATAAGTCTGGCCTAAAAGATAACATGAATAACTATAGACCAATTTCTGTCATATCGCCTATTGCGAAAGTGTTTGAAAGAATTGTTTACAACCAGCTATACGGCTATTTACAGAAAAATAATCTATTATCCAAACATCAATCAGGGTTTAGAAGTTGCCATTCTACTGCGACATCTTTACTCGATGCCACAATGGAATGGTACACTAATATGGATAATGGTAAATTCAATTCGGTGGTGTTTCTCGACCTGTCGAAGGCATTCGATACAGTCGATCATTCTATTTTACTACAGAAGCTTCGACTGTATGGTTTGTCTGCTCCAACGCTTAAATGGTTTGAATCCTACCTTACGGATCGTACTCAATGTTGTTTTATAAGTGGTTGTTTATCCTCTTTCAAGAAAGTAAAATGTGGTGTACCTCAAGGCTCAATTCTTTGGCCTCTGCTTTTTCTAATCTACATAAATGATCTACCGCATTGTGTGCAACATTCAAATCCACGAATGTATGCTGATGACACAAATATAACCACAAGTGGTAGATCATTAAAAAGTGTTATTCAATCCACTAATAAAGACCTGAGCAACATAAAGCAGTGGTTACTAGCAAACAAATTAAGTCTAAACGCCACAAAAACAGAACACATGTTTATAGGATCGGACGATAACCTTAATAAAACTCGAAATCTATCGCAAATTAATATTGACGGTCATAAAGTAAATAGTGTTAAATTCACTAAATGTTTAGGTGTGCATATTGATGAAAGACTTGCTTGGGATGAACACGTTGATTGTATATCAAAAAATATTTCACAAGCAATTGCAGGCTTGAAGCAGGCGCGTCCACTTGTTTCCAAAGAGGTGGCCCTTGCAATTTACAATTCTTTAATACAGCCTTTATTTGATTATTGTGACATTGTTTGGGATACTCTGACGGCATTCCAAGCAACTAGACTACTAAAGTTAAAAAACCGTGCTGGCCATGTTATCACACAACTCATCGCATATATCCAATAACACTGGAGCATAACATCAACCAGGATTTGGAAGTGCTATGCGGGTGGTTTCGAGAAAATTGTCTTGGAATTGATACATCGAAAACACAAGCAATGATAATTGGTAAATCTGGATATAATTATAACTTTACTGTTGGAACCGACTCGATTGAGTTAGGTGATACGTTGAGAATACTTGGAGTGGACCTGGACGATGATCTTAATTTCAAATTACATATTAATTCAATGGTAAAGAAGGCATACGCTAAAATTGGAGCACTACGAAGAATTAGGCGGTTCATACAGCCAGATAATGCAGTTCGTCTTTATAAAGCCTACATTCTGCCACATTTAGAGTATTGAAGCCCAATACTGGTTGTGGCATTGGTAAAACTCAAGTGAAAAAGCGGGAAGCAGTAAATCACTACGCTATCAAATCTTTGTTAAACCTTCCGCGTTCAACCGATTATGAAACAGCTCTTAACTTAATCAATATGCGAACACTTGAACACAGACGATACGTTCAATCTTTGTCTGTATTTTTTAAAAGTTTTAAACAAAATGGACCTAATTACACCACGTACGACATCTTATAATCTACGAAATAGTAAGTTTAAAGTAAGGCAACCATCGTACAATACTAGGTATCTCCATAATTCATTTAGTTATATTGTTTCACATTTATGGAACAATTTACCAGTTGACATTAAAAAGACAGATTCTTTAGCGATTTTTAAAAAGAAACTGCATAATGTTGTTTTATCCAAAGCAGCATGCTTGTGTAGCAGCTGCTCGTAATTTTTAGTCTGCCATATATTGTTAGTAATTTATTTTATTCGACTACTAGTTTTTATTTATCACCTGTATATAGTTAGATTATTCCTGTTCTGTTTTTTCGAGCGTTTTTAACATGAGCTATTAGCTCGGGAGACTGGGCGACCACTCCTTACGCCTTCGACGGTAAATAAATTATTACTATTACTACTATTACTATTACTAACTACAAAGGGCGCGGTGTAGGAGGTGGATGGAAGCCCCACCGATGGATGAAGGATACTGGTTATTGGAATAGTGGGCCCAACGGACTGTGCGACTGGCGTAGTGGAAATAGCGAGCAATGGCGAGCACGAAGAGAATGACAACGAAGTCCCCGGGAGCACAAGCTGCATGGGGAACTGACGGTGACCCAAACGTAGGTAAAAAGGCTGGAGCCTCTGTAACGATCGTACCTGCTAGTGGTGGCCGCAGCGTAGCTTGTAACGCCAGAGGAGAGCTAGCAGTTGAAGCCAGAAGCTGTGGCGGGAATCCAGAGGAGGTCGCTTGCACTGTGGAAATCGACGTCGACACCACTGGCGCAGCCGTAGGCACTTCAACGTGGCTAGAGGGTGTGTTCGTCAATGTGTTTGTCCCTTCCCCGGGAGGTCCAGACGTAGCGTTAACGTTAGGCATTGAAGTCCAGGCAGTTGTTAGACTGTTTCTAGTCAGTCTCGGCATCTCTTCAAGGCTTGGAGAACTGTGACTAATGCCAGACCTCGATCTGACTACGCTTAAATAGTCCCCTAATCACGTGATAGGTCGTGCGCCGGGCCTAGTCCCAATCCCCTGTGGACACCCATACAAACACGGAATAGTCGCCGTTAACTGTATTTATTACATAAATATATTTAAATTATGAGGGATATTCGAGATTAAGAATCCTTCTTGAAAGAAAGTATCTTGAAGTGAGCACAATACTATCCGGTTTCAAGTGTAACGAACTTGCTCTCCAGTAGGATAACACACACCTAGAGAAAAACTCTTTAAGTAGAGAAGAGAACCAACAAGAATTCTACTCACACGAGTCTTTTAAGTTGGGAATCGGCACGGCAACATGGTATATTTTCAGGCCGTCACCCATCCAAGTACTAACCCCTTTTAAACAGTCTTAACTTTGAACAGTGAAATAAAAGTAGTGTGCTGCGTAGGCAGTGTTGAAATACAAATCGAAATAAAATAAGGCTCGAGTACTGCCGAAATTATTGAACGTAGTTTTTAACGTTTCGAGCGAAGGCCCTTCGTCAGAGAGAAAGGACCTTCGCTCGAAACGTTAAAAATCTATATGTTCAATAATTTCGACAGTACTCCAATCTTATTATATTTCGATTTAACTTTGAACCTTTGCGATGAGAAGATACGCGCCTGCAACAGCTTCACGCGCCATCCGTGCTTTCCAAGTATAGGCAACGTACAAAATTAGTAGTGTCAGTATATACTTTGTATTATTCTTTATACTATATGGGGCCGTTTACATGGACAAACGTTGTCCATGGTAGAAGGGTCACCCTACCGCCCGAGCTACCCTGGGGGAGCCAACTTTGTGTTAATTTTACTTAGTCTCGACAGCGAGCGTTTACATGGGGAATTTGGTACTTGTCTCGGGTAGTAGTGACACCCTGGGGGTAGGCCGTAGGGTCACCCTCTTTGCAAGATAGGGTTACCGTAGGGGGCGAGATAAAGTTCCCTCCATGTAAACAATTTGACTCGCCTATACCCGAGGCAAAACTGCGAAACAAAATGGCGGCAGAAAGTTAAACCATTGATAGAGCTTCAAACACAAAGCGAAAAAAATGGTCTTGGTCTCCAACAATAGTTGAAAACCTGATAATTGGCCTGAAGAAGTATAAAAGCTTCTGTGAGTTTAATTCGATCGTTTAATTCTAACAGTATACAGTTTCTTCCCGACGATCGACCATCTTAAATTAGATGCAGAACTATACCCCATCCTCTTACCCGATGTTTTATTTATACAGTATGAGCAGCAGGAACATAATCAAAATGTCTTTCTTTGTAAATTTTGTGAAGTTGTGAGCTATACTTCCCGAAATATTAGCTTTCCAGTAATCACTCTACTTTGTTATAATCCACTTCAGCCTGTGTTTACAATATTTCCTTGATACTCTGTCTCATACCTTTTACATTGGTCTTTGCGCAGATTTGTTTGCATAGGCAGACAGAGCACAGTCAAAATACTATTCTTTGTAAATGTCGTGAAGTTCTGAACCTGCTAAAGCCGGATGTCAAAATGAAGGGGATTACCTGTTAGCCAATCAGTATTTAGCGTTCAGTATCTGAACGTTAATTAAAAAAGTACATGGGTTTAGTTGTAGCCCTTTCTTTCTTTCCGCCCCTTCTTCTCCAAGGGCCCAGGATTATCAAAACGCTTGCATTTTTCTGAAAAATCCGAAAAAGTATAGTTGTGTGAACTTCTCACCAATTGTACTGGCTATAACGTATCACATTGAGCAGTCGACCGCAAATAGGATTATAGTTGAAAAAATAATTCAAGCTAGAAAATTTCAGCGGAATTTATAAAATGAATTGGTCGCGACGAGGAACTGATTTGCAGATTTATTTAAGTAACACTTCTATTTCCTTGACTTGGCAATATTTTTTTGCTTAAAAAATAGAGAAACACTACGTTAATGCATAGTCTATTGAAAGATGATCTATAAACTTAGCAAAAACCTTGTTTCTTTTTGTTAAGGTTTATGCAAACTTATGTATACATATGTATTTTTAAAATAATGAAGCAATCATCCAATAGTAGCATTTGAATTCTGTCACTCAACTGTCTTATGTAATTATTAATACGTCGAAAACAAAAGATTTGCGCAAGGGGAGAACCGTCTCAACATAAGTCATAGCTCATATTAGGGGCTTTCAAGCTTGCGGAGTGTCCAGACCATATTTTGGCTGACTCTGGTTAAAGTTCTCTGCTATAATAATTTATCTTTTTTTGTAGTTAATCTTGAACAAGCAGACGCACTATTTAAGCAATTAGCGGAGTTTGATGACAACTGCTCTTGGGATAAAGTCTTAAAAAAATGTATTCGTGACGAAAATCGTGAGCTTGCTGATTTTGTAAGAAAGAAAATTGGAAAAACTAAAGAAACGGGTAAGTGGTGCTAGGTATTTGTTCTCAATTGAAACGTGTTGCCATGTTGACTTATAATGCGCATTTATATCGTTTGTAGCTTTGCATGGCGATTAATAAATTAAATGCACACAATTTGTAGGTTTCACCATGTCTTACTTAAATTTCGAGCTTTCGGCTCGTATACTAGAGCCGTCTTCAGAGAAGTGTGATGTGTTGTGACGTGTTTGTTTGCGTCAACATATAATTAAACGGTGATTTTGCGTGTGCGTTTTGTGTGATTGCGTAAGTTTAAATACATAATTGAAATTAGAACTTAGATGTACAACTTGAATTAGAGATTAGAGTACTTAAAACAGAGTTGACCACTGCATGTCGGGCGAAATACTTGGTTACAAGTGCGAGAAGTATTCGGATTCTTCTCATTTTATTCTGTGGACCTGTTCCCACGCGTGTTTGACAAGAGCTGATTTGTCCAGTTTAACGTTCTTACAGCAGTCTTTATGTTCTTTTTGTCATGCAGGTGTTCAGGTTGCGTCCAGTTTCGTCGATGTATACCATACCGCATTCGCATGACATATGGTATACACCAGGTTTCAGGTTGTTGCTAGTTTTGTCCTTGTGTGTAAAAAGTAGTTGGGAGATTTTTAGTTATGAGCTGTGGTAGACGTTTATGTTTGATCTGTGTAGTATTCGTTCAATTTTGTGGGAAGCAGGACCGATGTATGGAATGCAAACTGAGTTGGCGAATTCTTTAGTTTCGGCGTTTGTTGATTTGTGCATGTCGTTTGAACATGATTTTATTATCAGGAAAACGATTGTTTCAGAACCAGTTTTAAGGTTACAGAATACCCTAGAAAGTACAAAAATTCAGAAAATGATATTTTTACATATTCGTAAAGCTTAAGATCTATCATCTGGCAAAAGTTTGATTTAGAAATATTGAAAATTGAATGAGGTATTGAGTAAAACGTTACCCAAGTCTCTATCCGTGGCGGGAAAGTCTGTTATTTTAGTATGAAATTTTATTCAATGAAATGTTATTAAATGTCGACAGAACTCGCGTATACAAGCTTTCTCTGCTTTCTTTCCGTTGGAAATGCCTAATGATAAGTTATAGCTTTCGTCATGAAAGCTGCATTTTCAGACCATGACCAAAGCTTTTCTCAGACAACTTTTCTGAGGCTTTCTCACTCCTCTTAGAGAGTATAGATTCTCTCTGTAATCCATCAGTTTACATTTTGAACTCTCAGAAACTCTTGAGTGTCCTTGTTCTCTTCTGCCTCTTCACAGATCTTGGCGCTTCATATTGCGGCGCAGTTTTATAGGCTTTCTCTTTGCGGGCATCTTCGATCACATGCAATAGCAACTGAAGTTTGATCTTTTCTTTCGCACCTGTTTTGAACAAAAGGGTGATCCGCTCGCATTGTTATCATGGACAACAGTAATATGATTATCTTTACAACGAGAGCTGTGAAAAACCCCGCGAAATATTCAAAGCCTATTTTCAGTCCAGTGAATTTTGGGTCGCATGGACACATTCAAAGAACGAAGTTGAGCGCGCGTTTAAACTGATTCCTTTCAAACGTGCACACGGCATTGGTGTATATGTCTGGGCTACAAAAGTGCATTGTTTGCGCGATTTATTTAGCTCAACATTAACTGAGTTACGGACCTTTGTTTGTCAATTGTCGTTGATATGACACGGATCTTGAAAGAATATGTCCTAGCTGATAAACCACGAAAGCAATAATAAACGCGAACACCCTTTTTTAGAAGTATCTTTGAGAAGTGTAAATATGACAATTGAACAGATTTTTAGTAAAACCGGCGATGAACAACAACCGCGTAGCGAAGGTACCTTGATTTTATATTTGTAAGTACATGTATGCATAGAAAAGTGGTTTATTTCTTTTTTATTTGATAATGCGATGGTGATCTTCAATTATCTGGCTACATTTGTTGCAAATTTGAGTCAAATTGGGAAAATATTCAGCGCGTAATAGCAAATCTCCTTGAATCACATCCTAGGGTATCCTGTAACCTTAAGTGTGCTAACTCTTGGTTGATAGAATTGTTATGACAAATAGAGTGGGCACGATGTACCAGGGCTGGTTCTGAAAAACAAACGACACAAATTAACAAACGCCGAAACTAAAGAATTCGCCAACTCAGTCTGCATTCCATACATCGGTCCTGCTTTCCACAAAATTGAACGAATACTATTCAGATCAACATTAAAGTCTACCATAGCTCACAACTAAAGATCTGCCAACTACTTTTTAGTGCAAAGTTTCACTTTGCAGTATTGTGATGAGTGGCGAAAATTCACACGATACAGCGTGTTAACTTTCCGGGGGGGTGGGGGGGGGGGTAAACTTACCAAGGTTTAACGACATACATATACTTGTCGTAGTTGAAAAACCAGTGCAAATGTGAAACATTAGTATCAGTCTTTCATATACAACAAATATTTATGTCGCTTAAAGCTCTATAGAGCGATAACAGACAGGTTTGTATGTTATCTATGATTCTATGAGTATTTCTTGAAAGACGTAAAATCCTATATCGAATGAAAGAAGTTTCCCCCCGGAATATATTAGAATAGCACTGCGCACGCGTGGTTTTGTTTGCAACTGGCGAATACAATGGCGGAGAAACGCAAAGGAGCGATCAATTTTCTTCTCGAAACAACAACTTTCTAGGCTTAGCTGCATGGCTAATTCAATGTGGTCTGGACGAAAGGATTTATTGTCTGCCTAGCGGAAGGTGCGAATAAATATTAAAAGCTTTCTATTCAACTTTAATATGGTTTGGCATGTTGACGATGTTGTGAATCGGTTCGTAGAGTGTTGTTGGTTCGTGTCTGTTATATTTTACACGAGTGGCGCTCGAGCAGTTTTGCACGTCAGCTCAATAACAAATTCTGTATACTGGAGATTGTAGACTGTCTTCGCATTTTGATTTGGCGTTCAATAAACAACTGTACGGAGAACCCTGGCCATATATTAACATGAATGTTTAAGTTCTACATGTATCTGTACCTGCGTGAACTTAGCGCGTGATTAGGCAGACGATTCGCAAGTCTACATAACGTGAAGCTAGCAACATAATCATCAGACGATCGTTATTTGTAAAGGCAACAAAAACTTATGTATCTTTACATCCACTTGGCAGATTTTAGTCAATTTTGATCTGGATCGACTGGACGTCACACGATACGTATTAGTATCGCAATTCTTGCGCCAAGCTTTATACGCAAACATTTCAAGGAGTTCAAAAAGATCTTGATGTTATTAAACAGACTGGAAAACAATAGCGAAGGGCACAATTTTTTTTGCGTTCTTCACAAGAGAAAATGACTCTTTGAGAATCCCTCGAGATTCTATTTTGGGTTGTTTGTCTGAATTTATTAATTATAATTATTTAATAATTATTGGACTTTGCTTTAGAAAATGGGCTGGCAGGTTGCGGGGGTGGCAGCTCTGTCCTTACACGTGGCAAAAATCGTTATTATCTTTGACTAGAAACTTTGCACTATCCTTGGAATCTAGTTACACACGAGGACAAAACTAACAACAATATGAAACCTGGTGTATACCGTATCTCATGCGAATGCGCTATAATGTACATCGACGAAACCGGACGCAACCTGAACACCCGACAAAAAGAACAACATAAAGACTGCTGTAAGAACGTTAAACTGGACAAATCAGCTCTTGTCCAACACGCGTGGGAACAGGACCACAGAATAAAATGGGAAGAATCCGAATACTTCTCGCACCTGTATAACCAACTATTTCGCCCGGCAGATACGAGAATCGATTGAAATCCACAAGCACCGGACTATCCCGGCCCAGGAAGGAAAATCTTTAAATGACACATGGTCAACTCTGTTTTAAGTACTCTAATCTCTAATTCAAGTTGTTCTAATTTCAATTATATATGTAAACTTACGCAAACACACAAAACGTACGCGCAAAAACACCGTTTAATTGCATGTTGACGCAAACAAACACGTCACAACACATCACATCACACTTCTCTGAAGACGGTCGAGTATACGAACCGAAAGCTCAGAATTTAGACAAAACAAGGTGAAACCCACAAATTGTGTACATTTAATGTGTATTTAATTCAGAATATAAGCCTATCTAGCTCCATCAGTTGTTCAGATAATTAACACTTAGATCAGAATGTAATTTAATAGGTAAGAACCTACATCAGTTTACTATTTAAATTGTTTATCGCTTGTTTTTGTGTTGAAAAATCAGATAAATATCTCACAGCTTGTCAACAGGTTGTTGTCGCAATAGGCCGGGAGCTGTTCACACGTAACAATGCTGTTCATTCGACAATCTTGTTAGGGACAACTTGTTCGAACTTTTTTTTAATTGAATTTAATTGAGTACATGTCAATTATCTACTTAACCAGATGAACTTAAATGTATTTAAGAGGCCAAAAATAGAATTCAAAGATTTCTTTAATATTGGCCGCCCGACTACTAACTAATTCAATAATCAAAGAAAAAAAGACACTGTTTACATTAATCAATTAGAATGATATTATCCAACTACAATCCAGGACAAAATTGTTGCGACAGTTTTTGACGATTTTTGCATAGTGTCCCAAGGATTGTTGTCCAGGGTTTTGTGAAAATGACAATTTCAACAAAATCGAACAAGATACATACATACATACATACATACATACATACATACATACATACATACGTACGTACGTACGTACGTACGTACGTACGTACGTACGTACGTACGTACGTACGTACATACGTACATACGTACATACGTACATACGTACATACGTACATACGTACATACATACATACACACACACACACACACACACACACACACACACACACACACACATACATACATACATACATACATACATACATACATACATACATACATACATACATACATACATACATACATACATAATTTATTTATACACGGTAAAATCATCAGTATAACTATTTACATAATTAAGGAAATTAACAAAAATAAAACTAATTAAATATATTACAATATATATTAGTCTAGAGAAAAAGTTAAACAAAAAAATACTGTTTTACGCGATTGCCGTGTGAAAATCCGATGTTCAGAATAAGTAATTTATTTCCCTTTTAAACTCATGAAACGAGGTCATATTCCTTACATGCTCAGGCAGATTATTCCATAGTTCAGCCCCGCTATAGCTAAAACTTCTTTTTAAATAATCTGTACGTGGCAAGGGTAATGCGAGTCGCCTTTCAGAATTTCTTAAGGAATAAACTGTGCTCCGAGGAATAAACATATCTTGCATGTATTTCGGGGCCTGGTTGTTTAGAGACTTAAACATTATTGTAGCCTTTTGTTTTTTACGACGAGTAGCAAGCGTGTCCCAATGCAACGTATTTAGAAGCACACTTGAGCTAATCTCGTAACCAGTTTTCATAATCACTCTGGCAGCACGGTTTTGTAATTTTTGCAGTTTATCACTAAATTGATTACATATGCCATCCCATACAGGACTACAGTAATCAAAATATGGTAAAATTAATGCATTATAAATTTGAACTGCAGTATTTGTGGAGATAAACGGTCTTACTCGTTTAAGGGCACCAACACCTGAGGAAACTTTCTTACACATTTCGTCAATATGATTTGACCAAGAGAGTCGTTCATCAATAGTAAGTCCCAATGATTTGGTGTGACCAACTCTCTCAATCCTTTTACTTTCGATTTCAATGTGAATTTGATTATTTTCCTCTGTGCGAAGCCTCTGCCTTGAGCCTATAACCATAAACTCAGTTTTTGCTATATTTAAGCTTAGTTTGTTTGCTTTCAGCCAACAGTTAAGATTGTGTAATTCCGAGTTTATTTCAGGCTCAAGTTCACCTAAGCTACCAGCAGAGAGGCTTATATTTGTGTCATCTTCAAATAAATTAGCTGAGGCCTTACAGAGGCAGTTCGGCAGATCATTGATGTAAATAAAAAAAAGCAGAGGGCCAATAATGCTGCCTTGAGGTACCCCACAGCTAATTTCTCTAGCATTAGACAAACAACCATTTACACTACATTTTTGGCTCTGGTTGCTTAAATACGAATTAAACCACCTGAGGGCATCTATATCGACTCCATAGTTTGCAAGTTTACGAAGTAGAATTTCGTGGTCAATAGTATCAAAGGCCTTCTTTAAGTCAATGAAAATAACTCCATTAAGAAGGCCCCTGGCTATATTAACTGACCAGTTATTAGTGGTTTCAAGTAATGCTGTAAGTGTGCTATGGAGTGATCGGAAAGCTGATTGACAGTTAGTTAAAAGTTTGTTTCTATCAAGGTAATCATAAAACTGGTCATATATTATTTTCTCAAATATTTTCGAGACAATTGGTAGAATCGAAATTGGTCTGTAATTATTAACATCTGATTTTATGCCTTTTTTAAAGACCGGTGTCACTCTAGCAAGTTTCCACTCATTTGGGTAAAATCCCATAGTGATTGATTGTTCAAATATTCCACAAAGTGAGGGTCCGACTATGCCGGCAGCCATCTTTAAAAGTTTGCATGGAATCCTATCAAGACCCGATACTTTTTTTTCATTAAGTTTACTCAATAATCTGCAGACTGCACTCACAGAAGGAGTTTTAAAACTAAAGGTTTTATCGGTCGGTTCAAGATAGAATTCAGGCTCAACATCAATTGGCGGTATTTGCTGAGCTAAATTTGGACCTATATTCGTGAAATATTCATTAAACGTCTCAGCCATTGTAGTAGGAGAATTAATAATTTGGTCTCCAAGTTTAATTTGAGAGATATTTTGTGATTTGCTACATTTACGAGAATTCAGCTCATTAATGAGTTTCCAAGTTTTGCGAGGATTAGTTTTACTAGCTTCTAGATTTTCTGTAAAATACCGTTGTTTAGCCGCTCTAATTGCATTATTTGTTTGATTTCTCGCATATTTGTATTGTTGCCATGACAATGCATCATTCTTGGATACTGCCTGCTTTTTAAGATAATCTCGTTTGTGCATTTTTCGCATTAATTCATTTGTAATCCATGGTGAGTTCTTTTTGCCAACACGTTTGCTCTTATATGGTGCATATTTATCAATACTTTCCATAATCATTTTTTTCCAGAGGTTCCACATATCGTCCGGATTTGTTTGAATACGGACATCATCCCATGATTTCTGTGATAAATCACAAAGGAATCCATCCTTATTAAAATTTTTATAAATACGAGTTTGAATAATACGCATGGCTCCTTTTCATAATGGGTTTTACAAGTCGCATAGATCATTGAATGGTCACTAATACCAAGATGTAGAACCCCTGAGTTAATTATTTTTTGAGGTGAGTTTGTCACACACAAATCAATCAACGTTTGCGAATTAAGAGTAACTCGTGTTGGTTCGGTAATCAATTGACTTAGCCCATAAAGATCAAATAAACTCTTTAGATTAGAGGCATTGGATGAAATTTCTGTAGGTAGCAAATCACAATTAATATCCCCAAGCAGATGACACTCTATACCCTCAGCGTCAATCTTGTCAATTAATTTCTCAAATGCGTTAAAATATTGACTGGAGAGCTCGGAGGTCTATACCAAGTGCTGACCAGAAATGATTTAGGGCGTGGTTTGGTAATTTCAATACTCAGACACTCTAATAACGTGTCGTCTAGATCGTGCCGAATGTGATAATTTAAATTAGAACGTATATATAAACATACGCCACCGCCATTTCTTCCATTTACATTACGATCTTTTCTCACGACTTCGAAACCTGGCAGGTATATTTCATTATCATGAATAGTTGAATCTAATTTTGTTTCATTTATTGCAAGAATGTCGATTTTAGAAGTGTTCATAAATACCCTAAGCTCATCAATGTGAGCTAATAAACTATTAATATTTAAACATGCCAATACTAAACCACGACCCGTTATATTAGAGTCTAAATTAATTGACTTACCCTCTGAACTAGACTTGCAAGTAGTTTCCTGGAGCACAGTTTTATCGGATTTCCAGTCGGCAATAGCCTAGTCTTTTCTCAAATAATTTATAAAGTTACGAGCCATTTGTGTTGTCCCTTGTTTGTTCAAATGTAAACCACTTCGGTTTAAATGTCGATCGGCTGAAATATTACTGTGATCTATGTATCCCCAGTTGTTCTGAGAACAGAATTGTTTTAGAATCTTATTAACATCAATAATTTTTCTGGGTAGAGATTCGTTATCTGATCTATTTATTAAACTAGATATAGCAACCTTCGCTGATGATTTATCTTCTACCATTCGAGCCAAATCAACTATTTCCTCAGCGCAGGATCTGGCTGAATTATGTTCACTTAGGCTGTTTGTCCCGACGTGAATAATTATTTCATCAGGCTTTTTACGATTTTACAATTTGGGCGCGGCAGTTCTACGCAGTTTGTCCCGTAAATGACACAAATACGCTCGAACATGCATGAACCACAGATTGCTTGTCGAGTATAGACCGTTTTCACTCACGTGATCGGTGGTCCCATTGGGGTGGTGAAACAATACAAAATATTTGAATAAGAAAGAGCTAATTCCCATACCGTACACCAATATGGCCGCCATTTCATTGTTTTGGTACACCAATATGGCCGCCGTGACGTCAGATGAAAACGCTCTATAGAAGGTTTGGCCCATATGCAAATTAAGTACGAGCTCTCGTGTTGGTGGTACCGGTGCGGGTGGTACCGGTGCGGGTGGGAACTCTCTAGAGACTGTGCTCCAGTGATCCCTTCCCCATTGAGGGGATAAGGGGTAAATAAGAGCTCTCGTGCTGGTGGTACCGGTGCGGGTGGGAACTTTGCCGAGACTCTGCTCTAGTCATCCCTTTCCCATTGAGGGGATAAGGGGTAGCAGAGACGCGGGGGCTCTTTTATTAAACTGTAGATCTTTTGCAATGTTACAAAGCTAAAAAGATGTGTTTTATTGAAAATTTATGAATTCGTCATTTGCTCTATAGCAGTGCATAAACATGCTGTCGTCGTCCAGATGATGGTTAATGAGGGGCGATTATCTCTTGAGTAATAATGAGGGACATTTAGATCTAATGGTCTCTCATATGGATCGTTTTCACTCACGTGATCGGTGGCCCCGTTGGGGTGGTGAAATAATGCGAAATATGTGAATAAAAATAGAGTTAAGTTCCCATAGGCTAAAGATTGTGGTTAATGAGGTTAATGATTATGGTCAGATGATGGTTAATGAGGGGCGATTATCTCTTGAGTAATAATGAGGGACGTTTAGGTCTTATGGTCTCATATGGATCGTTTTCACTCACGTGATCGGTGGCCCCCTTAGGGTGGTGAAATAATACGAAATACTTTGAACCCTTGCGGTGGGAGGATACGCGCCTGCAACAGCTTCACACGCCATCCGTACAAAATTAGTATTTCAGTATATAGTACTTTGTATTACTCTTTAGACTATGACGAAGCCTACCAGCGAGCACTACAATATGGGGGAGAAACGAGCAATCGAATACCGGTGATGATTATAGGGCAAGATCGAGCTGGAAAAACATCGCTTCGGAAACGTCTTTTAGGAGAACCTTTCGATCCGGAAGAACCCAGCACGGTCGGTATCCATGTAGATTTTATTGAGGTGACAGATAACACGTCAAGTAAGCCATGGAAACCAAGAAGTCAACAACGGTTTTTCGTGAGTAAACAAGCTGCCAACGACAAATTATGTAAAAAGGCGGCAACTATGGTAAAAGAAGAACAAGAAAGCCGTGAAAGAGTCCCAGAGTACAAAGATTTAAAGGAACAACGAAAGAATCTGAAAGATACGGAAGATGATTATTCCTCTCCTGGAGAGACTTTTATTCAAAATGAGGACAGTATGACGAATGATGACATGCCGATTATCAATACATCTTCTCCAGTCCCTACCTTGGATCAATCAGTGCAGCCGATTGATGAACCACTTGGAAGCAAGACAGCTATCAAGCCGTCACCATCAGAAAAAAGGAAAGTGATGGACTTCGCAGATCTAAATGAAGAAACGAAGACGCCCCCTGTTCGAATGATAGTCCATGATCTGGCTGGTCAAGCGATATATTATGATACTCACTACCTTTTCCTGAAATCGCATTGCCCGTATATTCTTGTCCATGATCTAACAAAAGAACTAGATCTGCCTGCTCAACCGCGATTCAAAGCCAAGAATATTGATGTTAATCTCGAATCGGCAAATCCCCTCCTTGCCACCAATTTGGATTATTTGTTATCGTGGCTAACAGTCCTGGGGCAATTAAGAGAAATTGAAAGCCAGAATTCCGCAGAATTCCCTGATTTTGTTCTTCCACCAGTTTTGATTGTTTTGACCAACGAAGATCGCTTCGAAGGCGATATCGAAGAGGTAAAGAGAAGAATCAAAGAAGTAGCAGATAAGTTTCAAAATGTTTTCCGTAACCTGGAAATCATCGACAACACAACTACGTCTGGAAGCAAGGACCCTATTATCGGACTTAGAAGTAAAGTTTTTGAACTTTGCAAGATTATCCTGGAAAAGGAAGCACCGATGCCGATAAGATGGTTGAAATTTGAAGCAGCACTGCGCGAGGAACTGTTTTCAAAAGAGAAGCGTAATTATATTCCTGTCGAAGAAGCCAAAACTATTGCTAAGCAGTTTAATGTTGATTCATTTTACGATGCTATTAAATTTCTAAATCGTCAGAGCATGGTCGTGTATTACAGTGGGTCGCCGATGGTTGTGCTAAACCCCCAGTGGCTCATGAATCTTTTCACCAAAGTAATAACCGTTTATACAGACGATGAAGTCAAACCTATTGATGCGCCCTACCACCGCGAGCTCCGTGACAATGGTATTCTGATGCAAGAATTATTAAGGAAGAATGAACATGGAGAGCTGTTGGAGGAGGTCATGCAAAGAGTTAGCTTGATGTGCCCATTGGAGCATAAAGGAAAGTCGGCTTTTCTTGTACCGTCGGTTGCTCCTTTTATGAAAGAAGGAAAGCCGATTGACGAAAAGTTGAACGCAAGTCCCATTGCTTCTCTGTTTGTCAATTTTTTAGTGGAGCTTATCCCGCTTGGAGTTTTCACACGCCTTCAAGTGAAGCTTATTCGTAAATGCAGGGAGATGCTCCAGAAGTTCAGCGAGGAACCAAGACTTTTTTGCAATTATACGCTGCTCCCCCTTGAATTTGACAAAAACAAATTTGAGGTCTATCTGATACAGCTGATCGACAAGATAAAGATTGGTGTGTTGCGGCCAAAAGAACATCCAGCCCACAAAGTCACGCAAAGTTTGTTGCCCGCCTCAAAGGTCTTCTCGAAGATTGTCTGAAAGAGATTAAATCCGAAGAGCCGTTGTTTTACCGTGGATTGAGATATGAGTTTCTTGTGAAATGTACCGCTTGTTCTAAAGTCAACGAGGTGCCTTGTGACCGTCATAGCAAAATCCATTGCAGCTATAACGAATGTTCACATATGCTACCGTTAGAGAAGATTCAACAATGCCCAAGTGAAAGCATCTGCTGTAATTTCACCCAAGTAGAGGCCTTGGAATTTCATCTGAATCGTGTGAAATTTTGGTGTCATGGTAAGTTAAATTATTGTATTTCTTAATTTTGTGTGTTATTTGTCCCTAAAATATTGAGCTTTTAATAAATACTCGACATGTTTTAAGAAATCCGTGCTCGGAGTGTACTGAACTTCTACAGCAAAGCATTTTGCAAATTCATAGCGGTAGTCGTTTTGAAAACTGACCTTGTCTCGCTCTCAGAAAATGAAAAACAACGAGAATTTTGCCGCCAACAGTGAAATGTTTCTTTATACATTTAAATATTGGGTTTTTTATAAATTATTAATGAGTTATGGAACCTTTATATAATTAATGTTTTGTTTTTAAGTGTTTCGTTTTGCTACAATTAGTAATGTCTCGTTGATGTCATAATTTTTACTATTTGCTTTGTATAGCATGGTACTCGCAATTGGTATGCGATATAATTTGTATAGCATGGTATGCGCAATTTCGATATTAGTTATTAAGTAACCAACAAAAATTTCTGATATATTCTTGAAACTTTCGCGTACTTTAGATTTAGATTTAGCTGCAATAAACAACATTAGTAGTTACCTGATATTATCTGCAAATGAGTAACTTCAGAGAAACCAGTTAAGAAATTGATTAAACCCAGCATTAAATAGAGATTTATTGTTATTCTCTTTGTTCCAGAAAGCGGGATAAACCTAGTATTAAGCCGATTTTCTACTAGGCGATTTTTTTCCACGAATCGACTTTCTATTTTTAGAGTTAAATAGATTTCGAATTATTTCCAGTCCAGAACTTCTAAGACAAAAGAAAAAGTTGTTCGCGCGAAAAAAGTCGCTCAGTTGAAAACCGTCATTATACCATTGTGTTATTAGGGTTAGCTTGTTAACTATGTCAATATACCGCATGCTATTAATAATTTTATTCGGTTTAATGTAGATCCCAACGACAGTACCATTGATGAATCCCAGAGAGATAACAGAAATACAGATGGAGCTATGTCATTAGGTAAATTCCTAATTAAACCCGAAATATGTTAAGTATTATTTAAAACATGAGCAGCAGTGTTTTATCAGATTTTAACCAACAAACGACCCACTTGGTAAGTTTATTGGCGTAGTAATTTTAAAGAACAACCTTATCTAAGCCGAGATTATTAAGCTAAAGTTTATGTAAATCAGAATGATCTTTTATCAGGTATAAAAACACGGACATGGTACTGATTTTCTTTGTGTTTTTCCAAATTATTGATTTTTGGAAGATTGGGCCGTTTGTTTTAAGCTACGGATACGCTGGCCGTATCGCACCTCAGCTCACCACACCTCGCTACGCTGCACCTTACCACACCTCACTTTACCCCTCCCCCGCACCTCAGCTCACCACACCTCATCTCAACACACCTCCGCACCTTACTTCATCTCACCTTAGTTCACCACACGCCATCTCTCTTCATTTCATTTAATGTAATTTCATATATTAGTAATTATAGGCTTTATCCTATACCGTAAAAAGCACTTGTACTTCTCGTATCCTGTGTAAAAACAGAAATCCGGCAGTTTTTGTGGTTGTTCTTGGCTGTTCTAGGTTTTGGTAAACCAAATTTGTTGTATATGACCGCGTAGAGGCCTGGAACTAACGTCCAAAAATGCCTCACGACCGCCATTTTCCGTCTTACCAGCTACATTTAGCTGTTGAAAATGGATAAAATATTATGTTCTGTTATGTGTTGTAAAGCCTGGTTTCCATTTGGTAGCGACCGCGTCTTTAACGGTCGCGGAAGTGAAGCGTTGCAACGAATTTCTTTTGTCATAACAAAATGTCATAACGACCGTTAACACACCGTCGCAACCAAATGGAAACCAGGCTTTAAACTGATGATTTTAAGTCACACTTTTGGCTATATTTAGTCAGGTCTCGACACTCGTTTTCTACAAACTACCTTCTTTAAAGCTTCTCGAAATGCTTGAAGTATTAAACTAACTTGTGTTACCACTAAAGTTCTATTTTTTGTGGAGTTTTATCTACGACTAAGCTTACATGGTCAAGTTAGGAGCACGTGGGAGGCATGGGTTGCACAAGGTGTTAGCTTCATGTCAGTAGTGTTGTTGGTTCTTTCCTGTCCATCGATGGCTTTTCATTGGGTTCTCCGATTTTCCTAGCTGCGGGTGTTCCGATAAGGAACTTGTGTGTTTATACATTCCAGAGCCTAAAGTGCCCACCTTGCTACTAATACAAAACCAACACTGTTTTTTATCTTCACTACAGAGGCCAAGAGTGCAAGCCAGAGAGAACAACAGATGCCAATAGAACAAGATTTGGTTGATCGTGGAGATGCATCTTCATCAGATAAGGCAGAGAGCAGTGATTCGGGTAAAAATACAAAACTTGCCTAAAAAACAAATTTTGGGATCTCGGTTTCTTCTTGGTATAGCTGACGTTATCAACCTATAAACAAGGCTTCCTTTCCCCTCTTACGCAACTCTCTAGCTGCTATCGTCTCGTTGCTTTTTCTCATTTTTTGTTTCTTTTTAAAAGATATAAAGCAGGCCTTAGTCTTACTCTCGGTTTTCGCTTGCTTTTGAACAATTGGTTTGAAGGCTTGCGGTCGGGAAGTTTGAAAACGTGTTCCAAGAGAGTTGGTGACGAAATTAGATTTAAAGGTCAAATGTTTGATTCAAAGTCCGCTAGTTCAACTTTGCACTGTTTGTTGGCTGTGTAAATTTAATTATGAAGTATCGCAGACGATGAATTGCTGGGTTTTTTGTTTTTTTTTAAATGCACGAAAGGTAAGTCAGAGATAAGCTGTAGAGAAAACATCGCTTTGAATCAGAATCAGAAAGTTGAAATTTGCTTTCTTTTGTGTTTGTCGAACGTTTTTGACAATTTCTTATTCTACTAAGTGGAGATTTATTGCAAGAAAACTTGAATAAGGTAAGCCGGCGAACACATCTCGAATTGCGCCAGGGTATTTGGGGGAAGATATATCACAAAATTCTGAAGTTAGCTATCGAATATTTAAATTGGAACATTAAATGTATACATTTCTACGATAGGTCAAACAATAAAATTTATAGAAAAGTTATTATTGACATTTTTGATCGTCACTCCCAAACAATTATGTTTTAGGTCACTCAATTGCAAAACCATTCAATAGAGCCCTACGATGGCCTTTAAATGATAGGTTGGACCGTCCGATCATATTAAGAAAAGTCGTAATTTGAACCTCTGTTTTTCATCGAAGCTCATTTTGGTTCGAGGTTTTTGCCGATCTTATTTTTTATGTTATTGAACCAAAGAAGCCCTCACAGTCTCTTCATCTTGATGCTAGCTGACAATAAAAGCAGCTGCGAGGGGAGTATATCAAATCTGTAAAATCTTTTTGAAAGGTTAAGGCTACTGCACTACTTTTCAAAGGTGCTGAATGATCAAATATTAACTAGTGTGGACACGACTTAGTAAAGAAAATGGCTCGTGCTGTTGGACTGTGCTGAAATAGACTAATGAAACATTTTACTGTGCAACAATTTAGTCCAAAAATAAAAGTCATTTTGAAAATTTAGTTACTAGGGATGTTTGAAAGGCGTGGACATATCTTAACTCTAACTGTGGGATTTGTTTGGTCTTGATAAGTTAGAATAAATCTATTCTAACAAAATTACAACATTTAAACATTAAACAAATAGGCTGACATCTAATATGTTCAAAAATATTTGGATGATTTACAAAACGTAGCCTGCGTTCCGTTTGGGATGAGAGACGAAAGGAACGCCGGCCATAGTCATATTCATAAAAGCGTACAAACCTTATTAGTATGATTGACGTCATGTGTACTTAACAGGTCGTAATAAAGAGATGCTGTATTAAGCTAAACTCAAACTTCTGCTTTATCGAAGAATTTTCTCGAGAATCATTTTGACAAAACATCAGGGCCATGCAAATTAACCATCTATTTCTGCTGTTCAGGTTTATAAATTTTGAATATATAAACGACGTCTCTATTGTTATACTTGGCAGGGTCGACAGTTTATGTGCACAAAACTCAAGTGAACCAGTGGGAACTTAGTCAATAAGTTTGCTGGGCTAAAAGTTGCAACTTTGAATAGGACGATGGTAGGCGTTTATTTCGCCTCCTGTACCAAACGGAACGGCGGTTAGGCAGACTAGACAAAAATTTAAAAAAAAAAGAAGAAAAATCATCCCACCCCAAAGCAAAGTGTGCTTGATATACATCTGGCTTTTTCTTTAAACATATTACTTGTTTACTTTAGCTGAAGTGACAAGTATGAAATCAATTCTTGTTCGGGATCTTGATAGCAAGACAAGAGATTTAATCTGCCAGAAACTTAACGTCAAAACACCATTGAAGAAGGATTTCCGTGGTCTTGCTGCCAAGATGAAATACGAGACTGAAGAAATAGAAGAATTTGAGAAATTCGATAATTCGACAGAAGCTCTCTTGGATGACTGGCAGCTTCGACAAGAAAGCACTGTGGAAAATTTGAAGAAACTGTTGCAGAAGATTAAGAGAAATGATGTCATCGACATTTTAGAAGAAATGTTAGTAATAGCTCAAATGATAGAACTACTGCCAGAGGGTTCACGACAAACAACAAACAACAGCACAGCACAATACAACACAATACAACACAATACAACACAATATAACACAACACAGTATACAACGCAACACAGCACACAACGCAACGCAACAGAACACAGCGTAACACAACCCAGCGCAATGCAGCGCACTGCACCGGACAGTACAGCACAAGCCCACGAAACGCAATTAATATAACACATCATTCATTTTGAAGTACCTTCATAAGATTACTTACAGTAAAAATGCTTTGTGTGAACTTTGACAACATTTGACGGTATTGATTGTTTTGTTTTCTTTTTTGTTTGCAGTTCAGTTGTCGACGACGAGAGAGTTGCAAAGGAATCAACAGGTAAGATGACCACCTTGTCTATTGTGACTGATTTTTTCTAGCACAATTTAGTCTTTCCGCATGTTGCGTATCTTGCTAATTTTCCTGAGTTAGTCATGCAGTAATATAAAAGTGCAGAGCTGCTGCAGAACTACCGACGTTTTAATTGACTGCACCGAAAAACATGGCGACTTGTACATCTCACCACACCTTTGCGCACAGTAAATATTTTTGCTTGCAGAATTGCTAGACGATAGAGTTTTTAAACGAAAGATGTGTGAGAGGAAAGTAAGGAAGCTGAAGGAGGTGAGGGGAAAGTAAGGAAGCTGAAGGACGTGAGGGAAAAGTAAGGAAGCTGAAGGAAGTGAGAGGAAAGTAAGGAAGCTGAAGGAGGTGAGAGGAAAGTAAGGAAGCTGAAGGAGGTGAGGGGAAAGTAAGGAAACTGAATAAGTTGAGAGAAAAGTAAGGAAGCTAAAGGAGGAGAGAGAAAAGTAGGGAAGCTGAAGGAGGTGAGAGGAAAGTAAGGAAGCTGAAGTAGGTGAGCGAAAGTATGGAAGCTGGAGGAAGTGAGAGGAAAGTAACGAAGCTGAAGGAAGTGAGGAAAGTAAGGAAACTTGAAGGAGGTGAGGGAAAGTATGGAAGCTGAAGGAGGTGAGGGAAAGTATGGAAGCTGAAGGAAGTGAGAGGAAAGTAAGGAAGCTGAAGGAGGTGAGAGGAAAATAAGGAAGCTGAAGAAGGAGGTGAGAGGAAAGTAAGGAAGCTGAAGGAAGTGAGGGGAAAGTAAGGAAGCTGAAGGAGGTGAGAGGAAAGTAAAGAAACTGAAGGAGGTGAGAGGAAAGTAAAGAAACTGAAGGAGGTGTGAGGAAAGTAAAGAAACTGAAGGAGGTGATAGAAAAGTAGGGGAACTGAAGGAGGTGATAGAAAAGTAGGCAAACTGCAAGGAGGTGAGAGGAAAGTAAAGAAACTGAAGAAGATGATAGAAAAGTAGGGGAATTGAAGGAGGTGAGAGGAAAGTAAGGAAGCTGAAGGAGGTGAGAGGAAAGTAAGGAAACTGAAGGAAGTGAGAGGAAAGTGAGGAAGCTGAAGGAGGTGAGAGGAAAGTAAGGGAGCTGAAGGAAGTGAGAGGAAAGTAAGGAAACTGAAGGAGGTGAGAGAAAAGTAAAGAAACTGAAGAAGATGATAGAAAAGTAGGGGAACTGAAGGAGGTGATAGAAAAGTAGGGAAACTGAAGGAGGTGAGAGGAAAGTAAAGAAACTGAAGAAGATGATAGAAAAGTAAAGAAACTGAAGGAGGTGATAGAAAAGTAAGGAAGCTGAAGGAGGTGAGAGGAAAGTAAAGAAACTGAAGAAGATGATAGAAAAGTAGGGGAACTGAAGGAGGTGATAGAAAAGTAGGGAAACTGAAGGAGGTGAGAGGAAAGTAAAGAAACTGAAGAAGATGATAGAAAAGTAGGGGAACTGAAGGAGGTGAGAGGAAAGTAAGGAAACTGAAGGAAGTGAGAGGAAAGTGAGGAAGCTGAAGGAGGTGAGAGGAAAGTAAGGGAGCTGAAGGAAGTGAGAGGAAAGTAAGGAAACTGAAGGAGGTGAGAGAAAAGTAAGGAAACTGAAGGAGGTGAGAGGAAAGTAAGGAAGCTGAAGGAGGTGAGAGGAAAGTAAGGAAACTGAAGGAAGTGAGAGCAAAATAAGGAAGCTGAAGGAAGTGAGGAAAGTAAGGAAGCTGAAGGAAGTGAGAGGAAAGTAAGGAAGCTGAAGGAGGTGAGAGGAAAGTAAGGAAACTGAAGGAGGTGATAGAAAAGTAAGGAAGGTGAAGGAGGTGAGAGGAAAGTAAAGAAACTGAAGAAGATGATAGAAAAGTAGGGGAACTGAAGGAGGTGATAGAAAAGTAGGGAAACTGAAGGAGGTGAGAGGAAAGTAAAGAAACTGAAGAAGATGATAGAAAAGTAAAGAAACTGAAGGAGGTGATAGAAAAGTAAGGAAGCTGAAGGAGGTGAGAGGAAAGTAAAGAAACTGAAGAAGATGATAGAAAAGTAGGGGAACTGAAGGAGGTGATAGAAAAGTAGGGAAACTGAAGGAGGTGAGAGGAAAGTAAAGAAACTGAAGAAGATGATAGAAAAGTAGGGGAACTGAAGGAGGTGAGAGGAAAGTAAGAGAGCTGAAGGAAGTGAGAGGAAAGTAAGGAAACTGAAGGAAGTGAGAGGAAAGTAAGGAAACTGAAGAAGGTGAGAGGAAAGTAAGGAAGCTGAAGAAGGTGAGAGGAAAGTAAGGAAACTGAAGGAGGTGTGAGGAAAGTAAAGAAACTGAAGGAGGTGAGAGGAAAGTAGGGAAACTGAAGTAAGTAAGAGGAAAGTAAGGAAGCTGAAGGAGGTGAGAGGAAAGTAGGGAAACTGAAGGAGGTGAGAGGAAAGTAAAGAAACTGAAGAAGATGATAGAAAAGTAGGGGAACTGAAGGAGGTGAGAGGAAAGTAAGGAAGCTGAAGGAGGTGAGAGGAAAGTAAGGAAGCTGAAGGAGGTGAGAGGAAAGTAAAGAAACTGAAGGAGGTGAGAGGAAAGTAGGAAAACTGAAGTAAGTAAGAGGAAAGTAAGGAAGCTGAAGGAGGTGAGCGGAAAGTAAGGAAGCTGAAGGAGGTGAGAGGAAAGTAAGGAAGCTGAAGGAAGTGAGGAAAGTAAGGGAGCTGAAGGAGGTGAGAGGAAAGTAAGGAAGCTGAAGGAGGTGAGAGGAAAGTAAGGAAGCTGAAGGAGGTGAGAGGAAAGTAAGGAAGCTGAAGGAAGTGAGGAAAATAAGGAAGCTGAAGGAGGTGAGAGGAAAGTAAGGAAGCTGAAGGAGGTGAGAGGAAAGTATGGAAGCTGAAGGAAGTGAGAGGAAAGTAAGGAAGCTGAAGGAAGTGAGAAGAAAGTAAGGAAGCTGAAAGAGGTGAGAGGAAAGTAAGGAAGCTGAAAGAGGTGCATGAGAGGAAAGTAAGGAAGCTGAAGTAGGTGAGAGGAAAGTAAAGAAACTGAAGGAAGTGTGAGAAAAGTAAGGAAACTGAAGGAGGTGATAGAAAAGTAAGGAAGCTGAAGGAGGTGAGAGGAAAGTAAAGAAACTGAAGAAGATGATAGAAAAGTAGGGGAACTGAAGGAGGTGATAGAAAAGTAGGGAAACTGAAGGAGGTGAGAGGAAAGTAAAGAAACTGAAGGAGGTGAGAGGAAAGTAAAGAAACTGAAGGAGGTGTGAGGAAAGTAAAGAAACTGAAGGAGGTGATAGAAAAGTAGGGAAACTGAAGGAGTTGAGAGGAAAGTAAAGAAACTGAAGAAGATGATAGAAAAGTAAAGAAACTGAAGGAGGTGATAGAAAAGTAAGGAAGCTGAAGGAGGTGAGAGGAAAGTAAAGAAACTGAAGAAGATGATAGAAAAGTAGGGGAACTGAAGGAGGTGATAGAAAAGTAGGGAAAACTGAAGTAGGTGAGAGGAAAGTAAAGAAACTGAAGAAGATGATAGAAAAGTAGGGGAACTGAAGGAGGTGAGAGGAAAGTAAGGGAGCTGAAGGAAGTGAGAGGAAAGTAAGGAAACTGAAGGAAGTGAGAGGAAAGTAAGGAAACTGAAGGAGGTGAGAGGAAAGTAAGGTAGCTGAAGAAGGTGGGAGGAAAGTAAGGAAACTGAAGGAGGTGTGAGGAAAGTAAAGAAACTGAAGGAGGTGAGAGGAAAGTAGGAAAACTGAAGTAAGTAAGAGGAAAGTAAGGAAGCTGAAGGAGGTGAGAGGAAAGTAAAGAAACTGAAGGAGGTGAGAGGAAAGTAGGAAAACTGAAGTAAGTAAGAGGAAAGTAAGGAAGCTGAAGGAGGTGAGAGGAAAGTAAAGAAACTGAAGAAGATGATAGAAAAGTAGGGGAACTGAAGGAGGTGATAGAAAAGTAGGGAAACTGAAGTAGGTGAGAGGAAAGTAAAGAAACTGAAGAAGATGATAGAAAAGTAGGGGAACTGAAGGAGGTGAGAGGAAAGTAAGGGAGCTGAAGGAAGTGAGAGGAAAGTAAGGAAACTGAAGGAAATGAGAGGAAAGTAAGGAAACTGAAGGAGGTGAGAGGAAAGTAAGGTAGCTGAAGAAGGTGGGAGGAAAGTAAGGAAACTGAAGGAGGTGTGAGGAAAGTAAAGAAACTGAAGGAGGTGAGAGGAAAGTAGGAAAACTGAAGTAAGTAAGAGGAAAGTAAGGAAGCTGAAGGAGGTGAGAGGAAAGTAAAGAAACTGAAGGAGGTGAGAGGAAAGTAGGAAAACTGAAGTAAGTAAGAGGAAAGTAAGGAAGCTGAAGGAGGTGAGAGGAAAGTAAGGAAGCTGAAGGAAGTGAGGAAAGTAAGGGAGCTGAAGGAGGTGAGAGGAAAGTAAGGAAGCTGAAGGAGGTGAGAGGAAAGTAAGGAAGCTGAAGGAGGTGAGAGGAAAGTAAGGAAGCTGAAGGAAGTGAGGAAAATAAGGAAGCTGAAGGAGGTGAGAGGAAAGTAAGGAAGCTGAAGGAGGTGAGAGGAAAGTATGGAAGCTGAAGGAAGTGAGAGGAAAGTAAGGAAGCTGAAGGAAGTGAGAAGAAAGTAAGGAAGCTGAAAGAGGTGAGAGGAAAGTAAGGAAGCTGAAAGAGGTGCATGAGAGGAAATTAAGGAAGCTGAAGGAGGTGAGAGGGAAGTAAGGAAGCTGAAGGAGGTGAGAGGAAAGTAAGGAAGCTGAAAGAAGTGAGGAAAATAAGGAAGCTGAAGGAGGTGAGAGGAAAGTAAGGAAGCTGAAGGAGGTGAGAGGAAAGTAAGGAAGCTGAAGGAGGTGAGAGGAAAGTATGGAAGCTGAAGGAAGTGAGAGGAAAGTAAGGAAGCTGAAGGAAGTGAGAAGAAAGTAAGGAAGCTGAAAGAGGTGAGAGGAAAGTAAGGAAGCTGAAAGAGGTGCATGAGAGGAAAGTAAGGAAGCTGAAGTAGGTGAGAGGAAAGTAAAGAAACTGAAGGAAGTGTGAGAAAAGTAAGGAAACTGAAGGAGGTGATAGAAAAGTAAGGAAGCTGAAGGAGGTGAGAGGAAAGTAAAGAAACTGGAGAAGATGATAGAAAAGTAAGGAAGCTGAAGGAGGTGATAGAAAAGTAGGGAAACTGAAGGAGGTGAGAGGAAAGTAAAGAAACTGAAGGAGGTGAGAGGAAAGTAAAGAAACTGAAGGAGGTGTGAGGAAAGTAAAGAAACTGAAGGAGGTGATAGAAAAGTAGGGAAACTGAAGGACTTGAGAGGAAAGTAAAGAAACTGAAGAAGATGATAGAAAAGTAAAGAAACTGAAGGAGGTGATAGAAAAGTAAGGAAGCTGAAGGAGGTGAGAGGAAAGTAAAGAAACTGAAGAAGATGACAGAAAAGTAGGGGAACTGAAGGAGGTGATAGAAAAGTAGGGAAACTGAAGGAGGTGAGAGGAAAGTAAAGAAACTGAAGAAGATGATAGAAAAGTAGGGGAACTGAAGGAGGTGAGAGGAAAGTAAGGGAGCTGAAGGAAGTGAGAGGAAAGTAAGGAAACTGAAGGAAGTGAGAGGAAAGTAAGGAAACTGAAGGAGGTGATAGAAAAGTAAGGAAGCTGAAGGAGGTGAGAGGAAAGTAAAGAAACTGAAGAAGATGATAGAAAAGTAGGGGAACTGAAGGAGGTGATAGAAAAGTAGGGAAACTGAAGTAGGTGAGAGGAAAGTAAAGAAACTGAAGAAGATGATAGAAAAGTAGGGGAACTGAAGGAGGTGAGAGGAAAGTAAGGGAGCTGAAGGAAGTGAGAGGAAAGTAAGGAAACTGAAGGAAGTGAGAGGAAAGTAAGGAAACTGAAGGAGGTGAGAGGAAAGTAAGGTAGCTGAAGAAGGTGGGAGGAAAGTAAGGAAACTGAAGGAGGTGTGAGGAAAGTAAAGAAACTGAAGGAGGTGAGAGGAAAGTAGGAAAACTGAAGTAAGTAAGAGGAAAGTAAGGAAGCTGAAGGAGGTGAGAGGAAAGTAAAGAAACTGAAGGAGGTGAGAGGAAAGTAGGAAAACTGAAGTAAGTAAGAGGAAAGTAAGGAAGCTGAAGGAGGTGAGAGGAAAGTAAGGAAGCTGAAGGAAGTGAGGAAAGTAAGGGAGCTGAAGGAGGTGAGAGGAAAGTAAGGAAGCTGAAGGAGGTGAGAGGAAAGTAAGGAAGCTGAAGGAGGTGAGAGGAAAGTAAGGAAGCTGAAGGAAGTGAGGAAAATAAGGAAGCTGAAGGAGGTGAGAGGAAAGTAAGGAAGCTGAAGGAGGTGAGAGGAAAGTATGGAAGCTGAAGGAAGTGAGAGGAAAGTTAGGAAGCTGAAGGAAGTGAGAAGAAAGTAAGGAAGCTGAAAGAGGTGAGAGGAAAGTAAGGAAGCTGAAAGAGGTGCATGAGAGGAAATTAAGGAAGCTGAAGGAGGTGAGAGGGAAGTAAGGAAGCTGAAGGAGGTGAGAGGAAAGTAAGGAAGCTGAAAGAAGTGAGGAAAATAAGGAAGCTGAAGGAGGTGAGAGGAAAGTAAGGAAGCTGAAGGAGGTGAGAGGAAAGTAAGGAAGCTGAAGGAGGTGAGAGGAAAGTATGGAAGCTGAAGGAAGTGAGAAGAAAGTAAGGAAGCTGAAAGAGGTGCATGAGAGGAAATTAAGGAAGCTGAAGGAGGTGAGAGGGAAGTAAGGAAGCTGAAGGAGGTGAGAGGAAAGTAAGGAAGCTGAAAGAAGTGAGGAAAATAAGGAAGCTGAAGGAGGTGAGAGGAAAGTAAGGAAGCTGAAGGAGGTGAGAGGAAAGTAAGGAAGCTGAAGGAGGTGAGAGGAAAGTATGGAAGCTGAAGGAAGTGAGAAGAAAGTAAGGAAGCTGAAAGAGGTGAGAGGAAAGTAAGGAAGCTGAAAGAGGTGCATGAGAGGAAAGTAAGGAAGCTGAAGTAGGTGAGAGGAAAGTAAAGAAACTGAAGGAAGTGTGAGAAAAGTAAGGAAACTGAAGGAGGTGATAGAAAAGTAAGGAAGCTGAAGGAGGTGAGAGGAAAGTAAAGAAACTGGAGAAGATGATAGAAAAGTAAGGAAGCTGAAGGAGGTGATAGAAAAGTAGGGAAACTGAAGGAGGTGAGAGGAAAGTAAAGAAACTGAAGGAGGTGAGAGGAAAGTAAAGAAACTGAAGGAGGTGTGAGGAAAGTAAAGAAACTGAAGGAGGTGATAGAAAAGTAGGGAAACTGAAGGACTTGAGAGGAAAGTAAAGAAACTGAAGAAGATGATAGAAAAGTAAAGAAACTGAAGGAGGTGATAGAAAAGTAAGGAAGCTGAAGGAGGTGAGAGGAAAGTAAAGAAACTGAAGAAGATGACAGAAAAGTAGGGGAACTGAAGGAGGTGATAGAAAAGTAGGGAAACTGAAGGAGGTGAGAGGAAAGTAAAGAAACTGAAGAAGATGATAGAAAAGTAGGGGAACTGAAGGAGGTGAGAGGAAAGTAAGGGAGCTGAAGGAAGTGAGAGGAAAGTAAGGAAACTGAAGGAAGTGAGAGGAAAGTAAGGAAACCTAAGGAGGTGAGAGGAAAGTAAGGAAGCTGAAGAAGGTGAGAGGAAAGTAAGGAAACTGAAGGAGGTGTGAGGAAAGTAAAGAAACTGAAGGAGGTGAGAGGAAAGTAGGAAAACTGAAGTAAGTAAGAGGAAAGTAAGGAAGCTGAAGGAGGTGAGAGGAAAGTAGGGAAACTGAAGGAGGTGAGAGGAAAGTAAAGAAACTGAAGAAGATGATAGAAAAGTAGGGGAACTGAAGGAGGTGATAGAAAAGTAGGGAAACTGAAGGAGGTGAGAGGAAAGTAAAGAAACTGAAGAAGATGATAGAAAAGTAGGGGAACTGAAGGAGGTGAGAAGAAAGTAAGGGAGCTGAAGGAAGTGAGAGGAAAGTAAGGAAACTGAAGGAAGTGAGAGGAAAGTAAGGAAACTGAAGGAGGTGTGAGGAAAGTAAAGAAACTGAAGGAGGTGAGAGGAAAGTAGGAAAACTGAAGTAAGTAAGAGGAATGTAAGGAAGCTGAAGGAGGTGAGAGGAAAGTAGGGAAACTGAAGGAGGTGAGAGGAAAGTAAAGAAACTGAAGAAGATGATAGAAAAGTAGGGGAACTGAAGGAGGTGAGAGGAAAGTAAGGAAGCTGAAGGAGGTGAGAGGAAAGTAAGGAAGCTGAAGGAGGTGAGAGGAAAGTAAAGAAACTGAAGGAGGTGAGAGGAAAGTAGGAAAACTGAAGTAAGTAAGAGGAAAGTAAGGAAGCTGAAGGAGGTGAGAGGAAAGTAAGGAAGCTGAAGGAGGTGAGAGGAAAGTAAGGAAGCTGAAGGAAGTGAGGAAAGTAAGGGAGCTGAAGGAGGTGAGAGGAAAGTAAGGAAGCTGAAGGAGGTGAGAGGAAAGTAAAGAAACTGAAGGAGGTGTGAGGAAAGTAAAGAAACTGAAGGAGGTGATAGAAAAGTAGGGAAACTGAAGGAGTTGAGAGGAAAGTAAAGAAACTGAAGAAGATGATAGAAAAGTAGGGGAACTGAAGGAGGTGAGAGGAAAGTAAGGAAGCTGAAGGAGGTGAGAGGAAAGTAAGGAAGCTGAAGGAGTTGAGAGGAAAATAAGGAAGCTGAAGGAGGTGAGAGGAAAGTAATGAAGCTGAAGGAGGTGAGAAGAAATTAAGGAAGCTGAAGGAGGTGAGAGGAAAGTAAGGAAGCTGAAGGAGGTGAGAGGAAAGTAAGCAAGCTGAAGGAGGTGAGAGGAAAGTAAGGAAGCTGAAGGATGTGAGAGGAAAGTGAGGAAGCTGAAGGAAGTGAGAGGAAAGTAAGGAAGCTGAATAAGGTGAGAGGTAATAAATATATCATACACTCGGAGGAGTGTTTCATCAGGATATCCAAACACCTCGACGTTTGTTGAAAACCGAGGCGAAATAGCATCTGAAACAAATCAGTATTTTAAGAGAAAATCAAGATGAAAGTTTGCTTAATTTATGTAATTTCTTCCTCAAATTTCCAAACCACCGACACGGTACTGATTTCCTTTGTGTTTTCCTCATGAATTATTAATGATTTGAGATGACAGTAAGAAAGCTGAATAAGGTGAGAAGAAAGTAAGCATGGTGAAGGAGGTGAGTGTTAAGTAAGGAAGCTAAACGAGGTGACGGGAAAGTAACGAAGTTAAAGGAGGGGAGAGGAAAGTAAAGAACGTATTGAATACCAGATTCTTAGTGAGAAACTTTACTGTCAATATTTCATGGAATTTCTTCTTTATAGCCTTTCCCTCTTGTATCTTTTTCATTACTTTATTATTTTTTACCTCTATCTTTTTTCCTTTCTTTTTTTTTTATTATCTTCCCATTTTCTGTCAACCGAAAAAAATTCTGGGACCAACAAAATCATACAATCAACGAGAGTTTTTGTTTGTTTCTTTTTTGTGCAAAACATTTAGGAACTGCAAAACTAACTAGTAACCGTTTTGGCCATCCTCCACTACTCTCTGTGCCAATTCCAAAATTGGGAGATCTTCAAGTACCCAACAAATCGTGGGAAAGTATTTCTCTCCCTACAGATGTTTTGTTATTGACAGTGGAAGATGATGAATTCTTGGCTTGCTTTGCCCACCTTGGTAATATCTTCATGAGCCATGCCAAAGATATTGGTCGGGTGTATTTCGGTGAGATTGGCCATAGTCAGAAGAAAGTGAAAGTTGCGGTGGTTAGATCTTTTAGTGGTTCCAGTCAGGTTGGTGCTTCGCAAAACGTTGTAGGAAATGCTGTTGAGTGTCTGAAACCTAAGGTCGAGTTTTCAGTCGGTCATTGTGGCGGACTAAGAAGAGAGAAAACAAAGCTGGGAGATGTGGTGATATCGGCAAAGCTTACGACGTACGATGACAAGGAAATCATTAAAGATCAACAACGATGGTGTGGTCATACAGTCGATGTCAGCAGAAATGTTGGGTGCCTTATAAAATCGGCTGCTGATGGCTGGAAAGCTCCATTGAATGATCCAGAAGCACTCGACGTGGAAGTTCATCGCAACGCGGAAATTTTGAGCGGGCCCAAGCTGTCACATTCTCCCGAAGCTGAGCGAGGATTATTGAGCAATTTCCTAGAGCTGTTGCTGTTGAATCAGAAGGCCAAGGTAAATGTTATAAGTCTGTAGGAAACTGTTAGTAGTAATACCATACTGTAAAGGAAAGGAACGCCAGGAATATAGATTTTCAATTCAACTGTTCAAATTAGAGTTTTATATGATATAAAAATTGTCGCGTATCTTGTAATCATTGTTTTATTTATTTATTTGGATTATGTTGTGGTTTTTTTGTATTTCATTATTATTATTATTATTATTATTATTATTATTATTATTATTATTATTATTGTTATTGTTATTGTTATTGTTATTATTATTATTATTATTATTATTATTATTATTATTATTATTAACGTGCTATAAATAATTAATTAGGATTTGTCACTAATTTTCGAATGTACTTTAATACTATTAAACTGAGTTTGTCAATTGTAGTTATATCCGTATTAGGAATAGGACTTTTTCTGCCAATAATATGCTCGTAAAGATCGTTGCAACCTCGTTCCCAGGGCCTTTTTGAAATTGCGGTGCGGGAAAAGGCCATTGCATCGGCTGGTGAATTCTGTGTTTTCATTGGTTGATCGGTTACGAATACGAATATTTATTTAACGTCGGTGGCATAGGGAGTTGTTGCCCAGTCTCCCGAGCCACAGGCTCGTGTTAAAAATGCTCGACAATAATTATTTCAAAATTACAACAATATAACTAGCTATTTTACAATAAAATTTTTAAAATGTATCGTTATTTTAAATATTCCTCGCAAACACAATTAATGCAAAGTTTCAAAGGATTTGGTCATCACTCGTAATCGACAATGGCTCATAATGCGTCGACGTTTAATACCTTGATCTGTTCTTCTCAAACTCATTAATAATTCATGAACCAAAAACAAAAGAAATTAATGTTTAATCAGTGCTTTGAAATCGGAGGAAAAGTACTAGTACTTTGAAATAATGCAAAATACGTTTTCAAAGTCTTGGGACTTTGAAATAAGGCAAATTATATTACGTTTCAGAGGTATCTTCGGAGTTTTGAATTTTAGAAGTCAGTTCAAATACTCGACGTCGGACTTTACCAGGATTACAAAGCCCTCGTGCATTAAAAAGGCTCGCCTTTGGCTCGCCTTTTCAAAAAGCACTCGGACTTTGAAATCCCGGTAAAGTCCTCCGTCTCGTATTTGAACTATTACTTCTAGTGGCGGATGACGTGGGGAACTATTGAACCGACTCTTGAAGAAAATAATTTGCGCTTGGAGTTCAATCTGCTGTACATGTCTTTGTGGCGGTTAATACAAAAGCTGTCATGGCTCGGGTATTCAGTAAAATCTAGCGGCATAATTGACAAGGATTTTTAATACCTGTGGGATTATTAAGATCACCAAGGACGATTCGAAGTTGATAAGCAGAAAGTGCGAGGGAGGTATTTGTTTTGAAATTATGATAAACGTTGTCAATGTGTAGCGACAGACCAAGTGTTATATTAAATACTAGTAAGAGCAGTACAAAATCATTTAACTTTGAGAGCACATATGTATAATTGATATATGTTTAATGAACATTTTATATGTTCAGTCGGTTCATATAAAAATAGTTGTGATGATTTAATACCATCAACGCGAGTATCACATTTCGAATTTTGAGTCAATTTGTATAAAATTTGACGTTGTATTCATTTTCCAGTTTCAAAGCGAAAATTCTCAATGAACAAGGAGCGGTAAATAAACCTCTCGGAAGCGCCCTTAAAATGTAGTCCTCAATGGCTAATATTTATAGTGGTTAATAAAGTTTTTAAGTAAATTTAGGAGTATAATCTCTCAGTTTACTACATATATTTTAGTCACACATCTAACATTAAGATATATTAACACAATGTGGATGTGTCAACAAAAAATACATAAGCTGCACGGAGAATATTATGAACGCTATATTTTTTAGCATGTCGTTTCTCTTGATATAAAAATATAAATATATCTATGCCAAATATAATAAAATAGACATGTAGAAACAATTGAAAAGAATACTTCACTTTATATTTCCCTGGCGAGCTTGGTGGTTCAGTTTGACGTTCTTGTCAATTTCACTTTGCCAAACAGCTATTGTTAATCGTAAACAAGCATTATCAAATCAAACTTCTTCTTATGATTCTCGTAGTTGGCATACAACCCTGAACCATCGGAACGTTTGCAAAGACATTTACGGACTGATTTCATCTCGTCTGCAATGGATGACTTAGCAGATGAAAGCACACTGTTTACCGCTAGAATTATTTTTTTCTTCTAAATTTCAGTCAACAAAAAATCGTGAATTCCAGGAAGCTAAGTCATGTTTGTCTCTTCCTGTGGTCTTGGTAGAAGAAACTGCAGGGGAGCTTCTGTACTTCTTGAACTTCTTATATATTAAGCGGCTTGGAATTTAAAGTTAGCTTCTTAATTTATTACCGTAATACATGATTTCGCAGGTCTCATTTTGATAGCTGCTTGGATGAAGAGATCGACCTCTATGTAACAAGTATTCAAAACACTTGACCTTGAAGCGGTTTTAAACAAAAACACGGGAAATTTCCGCTATTGAACGCAACTCCAAGACGATGCAATACACCAAACTTCTCTGACGAGTCCGCCATTACCCGAAATAATTTTGCATGCTAATCTCCATGCTAATTTATTACACGCAGAATTTCTGGGTGCAGAATCCAGCCAATGCCATGGCCTTTTCCCGCCCCGCCAATTTCAAAAAGGCCCTGGGAACGAGGTTGAGATCGTTGTCGTCTAGGGAATGAAGATTTGCCAAAGGATTTGCCGGAAGTTGGTCAGTAATTTCATCCCACATGTTGTTTTCCCAACTGTTGAAGTTTATGTATAACATAATAAATATGTATGTTTAGCCCTAAGGACCAATTAGACTACGAAAGAGTCAAAAATAATTACTAGGTGAAGTTTAAATGATCTGTTTTTAGAATTGACATAGCCCTTGTAATAAGTGCAGAGTACGTCATTTTCCGCACTTGACGTCATTTTCAGCTTTTTGAATTCCATTGAAAATATACAAAAGCTAAGACAATAATCGAAATTGAAAAGAATTCAAAAGAAAAATGAAAAGAATTTGACGTCATTTGGTGAAAAAATTACGTATTCTATACTTATTAAAAGGGTCTATAAATAACGGAAATTGCAATTAAATAATACATTCATTGTTTTTCGCTATTTTTGGTGTTTTTCATATTTATTTGTTTTGCGAGGTACTAACCTATACCTGGGTACGCTGACCTTGCGCATTTGCACCCACCTTATCCCTCAAAACGCTAGTTAAAGTAACTGAAGTATAACCTCAAGTTGATGTTTTCTTCCTAGGTCTTTACGCTGCAGCTTACAATTCTGAGATAGAATGGGCAATTGTCAAAGGTGTTTCGCATTATCTTGATGTTAGTGAATCTGAAACAGAAGAGTGGAAACCTTTTTCAAGTGTCATGGCGGCTTCAATTGTTGCGCATATTTTGAACGATCCCGATGTGCTGAATGGCTGGTCTCACTATAAGGGAAAGAAAGGAAGGTAATTAAATATTGAATCTACGATATTCAGAGTATACACGAATTCTGTAGATCCAATTTTTTTGAAAAATAAACAAACCATAAGTTTTTTTCGATAAAAAATACAGAATTTCTTCTTAATCTGCCTATTGATTACTTAAATTTAAAGAAATATTTTAATGCAAAAAATTTGGGGGTCGCCAAACTCGTTTTTTTATTATTAAATGTAAATTTACGGTCATTTTAAAACGTCACTGTTGTCATAGCAACAGCTGAAACACATTATGTGTTAGCAGTCTTTGATGCTTCCAACGTCATTTTCTATGCATAAAGTGTTTATGCAACGAAATTTCACCCCAGTTTTTTATGATTGCATTTGAAAGAAACACTTAAAATGACAAAGTAACATCTTTCGTAGAATTTCGTTTCTTTGCTTCTTTCTTGAAATATTCAGGTTTGTTTGATATGCAAATGTCATACTTATGACATCACACTGCATAATGACTTTTTAGAAAGTATGATTTTCTATGAGAGTACTTATCGAAAGTACTTAAATAAAAATTTGCACTTGCATGTATGTAGCCATGACAGGTCACTAAACGTGTGTAGCTGTGTGTAAAATATTTGGACCATTCTAAAGTTGATGCTCTTTCCAAAGGTCATGCAGTGTGATGTCAAACAAACCTGAATATCTCAAAAATGAAGCAAGGAAACGAAAGATGTTACTTTGTCATTTTAAGTGTTCTTTGAAAAGCAATCATAAAAAAACTGGGGTGAGATTTCGTTGCATACGCACTATAACGTTAGTTTCATTCCGGCTTTTTAAAATATTCATGAGCCCTTTCTGAGGTTGAAACGTGCATTTTTCCACTTTTCAAGAAACAGTATACTGGATGTATTTTGCTTCATTTTTCAATATTATTGGTCGTTATGAATTTCAATAACATGACGTATTCTTATGCTTGAATATTTTTTAATTTGCATAGCATGATCAGTTGCAATGCTTATTAACTTCGTCACTGGAGACGCAAAACTTTTTTAACGGGTTTTAGAGAAAAAGAAGAATTAAGATGACTCCCCACAGTAATATTTAAAAAAAGACTGGTAACAAGTATGGTGTTAGCACAAGCGCAAATGACGATCTTGTCGAGTTGTCATTCTATCACGTCAGCAATATCTAAATTATCAGATGTTTGCTTTAGTTACATTTTTAAAAACTTTGCAGATGGAGAGATAGCAAAAAGTTAAACAACATACTTATTTTTAATATAAATAAGTTTTGTGGAAACACCACGTAAAATATTTCTTTGCTAAGCTTTCGGCCTGTTGACTCAGGCCTTCATCAGAGCAATGACAACAAGCTGTTGACCCGCGTCATTTATAAAATAAGCAACTGATAACTGATTTAAATCACGTAAGAATACAATGGCTTATCACGTTAATTTTATTAATTAGAAAACAAAGTCAAAAATGTTCTCCGAATAGGGCACACCACGTGCTGTTTAATGGCTGTCCTTCCTGAGAAATAGTGTAATGTTTTGCGATCTCAATAGATTTCCTTGTTCTTCACGTGAAGTATTGCTTGTCGCTGGCTAAGAGTGACGACTCTTCCCATTTAACACGATGGTCATACTTCCAAGCGTGTTTGGCAACAGCAGATTTGTCATGTTTTTACGCAACATGTCTTGTGCTCCTTCAGGCGAGTTTGAGAGATTTCTTCCTGTTTCCCCGATGTATACCAAGCCACACTCACACGGAATGCGATACACTCCAGGCTTAGATAAGCTATCCACCTCATCTTTATGTGTGAAAAGTACCTTGAACAATTTGTGTTAACTACTGTGAAATACCTTCATACCAGCACCATTTAGAATCCTCTCAATCTTGTGGGATGCTGGTCCGATGTACGGAAGAGAAACTGAAGGTGGTTCTTGCTGGGACTGAGTATTCAGCTCCGGATGTACCGAAGGTGTCATAGAAGCTTGAATCATTTTCTCAGGAAAACCGTTGTTAGTTAAAACCAACTTAAGGTGATCTAATTCATCCTGAAGATGCTCTTCGTCACAAATTGTTCGCGCTCGATGAACGAGAGTTTTGCACACAGACGATTTGATACTTGGATGATGGAATGAAGTGTAGTTACGGTATCTGTCAGTGTGTGTTGGTTTTCTATACACAGTATGACTTAAAGTCCCATCTGGTTTAACGGAAAGCAAAACGTCCAAATATGGAATAGATTTGTCTTGATTTTGTAATTCCATAGTGAATTTGATTGAAGGGTGAATGCTGTTAAGGTGGTCAAGAAAATTAGACAAAGCATTCAAACCGTGTGACCAGGTACTTAACGTATCATCAACATAACGTTTCCACATACCTGGTTTTAATGGAGCAGTTGCAAGAGCCTTCTTCTCATATTCCTCCATGTATAAGTTAGCCATGATTGGAGCAACCATCCAGCAAATGCTCTCTTGACTGATTGGGAAACGAAAGCTGAGAATGACGTTGAGAAGCTGATTACAATCTTGAAGAAAATGGAAAGGGATGATCTTGTTGAGATACTGGGCGGGAAAAAAGGTATTTTTGTTGTGTGTGTTTTTCAACTAAAGAAACCAGGAGCGAATAACAAGGTCCTGGCATATTTACAGTTTTCTCAAGAACACCTTTTTCCATTCTTTCACCAGCCAATTCTGGAAGTGACGCTGACTTGAAGAAACAAATGAAAACAGCAGACAATCTATGCATGTCAACTAACAATTAGGTGGTGCATCCTCCCACATTTTGGACAACTCAGATCTTTTTGGGAGCAAGAAAAATACGGGCAAAACGTTTTTTTTTAAAGTTTTCATTTTTTTTGTCGAGAAATAAATATTGTTGTTATCAAATCATGTTATCAATAAGGCGAATCAGCATTTTCATAGGACCTCTTTGCTTATGTCTAAACGAGATAAATTACTTTATTACCAGGTGAAATTTTTAACTTGTTTAACCGACTTAATTGGCTCAGCATGCAGTACCCGGGATCCGGGCTCACCGGCCTGGCCTGTCTTCCACGTAATTGCAAATTGCTGTAAAACAGTGTTTATTATAGGTTCTGGGATCTCTGATTTAAACTGCCATTCGGGCTAGCCACCCAGCTCGCCTCGTGTAATCAGCCCCTATCTAAGACAATACATGTGGAACGAGTTAAGTTGCTCTATATGTTTACGATAGAGTGTCCATGATTCAGCACCGCAACTTCTATGCAGGCATATATAATATGGGGAGACAAAAACAATTTGGTGCTCATGAATTATCTTCAAATACATAATATATCTCTTCAAATGCATATATATATACTTATTCATGTACATATACATATACATACACATATACATATACATATACATATACATATACATATACAGGGGCGGATTTAATATACGTCAAACACGTCAAGCGACTAAGGTAAAAAATCTGAGATGCGAAAATTAAAGGGTTTCTTCTGATTTTGCAATTTTTAACATATTTGGCAATTTTTAACATATTTGGCAAGATACGGTTTATTCTTTGCCGAAGAATAATTTCATAATTTCTAGAGCCTTCGTCAGACGGGGGGCAAGTTATTCTGTGGCGACCTGTGGCCGCTATCGGCCCCGTAGCCGGCAAAGCAGGCTTAGCTTGGTACTAGAACCGTATAATAGGTAACTATGGCGGGAAGTGGTCACCGACCGGCACGTTTATCCACGTCAAAATGGCCGAAATACGTCGAAATCATGAGCGCTGATTGGTCAAAGCCAATGGAATTACGTCGGAAGTAAATGCAATTACGTCGGAAGTAAATTTTTCTAACGCAGCCTACACTGCAAATTCCCAAAAACTTGTTTTAAGAAAAAAATACTTGTTTTAAGATTTTCTTGTCCCGTTTGCAAGATAATAATCTTACCGCGGTTTCTTGACAAGATATTTTCTCTTAAAACAAGATTAAATATCTTAAAACAAGAAATAAAATCTCAAAACAAGAAAAATTATCTTGACAAGAATTGGAAGTTTTGCAGTGTAGATTTTGATTGGCTAGAAACTAAATCTTGACCGCAATCCGCCGCATGAAGCTGCATCTTGCAGCATCTTGCAGCATGAACAGAGATCGATTACACGCGGGTTTGACTGAGGATTGACTGTTGTGTCATGGCTTCGACAAACGTCTTAGAACGTGTGCAGAGCGCTCTGAAGAGTAATAACCATGAGTTATTGCGACAAATCTATTGCGATTTGTCTTCAAAAATCCAAAATTGTGCTATCCTCTCGGATCGGGAGCTTCATGCGAAGTTTAGCGTAAAATCCTTACACAGGGATTTCGATGCGGCGGCATATTTGCCGAAGTATGCTAAGGATGGAAAGAAGACCTGTATTGCTCTTAGGTGAGTCTATAGATAATCTGTCATTCTATTTGTATTGCTCATAACGAATGAAGCAATGCCCCTCATTACGCACCCGAAGACTCACAATAGAGGAGCGCGATTTTGGCTTATACGGCTACAACCGAAACATACATCGACAACGAGTCCCTTTTATGTACCAATTCCAAGATGCTGCGACGCGTTGGACTCAAAAACACAAACAACAAGTTTGGTAAGCACTCACTTTATCTCCTCTCCTTTATTATAATGATTACCGTGTTGATAGTGTTTATTATTTTGTTATTTACTTAAATCACATCGACTCCCAACCGCAAATCCCTGCTGATGAGACCACCATAGAAGGTCGAAACGCTTCCAGGGTTGTGTCCTAAGATCCTGAATGATTGCACTATACTATACGTTACAAATCCTTTATTCTTTTTCTGTTGTTTTTTTCATGGTTCCTAAACAGTAATTTTACACTACATGTCCAACAGCGTGTTCCGTGTCGCCTTTCATACGCAACATAGCTGGAGGCTAATTGCGCTCTTCATTCAAATTCTTCCTCGTTTCACAATAATACGCGGCCAAAACTCCAATGTGGTTCCCATAACTACACATAAACCTTTATAAAAAATGTCATATGTCATGTATCTTTACTAATTATGGGATTCCCCTTTTTTATTTCTGGAAGAAATTTAACATTTACAAACTATCACAAGGTCTCAGATAAAACATGTTGAAAATTAGTTACGATTTTTCTTTAAAGTGCTATCAGAACGCGGGAAATGCCATTTTAGAGACCTAAATTTCAAAAAATTTCCGGGGGGGCATGCCCCCGCACCCCCCTAGATTGCGTGTTTGACTAAGGTATAAATTTTCCTAGATCCGCCCCTGTACATATACATATACATATACATATACATATACAAAGATTGTGAATTTATGAAAGCACTGAATTTATATGAATTAATACTTCTCAATTAAATCAGATTTTATTTTGAATGGGTGAAGAATAATAATAAGGTGTTACTCCGAGTGACGAACCATACCGAACAAGTAGAAAAAACTCTACTTGGTCCGGCTGGGATTCGAACTACCCGAGTTCACGGTCCCACAATTAGGTATCATTCGAAATCGTCATGTATGAAGACTGTTGTCTAGATATTGAAGAAACTAGTCTGTTTCGAAATTATATAATAGCCCAAATTCTATCATTCGACCTTCAGCTCCTAACTTGACCTGTAGCTCAGTTGAGAGCATGAGGCTAGTAAACCGAAGGTCGCAGGTTGGAATCCAAGCCAGGCCAACTAGAGTTTTCTCTACTTATAGGGTATGGTTCGTCACTCGGAGTAACATTATTAAATTTTAATTTATTTTTGTTGTCGATTTCAGCTCACTTTTTAACGCGCGGTTCGGAAGTTTATTACGTTTCCAAATTTAGAAGTTCATTACGAAGTTCCATTTGACGTTCGAATGTTCAGTTTTGCGCCATTCTTTGGCTATGCAGTTGATAATTTCGAATTGCAGAATGATGAACAACATATTTTCCAAAAGAAATCATATCAAAAGAAAGTCTAGCCGACCGAAGGTTTTCCGTAAAGGTGAACTTCGAATCGAACATTCGAACACAGATTGAACTCGTAATTAAATTCTGAATTTGGAAACGTAATTTGTTACTTGGCAACGAACTTCCAAACTGTGCGTTGAAAAGTGAAATGAAACCGACAATAAATTGAAATTGAAACAAGACGCCTGAGTCGGGCGTTCACTCGGGCTACATACTGAGAAGTACGCGGAACCTGAATCGAATGGTGAATGTGGTGCATACTTCACACAGGTGAACATATTTACGATCAAGACGGTTCTCAGTTACATCACTGTTTTAAACTACAAAGTCAGTCACTTTCAAAATTTACCAACAATGTGCAAGAATACCTTGATCAAAAGGCAAAGCTGTTCAACTTTTTGTCCAACTCCAAAAGCAAAAGGAACAAAGAACTTGCTGATGGTAAAAGATGATTGTAAAATTTATAAATTGAATAAGATTAAAACATTAGATGTTCTTAAATTTTCAGATCAGAAAGGGGTAAAACGAGCACAAGATGAAGGGGAATGTAGTCGTTCTAGTACATCTGGCGAGTCAAAGAGAAGAAGAGACGACACGGAGTAAAACGACGACATGGAAGCAAAGGATCAGATGAATCTAACAAATCAAAAAGAGCGAGAACAATGAATAAATAAGATGGGATGAAAACGGTGGTTTAGCCTGCGTAGCAGCCGGGTTTTTTAGGGGAGGAAGGAGGCGGGCGGGTGGGTGAGCGGGCTGACTAGACGAAAAACCGTCTGCCGGGTTTCTATATGTTTTCTGTAGCCATTTGCCAGTCCACTGGCGGACTGGAAATACGTTGTTAGGAATTAAGCTCTCATCGGTTATTAAGGTCATTATTCACAATTTTTATAAGACTGGGCTGCGTTTACACTGTATCGCCAGTATAAGATATATTTCTTTTAATATGCTCCGTTACAAAATGCTTTCAGCGCAAATGTAAACCGATTGATTCCGTTTGCACATTGCAGCAAATCTAGGTTTAACCAGACATGATCTTCATTCAAATATGGACGCCTGGGAAAACTACTAACCACTGGAGCAGAGCATTTATTGTCGATTTCAACTCGCTTTTCAACGCGTTCGTTGCCAAGTTTCAAATTAAATTTCTAAATTTAGAAGTTCATTACGAAGTTCGATTTGAGGTTCGAATGTTCGATTCGATTTCGAAGTTCAGCTTTGCGCCATTTTTTGGCTACACAGTTGTTAATTTGGAATTGCAGAATGATTAACATATTTTCCGAAAGAAATCGTATCAAAAGTAAGTCTGGTTGACCGAAATAATTTTCTGTAAAGGTGAACTTACATCAAATCGAAGTTCGTAATTAATCAACTTCTGAATTTAGAAACGTAATTTGAAACTTGGCAACGAACTTCCGAACCGCGCGTTGAACAGCAACTTGAAATCGACAATAAATGCTCAGCTTCAGTGGCCCGTACTTTCTCCAGGCGTTTATATTTGAATGAAGTACATGCGTGGTTAAGCCTAGCTTTGCTCCAATGCTACTGCAATGTGCAGACAGAATCAATTGGTTTACATCTGCATCAAAAGCATTTTGAAACGGAGCATATTAAAAGCAATATATCCTATACTGGTGATACAGTGTAAACGTAGCCCAAGTTTATAAAAATTGTGAATAATGAGATTAATATAAAGCGATGACAGCTTAGTAACTTATTAACCAATCACGTATTTCCAGTCCACCAGTGAACTGGCAATCAAAAACATATAGAAACCCGGCAGACGGTTTCCCGTCTAGACCGCCCTCCCGCCTCCAGCCCACTTAACGGAGTTCAGGATATACTGAAAGAAATGAGGAACGGTAAAGGAAGAAGAGAAATAAGTGAGTATTTGTTGAACAACGTTGCATGATACTTAAAAATTATTTCATGCAAATTATACATTAAATACAATCTATATTCTTCTTAGATTTAGTCTAGTCATGTGGGAACTAAAAGATCAGCAGTTTATTTTGGTTATATGGCCTGGAGGATTATGCATTCCAAGATTAGAGTAAGTAATATCACAGGGAGCCCATCTTGGCAGCGCGTGGGCACCCTGTGGCGGACTCGAAAGACGCGCGGGGGACTGTGGCACACTCGATCGTGGTGTGTTTAGGAAAATAATAAAGGGATGAAACACGAATTCTTCCTTGTTTTGAACATCGTTTTAAGCGCCTATAGGTATTAAAATTGTAAGACAATTGAGCGAAGTAGTTGTGATAATGATTCATTTATCAAAATATAAATCAAAATGATGCAAAAGCTCAACTTTTAGCCGTGATTTTGCAGCTAAATTACATATCGTATCTTCGGGAGATGTGTTCCGCAAGTAGCTAGGACACTATATCATCGTTGACACTTCGGATAGCTACGAAATCCTACGATAAGCTTTTCGGATAAAGCGGGAAGTCTCAGGATTATTGATTTATTGCACATTCATCTGACTCTGAGTTTCAGTCGGTTTCAGTATTTTAACGGTGGCTCCCGACGATACGAGATGTCCTGGCTACTTGCGGAACACATTCCACGTTGAACTTTTGGTGTTTCATCCGTTAAACAAGAGGATCAGGAGGAGAAAGTCAAGGATGAAGACAAAAGGAAAGAGAAGGAGGAGGACAGAAAAAAGGAGGGGGAGAAAGAAGAGGAGAAGGAAGAGAAGAAGGAGGATGGGGAGGAGGAGTGAGGAAGAGAAGGAGGAGGGGAAGGAAGAGGCGGAAGGGGGAAAGGAAAAGGAGGAGGAGAAGGAAGGGAAAGATGATGGGAAAGAAGAGGAGAAGAAGGAGAAGGATGAGGAGAATAAAAATGGAGAGCACGAAAGAGGCGAAGCAGACGAAAGTCAAGGGGCGTAAGAAAAGGAAGAAAGAAAAGGAGGAACAGGAGGACAAAAAGGTGGAGAAGTAGGGAAAAACAGGAAAGAAAAGAGGGAAACGAAAAGGAAGATGAGAGGAAGAACAAAGATGAAAAGGAGAACGAGTAGCTAGACAAATCAGGTAGAAGTAGAGAGGAAAAGTAGGAAAACAAAAAGAAAGGAAAATGAGGAAAAAGCAAGTTTAGGAATGACTATAGATTCTAATACTGCACTTAAAATAGAAAAGAAAGGAGAAGCAACAAGACAGATCTTTTCAGCAGAATATAACCACAGTTCCTTATCATGGCATTCAGGAAAATGTTCGTCCACAATACGTTCAGACCACTGAATATTGAAAGCACGAGACTTCACAAAGAAGCGTTGAAGTCTAGAAGAACCAAGGAGAAGCAACAAGGCAGATCTTTCCAGCAGAATATAACCACAGTTCCTTATCATGGCATTCAGGAAAATGTTCCTCCACAGCACGTTCAGACCACTGAATATTGAAAGCACAAGACTTCACAAAGAAGCGTTGAAGTCTAGAAGAACCCAAGAGAAGCAACAAGGCAGATCGTTCCAGCAGAATATCGACCAACAGTAACCACAGTTCCTTATCATTCAAGAAAGAGTTCGGCCACAGTACGTCCAGACCGCTGAAAATTGGCAACCTAAGACTTCACAAAGTATCGTTGAAGTCTACGGAAACCAAAGACATGTAAATAATCGAGACATATAAATTGTCGCTTCTTATAACAGAAGTAATATTTTGACAATGAATTTGAGAAATAGATTAGTTTAGAAACGAACATTAACTTTTTTATAAGATTTATATTAAAGAAGCATTGAATAATGTTCAATTGCATTTGAGTTTTTCAATTTGATATTTAAGCTAGCCACTAGTGGTGCAAATGTTTTTGACAAGCCGTAAGATTCTTAAATTATTTTTTATCAACAGAGAGATTATTTTTTAAAGGGAATTGGCAATATAAATTAATTACAGAACCATCCTCAGAGAAACATGAGCATATTTTTCATGAGTTTTGGGGGAAAAAATGAAAAATTTTCTAATATAAATTAAATTTATGTAATTTGGAAAAACTCGTAAAATGGTAAAGGAGAGGCATTTAAATTTTGTAATTTCCTTTTTTCGTTTAAAATGTATTCCGGTTTGTTATCTCCGCCAGGAGATTACGTTTTTACGTCTGTCTGTCTGTCTGTCTGTCTGTCTGTCTGTCTGTCTGTCTGTCTGTCTGTCTGTCTGTCTGTCTGTCTGTCTGTCTGTCTGTCTGTCTGTCTGTCTGTCTGTCTGTCTGTCTGTCTGTCTGCCTGCCTGTCTGCCTGCCTGCCTGTCTGTCTGTCTGTTTGTTTGTCCGTCTGTCTAGTGCCCTTCCCCCGGCGTTACTGCAATCATAAGTGTTTGGGAAGAGACTATGATTTTCTTCATTACCATCATTATCATCCTTATCAATGCTATCATCGTTATTATCATCATCAACATCATCATCGATATATCATCATCACCACCATCATTATCATCATCATAATTATCATCATTATCATCATCACCATCATTATCATTATCATCATCGTTATCATTATCATCATCATCATCATCATCGTTATTATCATCATCAACATCGTCACTATCTGCTTTGGTCGTGCTGACGTCGTTTAGGACTGGGTCTGGTTCCATGCAAATTAAGTTTTATATGATAGCTCTTACGTAAAGTACCATACTCGGAAAGACATCCCCCGTTAATACTATATTCTTTAAAAGTATTCCGGGGGTGGAGGTTATGAAAGTCAAATCCAAGATGGTGGTTTTAAAAGGATCCTTCGACTTATCTTCACTATGGCTCGAATGGGCCACGGCGATGAATAAGGTAAGTTTTATTTACTTCAAATTTATAAACTAGAAAGAAACGATGTTTTTCCCGTCGCAAATACTGTCTTTCTTTATTTAAACTCTGGGACATGCATAATTGGGCAACTGGTTGATATGCAGACTGTATACAGCTGTGTCAATGATGGATCGAAACATTAATAGATTGTGAAAGGCTTTGTATCAATTTTGTTTTTCCTCTTCTTTTTCAGTCTTCAGTCTCGATGTAGATATGGTTTGAAACTTTGACTTTAGTACATGATGTTTACCAACAATCTGTTTTACAGTGACTTTAAATGGCTGACAATGGTAATTTGGTTTAATGTTCCTATGAAACGAAAATTAAGTTTGTCTTTAATATTTAAGGAAAACACTTAAAATGACAGGGTAACATTTTTTTGCAGTTTTTCATTTCTTTGCTTTGTTGTTGAGATATTTCAGTTTGGTTAATATGCAAAATAAACAACTTGACGTCACATGCGCATAATGAGTTATTAAACCAAATTAATTCAAAGGAAGCATTTGGATATGTTTCTTCCACGAAACCAAACATATAGATTTTTAAGTGATAATATTTGATTATAGCAAAGATATATAACCTCCGATAAGTGAGATAAGTCATTATGCATGTGTAATATCAAGATGTTTAATTTGTATATCAAACAAACTAAAATATCTCAACAACGAAGCAAGGAAATGAAAAACTGGAAAAGATGTTACTCTAGCAAGTGTTTATATGAGACGAGTTACTCGGCAAAGCCGCCCAGTTTCCTATTGTCTTGATAAGTGGCGCGTGCGCTGTTGTGACGAATTCAACTCGGGTAGCCGAGTTACCTGGCAAGAGAGTGTTTATATGGGGATATTTTCATCCCAGCATGCCGAGATCTCGGCTGTTTTGCTGGGATCTTGGCTAGCCGAGTTACCCACCTGTCTCATATAAACACTCTGCTGGGATAGCATTGAATTTCTATACATGGCGGGTAAGTCGGTTTGCCGGGTAACTCGGCTAGGCTGATGGGGTAACTCCGCTCCATATAAACAAAGCCTTATCTTTTAAATGCAAATTAAAACAACAAATAATTTATGGATATAATGACTAATTGTTGTCACTATTGAGAGCAGCCTTGTGGAATTCTCTTGACAATGACACAAGAGCACTGAAGAATAGCCTCAGTTTTAAGAGAGCCCTGAAGGCATACTGTTTAAATTGAATTTTATTTGTTACTTATTGTAAAATTCTCTCTTCATGTCATAAGCTTGAGCCCTTCCCCTCGGTGCCTCCGCTTCAGATAAATTTAATATATAAATTTATATATAATTACTGAATCTTAATTTTGAAAATGCGCTTTTAAAAATAAGGGAGCGATTATAGTAATTAGATACACGACCACATCAGTTTACAACTGTAACTTAATTGTGTTTAAATAAATGCTTTTATTATTCTTATTTATTGTTATTAATTACAAAGACAAAGGCAGGAACTGACCACAGAGACTAGTCTCCAACAACGACAATAAGAATAATAATGAGATGCCTGGCTCACGCATTCACTCGTGCTACTGGCAAAAGTGCAGTCTCATACCCAGAGCCTGCGATCCTTTTGGTCAGTACCAAGGAACGGAGGCTCTGGGAAACTCCGATGAAACTCTTGTCATCTGATTGGTTAGTTTAAAAACAGTAAAATTTCAAATAATGTGCACGTTGCTAACTTGATTTCTCGACGTTCTGTAACACATGACCAAATGACAAACGCGAGACCCAAAATACAATTGAACACATGAAATAATTCAAAACAGCAAAAATCCCGACAATTTACAAGTTAAAACTATTATTATTCTCGCTACGTCGACAAACAAACAGCCATCGTCAGGCTCGTCTCGTAATTATTTGCAGTTTCGTCTCAGAACTTTAAAATTGTATTAGAGAATACAAGGTCGATGTAGTTTAGCCGAAATTCCTGACAGGAATTACATAATGTAGACGTAGAAACTACATTTAGAGAAAAGCTAAGAAAGACCATTTGTATCGCAACGCTTTGTCAAGAACTTTGTAAAACATACTGGACGACTCTTTATCGGTAAAGAAATATTTCCTCTGGTTTTTGAACAAGTTAAAGATCGTCCATGACAGTAACAAATTATAGGGAACTGGGAACCAGAGGACTGGGAACAAAAACCCAATTTTCGGGGTTTTTTCAACGGAGTTTCCCAAAGCCTCCGTTCCTTGGTACTGACCAAAAGGATCGCAGGTTCTGGGTACGAGATTGGCAAAAGTGCAGAGAGGCTCTATATCGCGCGAGCAAAGGTGGGAGTGGGCCGAGGAAGATCAGATCGAAGGCTGAATGTGGTGCATACTTCACATTGGTGAACATATTTACGATCAAGACAGTTGTCAGCCACATCTGATCACTGTTAAACTACAAAGTCAGTCAGTCTATTTCGAAATCTACCAACAATGTGCAAGAACACCTTGATCAAAAGGCAAAGCTGTTCAACTTTTTGTTGGCTGATATAACTGGATTGCTCATCCGGCTCCAAAAATGAAGCCACTGGAGATGACGAATTTGGTGTACCAAGACGGCCGCCACGGAAACTTTGTACATATGTTTTCATAGCAGGAGAACCACATTAAGAAGATTTCTGCTATGGGTATATCAAACAAGGAACAGTGCAAAGATTTAGAAGCTTAGTTTTTGCGTTTGTTTGGCAGTAAAACGTGTTATTTTGTAGTTTTTTACTCTGCCCGGTAATCGATAAACTTGCCAATATCACAAAACTCGTAAAAACCCCAAGAAAAACAGGCAATAAATATATTATAATCTACCTTTGGTATTAAAACAGGAGTCTTTACAAAGCCTTGAAGTGTGCAGTTGACAACTTCAGACTGTATTTCAGTCCTTTTTCAGACCTGCCGTTAGGTTATGACACCTTCCGTTACGTTGTGACACCTTCCGTTACGTTGGGAGAACTTCCGTTACGTTGTGACACCTTCCGTTACGTTGTGAGACCTTCCGTTAGATTGTGAGACCTTCCGTTACGTTGTGAGACCTTGCGTTACGTTGTGACACGTGACGTTACGTTGTGAGACCTTGCGTTACACTGTGAGACCTTTGAGACATTGCGTTACGTTGTGAGACCTTCCGTTAGATTGTGAGACCTTCCGTTACGTTGTGAGACCTTGCGTTACGTTGTGACACGTGACGTTACGTTGTGAGACCTTGCGTTACACTGTGAGACCTTTGAGACTTTCCGTTACGTTGTGACACCTTCCGTTACGTTGGGAGACCTTGCATTACGTTGTGAGACCTTGCGTTACGTTGTGAGACCTTCCGTTACGTTGTGAGACCTTCCGTTACGTTGTGAGACCTTCCGTTACGTTGTGACACCTTCCGTTACGTTGTGACACCTTCCGTTACGTTGTGACACCTTCCGTTACGTTGTGACACCTTCCGTTACGTTGGGAGACCTTGCATTACGTTGTGAGACCTTGCGTTACGTTGTGAGACCTTCCGTTACGTTGTGAGACCTTCCGTTACGTTGTGAGACCTTGCGTTACGTTATGAGACCTTCCGTTACGTTGTGACACCTTCCGTTACGTTGTGACACCTTCCGTTACGCTGGGAGACCTTGCGTTACGTTGGGAGACCTTGCATTACGTTGTGAGACCTTCCGTTACATTGTGAGGCCTTCCGTTACGTTGTGAGACCTTGCGTTACGTTGTGAGACCTTCCGTTACATTGTGAGGCCTTCCGTTACGTTGTGAGACCTTGCGTTACGTTGTGAGACTTGACGTTTCGTTGTGACACCTTCCGTTACGTTGTGAGACCTTCCGTTACGTTGTGAGACCTTGCGTTACGTTGTGAGATCTTACGTTACGTTGTGAGACCCGACGTTACGTTGTGAGACCTGACGTTACGTTGTGAGACCTTCCGTTAGATTGTGAGACCTTCCGTTACGTTGTGAGACCTTTGAGACATTACGTTACGTTGTGAGACCTGACGTTACGTTGTGACACCTTCCGTTACGTTGTGAGACCTTGCGTTACGTTGTGAGACCTTCCGTTACGTTGTGAGACCTTCGGTTACGTTGTAAGACCTGACGTTACGTTGTGACACCTTCCGTTACGTTGTGAGACCTTGCGTTACGTTGTGACACGTGACGTTACGTTGTGAGACCTTGCGTTACGTTGTGAGACCTTCCGTTATGTTGTGACACCTTCCGTTACGTTGGGAGACCTTGCATTACGTTGTGAGACCTTCCGTTACGCTGGGAGACCTTGCGTTACGTTGTTAGTTAGTAGTTAGTTAGTTAGTTAGTAATACTTTATTTAATAATATTAAAACACGCTAGCCCCAACAACTCTTTGGCTGGAAAGAATGTATAATGAGCGCCAAGATGGCTGCCAGAATTTGTCTCTGTATATTTTTACTGATATTTCCTCTTATTGGTTATAATATTGTACTCAGGATTAATGATACTGCTTCCTTTGGTTCTGGTTATTCTTATATTACTGGATTAACTACGGATGGCAAGTATCTTAGTTGTTATTTGCCTTTTGCTGTTGGCTTCCGAATACGCTTGAAATATATTAACTATGCATCTCATTTCATGGCTCGGCGTCCTTTGGCTAAATCGACAAAACATGGTTTGGTTTGTTTGGCCTTACCCTCAAGATTATTTTTATTAGATCTTACCATACATATGGACATCTCAAGAAACCCTGGAGCAACATTAATTGGTGCTCATTTACCTGGAATGAGAACTTTATGTTCTAGTATAACAACCGAAGATAATAATAATTTTATGAGATCTAATTATTCAAGAGGCGAGCTGTCGATTATTTATTCAGCTAAGCAACTCTATTTACTTAAACCCTATGCATCCGTCGTCACCTTAGATGTTAAACACCGTATAAGCAATCTTGGAATTAATCGGCGCAGAAGGGGAGTGAGAGCTGGGAGGAAAACCAAGGCTTGTATATCTAGTGCTAGTTTAATACCTGTCATCGTTTCCACTCAAAGAACCTTTAGAAATCCTTATTATATTGAACGCTCTGTTGGGCAAACTAACCTTGTTCAAATTCAGTGCGGTGTTACTAGTTGTTTATTGCAAGTCGAAAGAACGTCTATCTCAAGAGATTTGGCTGAAGACTCGTCTGTTGCATCTGCTCAAACATCACATAATAGTTCACACAATGTTTGCAATTTGCCCTTGTTAATGCTCGTTCAGTAAAAAAACAAAGTTCCGGACATTATTGATCATGTGGTAAACACAGATATTGACCTATGTGTTGTTACCGAAACATAGCTAAAAGACCATGATTCTATTAGCATTGCTGCATTATCTTCGAATGGTTATACTTTTAAAAGTTTTCCCAGACAGTGTGACAGAATCGGTGGTGGGACTGGAATTATGTTTAAAAATTATGTCAATGTTTCTATGATTGATGGGAAAGAGAAACAATCATTTGAATTATCTGAGTGGACTGTTCATGTACACAACAAAACCATCAAAGTTGTAGCTGTGTATCGCCCTCCTTACTCTGAGGCTCATCCAGTCTCATCTATTGTTTTCTTTGAGGAGTTCTCAAGCTATCGCGAGAATATTGTGATGTCCCCCGAAATTTTACTCATCGCAGGAGATTTCAATTTTCACCTAGATTGTCCTTCCGATAATGAAGCCAAAAAGTTTTTTGAGCTATTGGAGACGTTTGGCCTTACTCAGCACGTCGGTGTACCTACCCACTCGTCAGGTCACACACTTGATCTCATTATCTCACGATCAAGTATAGACATTAATATCACTGTTCCGCATACGACTTTGCGCCTCTCTGACCATTCATTTGTGGAGTGTAATCTTGATGACCCACGTCCTAGTCTATCGGTTAGGGAGATTCGTTACCGTAAGTTAAAACAGATAGACCTCGACGCCTTTAAAGCTGATATCCTGTCATCCGAACTCTATACGAACACGACATGGTCTCAAGTTAACGAGCTAGCGGAATGCTATGATGACACTTTATCGTCTATACTTGACCAACACGCTGCCCTTATGACAAAAACTATGGTTGTGAGACCCAAAATACCTTGGTTTAACGATGAACTCAGAAAACTAAAATCTAAGCGAAGAAAGTTGGAAAGAAGAATGCTGAAAACTGGTCTTCCTTCTGATAGGGAGGCCTATCATAGAATACGTGATGAGTATTCCTTCCAAGTGAATGATAACCGAAGAAAATATTATTCTGATCTTATTGACGATTGTGCAGGAAACACTAAGAAATTGTTCCGTGTGGTTAATTCCCTTTCTAAGGGGCATCAACCTAATTTGTTACCATCTTACGACAATCCGCATGTTTTGGCCAATGAGTTTGGAGAATTTTTCTTTAGGAAAATTGAATCGGGGCGGAGATTGATAATATTATCGTCGACCCACCCGAAGTTGGATCCTCGCCATCTGTGGTCAAGCTTGAGCATTTTTCTCCACTTTCTGAGCAAGAGGTGCATGCTATCATTATGGACTCGTCCAATGCCTCTTGTCAACTTGATCCTATTCCCACTTGGCTTCTTAAGTTGTGCTGTGATGTTCTCGTTCCTGTCCACACGGATGGTGAATTTATCGTTACAAAACTGTGTCGTACATGATGATTGGAAGATTGCGCTGGTTTTTCCTTTGCTGAAGAAACTGGGCCTAGAACTGATTTTCCCGAATTTTAGGCCTGTGAGCAACCTTCCATTCGTTGCAAAAACCGCCGAGAAGGCAGTGATATTGCAGACGTTAGATCATTGCTGTATTAATTCCCTCCTGCCTCCACATCAGTCATCGTACCCGGAGTTTCACTCTACTGAGACTGCCCTTCTTAAAGTCCAAAATGACATTCTCGCTAACATGGATCGACAGGAAATTACATTGCTTATTCTCTTGGACCTCAGCGCTGCCTTCGATACCAAGATACCAAGATACCTTGTTCACAAGGTTATGTTGGATATCTTGGAATGTGACTTTGGAGTCGTGGGTAATGCCCAAAAGTGGATTGCCTCCTTTTTAATGGGAAGAGAGCAACGTTATTTGCATTGATCATGTCCAGTCTAAAAGTTATGGCCTGACGTCTGGTGGTCCTCAGGGCTACGCTTCCGGGATTTTTAAAATTGTGTCGAAACATCTTCCTTGCGCCCATGGATATGCAGATGATACGCAAATGTACCTGTCGTTCAAGCCCGACACTCTGTCGTCCCAAGAAGATGCTGTTAAATCATTTGAGAAATGCATTGCTGAAGTTCGAGCCTGGATGATTTCACATCGATTATTAATTAACGACACTAAAACTGAATAATAGTTAATAGTTGGCTCCAGACAGCAGTTGTTGAAAGTATCTATTGACTCTATCACTGTTGGTGAATCATCTATTATCCCTGTTAAGTCGGTGTGCAATCTTGGTGTGTTGTTCGATAACCAGATGTCAATGCATGCCCATGTTGGCAAAGTCTGTAGTAAGGCATTTTATAGTCTTTATAACATTCGACAAATTAGAAAGTTTCTATCTGCTGACTCGACCAGAATCCTTGTTCATGCCTTTGTTACGTCTCATTTAGACTACTGCAATTCTTTGCTATATGGTATTTCTCAATATCAAATTGATCGACTACAACGTATACTTAATGCAGCCGCTCGAATGGTGTGTCTTGTACCTAAATACGAGCACATCACACCTGTTCTTAAAAGACTTCATTGGCTGCCTATTCGATATTGTTTTTAAGATTGCACTTATTGTCTTTAAACCATTGCATGGCAAGGCTGCTGAATATCTGGCAAGCCTGCTCCAGGCTAAACGTGCCGGTCCTTACCGTTTAAGATCAGAAGAACAACAGCTGCTTTTGGTCCCCAGAACATCCTGTAAAACCTTTGGAGACAGGGCCTTTTTTAAGCCTGGTCCTGTTGTTTGGAACAGCTTACCGCTTTTTATAAGACAATCTTCTAGTATTGACTCTTTTAAGAAACACTTAAAGACGTATTTATTTAGAAAGGCCTATGAGTCTTAGTCTTAGTCTTTGTAACATATATTTAATTTAGATGCTTTTTAGTAATTATTTGTAATATTTTACATCGCGCTTTAGAATATTTGTAGTTTTAGCGCGTTATAAATTCAATTATTATTATTATTTCCATGAGGGGCGTGTTTACACACACAGTAAAATAAAAACTAATACTATATACAGTACCTTAAGGTAAGTACAATTCTAGCCTAAATACTACCCTAAGCCAATCTAAATCATGGCATGACCCAACTACGGCTTAATGTGTTGCTTAAAAGAATAGAGCGACTCCGCTAGTTTCGCTTCATTTGGGAGTTGATTCCAGAGCAAAGCGCCGCTATATTTTAGACTTCTTTTTTGAAACTCCTTCTTTGGCTTGGGAAGTGTTAGATCTGTTTGTTTATTGCGAAGACTATAAGTAGGTTGGTCAACACTTCTTCTAGTGAAAGAATTCCTAAGGCCGGGCGCAGTGTAGTCATTAAGTATTTTGTACATTAATATTGACTTGGCACGGGACCGTCTCACATGAAGTGTGTCCCATGAAACGGTGTCAAGTACATCGGCCGACCGAACTTCATAACTAGCTCTTGTAAGGACTCTGGCGGCACGAGATTGATATCTTTGCAGCTTATCTTTGAGTAACTTGCCGCAATTGTCCCACAAACGGGAACAATACTCAAAATAGGGCTGAACCAGAGCCTTATAAACGGTTTCTAGGGTGTCTTGAGGAACAAAATCCCTTATGCGTCTAATAGCTCCAATGCCCGCACTAGCTTTCTTACAGATCATATCAATGTGACTTTCCCAACTAAGTTTTTCGTCTATCTGAACTCCTAAGCACTATTTTGTGCTAGTTCGTGATACAGGTGTATCATTGATCACGACAGGCTGTTCACATACCCCGTTGTTCAGATTGTACAAGGAGCCAATAAACATGAGCTTTGACTTAGAGGGATGCATTTGAAGTTTATTTTCTGCAAGCCAGTTGCGGACATTGGCAAGATCAGAATTAAGATTTGTAATAAGTTGGCTAGCGTCATGCGAAGATGAGAAGATTTGGGTATCATCCGCGTACATGCATGGAGTAGTTGATCTCAGGCAGTCAGGTAAATTGTTAATGTACAGTAGGAACAGCAATGGGCCAAGAATTGAGCCTTGAGGGACTCCGCAAATTATTGTTCGAATAGATGATAACTGGCCATTAACAAGGCATTGCTGTTCCCTGTGTGATAAGTACGATTCAAACCACTTTAGCTCCATGCCACTGATACCAAAATGTTCATTCATCTTTTTTAACAGGATGTCATGATTTATTGAGTCGAATGCTTTTTTGATATCAAGAAAGACGACACCGTTTAGTTTCGCATTATCCATATTTTCGAGCCATTCATCACACATTTGTATGAGGGCCGTTACCGTCGAGTGATTTGGACGGAATCCTGATTGAAATTTTGACAACATGGAGTTTTCGGTCAGGTAACCATATACCTGACGGAAGACCTCTTTTTCAAATGCTTTACTCACTACTGGTAATATGGAAATGGGACGGTAATTCTCACATTGCCGCCTATCTCCAGATTTGAAAATTGGCGATACACGCGCGTGCTTCCATTCATCAATATAAATGCACGTTGTGAGAGCTTGCGTTACGGTGTGACACCTTCCGTTACGTTGTGAGACCTTCCGTTACGTTGTGACACCTTCCGTTACGTTGTGACACCCTGCGTTACGTTGTGAGACCTGACGTTACGTTGTGACACCGTCTGTTACGTTGTGAGACCTGACGTTACGTTGTGAGACCTTCCGTTACGTTGTAAGACCTTCCGTTACGTTGTGACACCTTCCGTTACGTTGTGAGACGTGACGTTACGTTGTGAGACGTGACGTTACGTTGTGAGACCTTACCTTACGCTGTGAGACCTTGCGTTACGTTGTGACACCTTCCGTTACGTTGTGACACCTTCCGTTAAGTTGTGACACCTTCCGTTACGTTGTGAGACCCTCCGTTACGTTGTGAGACCCTCCGTTACGTTGTGAGACCTTCCGTTACGTTGTGAGACCTGACGTTACGTTGTGAGACCTGACGTTACGTTGTAAGACCTTACCTTACGCTGTGAGACGTGACGTTACGTTGTGAGACCTTACCTTACGCTGTGAGACCTTCCGTTACGTTGTGAGACCTTCCGTTACGTTGTGACACCCTCTGTTACCTTGTGACACCATCTGCTACGTTGTGACACCTTCCGTTACGTTGTGACACCTTCCGTTACGTTGTGAGATCTGACGTTATGTTGCGACACCTTCCGTTAGGTTGTGACACCTTCCGTTACGTTGTGAGACCTTCCGTTACGTTGTGACACCCTCCATTACGTTGTGAGACCTGACGTTACGTTGTGACACCGTCTGTTACGTTGTGAGACCTGACGTTACGTTGTGAGACCTTCCGTTACGTTGTGACACCCTCCGTTACGTTGTGAGACCTGACGTTACGTTGTGACACCTGACGTTACGTTGTGACACCGTCTGTTACGTTGTTTATTTATTTATTTATTTATTACGTTTTGCCACATTGGTATACTATAGATAATAAGCACATAGGTGTATTGTGTGAGTGAGTGTGCTTTAAGTAATTAGATTTCAGTAAAGTTAATAATAATAAAATAAAAAATAAGTAAATTTACAATTAAATCACAATAACAAATTTACAATTACGTGGCAGGGTGCCCACAACAGCTTAATGCCAATTACTGCGGTCCCAAGTAAATAAAGTAAATAAGTAAATAATAATAATAATCAATTATTGGACGAGTCTGAGCAAAATATCATGATTTGTCAGTGGCGAGCTACTAGTTATTTGCCGATGCCGAAGGCAGAGGCAAATAACTGGTAGCGAGACACTGACAAATCATGATATTTTGCGATAGACGAGTTCAATAATTGATTTATCATTCATAAAATAGTTAAAAATCTGAAATGCCTGAAGTTAGAGATCGCCACTCTCCTCTGTGTCTTCGGCATACTAAAATCTTCGTAAAACTTACTTTTTGTTGGCACGAGTGTTGCTTTTTATCTCACTAAATCTTCCTTTTAACTATGTCTTTTCTAAAGTACATTGTCGTTATGAATGCTTCCAAATACTCTCGATTATTTCCTCGGATAGCTGAAGAACTAGCCGCCATGTTTACGAAAATTATTTGCAGTCAGCAGCGCCATTGCTAATGCGCATGCTCATAACATTATTTGCAGCAAAAAAATTATTTGCACTCAGTTATTTGCAGGTGAATTAACCAATCAGAATGCAGGATAGAAAGGAAATGAATGATAATAATAATTATTATAATAATTATAATAATAATAATAATAATAATAATAATAATAATAATAATAATAATAATAATATAAGTTTCAGACATCAGATGCAGCAACGGATCGCTTTGTTGAGACCTCGGGTTGAGTTGCATTTTGTGCAAATCGATTTCCATGATCTGGGGTCTTCAGGGTTGTAAATTTGAAGTACTGCTGCTATGTAGTAGGACAGGAGGTTGCTTTTAAAACTGGAGAAAGCGATCCCTTTTACACGTAACTGGGATGGTAAAGTGTTCCAAGTCCTGCACATTCTTGTAATATAGGAACGTTGGAAAGTAAGAGTTTTACATTTTCGCGGGCGAAACTGTAAGATGTCAGGAGTCGAGCTGTTTCTTGTTGTTCTGATAGGAATGTACGGAGTAGGTAAGATTTCGGGATCGATTATAGCCATGTTATTAATAATTTTGAAGAAGAAGATTAAGTCCAAGTATTCGTGCCAGTAGGAAACTGGAAGTAGGTTTAATGTCAGCAGTCGTTGTCTGTAAGTTACTGATGATTGGAATGGAAGATTCAGAATTACTTTGGTAGCGCGCCGTTGAACCCGTTCCACGCGTCTGATAAGTTCCACAGATTGCGGGGACCATACCTGAGTTGCATACCCGAGATGTGGACGTACGATTGCAAGGTAGATTGTACGACGGACACAGGGATCTGTGACCTCTCTTAAGGAACGACGTATCAAACCAAGCACTCTGTTTGCAGCTGAGGTTTTGACAGCAACCTGTTTTGACCATGTTAAATCTTGCGTCATCCAAATACAAAGATCTCGTTCACATTTAAGGTTTCCGATCGCTTTATCTTTGAGGTGGTACTGATGTTTGATTGGTACCTTTCTACGGGTAATAGACTGAGATTTTGTCTTTTCTTCATTAAAGCAGAGTCCAGAAGTTTTTGTCCATTTTTCCAAACTGTCAAGGTCTTGTTGGAGGAGCTTTGCATCCGAACAAGAGTTGATTGTTTTAAACAACTTTGTGTCGTCTGCGAAACACGCGACAGTCGAAGATTGAACAGAATCTGGTAGCTTGTTTATATAGAGTAAAAAAAGCATAGGTCCAAGAATAGATCCTTGCGGAACGCCTGAAGTAACGGGAAGAGTAGATGAGGTTGCTCCTGGGATGATAACGCGCTGTTTACGCCCTAACAAATATGAACAAAACCAGGTATGTAAGTTTCCGTGAATATTGATATCACGCAATTTCTCAAGTAATACAGAGTGTCGCACTTTATCAAAGGCTTTGCTCATGTCGAGGTAAATTACGTCTGTTTGTTTACCATTGTCCAGTTGGTGACCAATATTCTCAAGAACCTGAACTAACTGAGTAGTACAAGACTTACCAGGAATAAACCCATGTTGATCTGAATTGATGTACTGCAAGAGATGATCTCTTATCTTGAACAGGACACAGCGTTCCAAAAGTTTAGATATATTTGAGAGCAGGGATATTGGCCGATAATTTTCTGCGCAATGTTTGTCTCCTTTCTTATAAACTGGGACGATGTTACCAATTTTCCACTCATTAGGAAGGGTTCCGGTTTGCAAGGACAGGTTGAATAATGAACACAACGATGGAGCAATTTGTTCAGCTGTTTCTTTTAGTAATCTGTTGGGTATGCCATCAGGGCCCGTGGCTTTATGCACATCCAAGGATTTCAGAAGAACTAGGATCTCTTCAACTGTGATTTCGATACTGGTCTGAGCATTTTCATCAAGGACTTGAGACGTGTTAAAAACTGGAGTTGTTTCTGTGTGGAACACTGAAGAAAAGTATTGGTTAAAGAGCTCAGCGATAGGTTTGGGTTTGGAAGCAAACGATTCTGTTTTGATGGCTGGTGGTGTTGGCCATTGAGATAGTTTGCGGTAGACTGCTTTTTTTCGACGTAAGCTTGAAAACCGACCAGAAGCGTTTAGGATTTTGTTTTAGGTCTGTTGATAGACAGTTGAAAAAGTTCTCGCGAGCAGCAGAGATCATTTGTTTGACAGTAGATCTAAGATTTTTAAACTTTTCATATATATACTTGTCGTGAAAACGTTTTAGCTTTTTGCGCAGAAACTCTTTTTGGTGAATGACGTGCATGATTTCGCCTGTGATCCAAGGTAGACCGTTTTTTCTTTTCAAGTGTCTGATGGGAACAAAATCGGAAACGATTGCTTTAAAAGTATTTTTCCATCTTGTCCAGTTTTCGTTAATATCTAAAGATGTGTCGATTAGGGCAGACAAGTTATAATTTTCAATCGCTAGGCGAAGTCCACTGAAGTTCGCGCGCCGGTAGTCATATACAAATCCGCGGGTCACGGCGGGAGAGTTGATTTTCGTTGCGATATCAAACAGTATGATTGCGTGATCGGTAAACATGCCAGCCTCTTCTGGCGACAGTATCTCTCGGATTGTTACGCGATCTGGCGTGCACGTGATGATGAGATCAAGCACGTTAGTGTAACGGGTTGGTAAAATCGTCAGCTGAGATAAGAAAAAAATCGTTCAAAGTTTCAATGAAATTAACTTCTTCCGCCCCAACTGTGTTTTCTGTAGACACCCAATTAATTTTAGGAAAATTAAAGTCGCCACAAATTACAACGTTTTCATATTGATCACGGACTTGACTGAGAAAATCAGTAAATTTATTAGACCATGTGGAGTCGGAACTGGGAGGTCGGTAACACGAACAGAGAAAGATTTTGCCGTTAGAAAATGTTGTAACTTCACAAGTTATGAGTTCTAAGGTGGTAGAAATGTTTACGCTCTTGATTGATTTAAATGAAGCTGTTCTTACCGCTAGTAGTACTCCTCCACCACGAGTTTCGTGTCTGTCTTCCCGGAATATAGTGAAGTCCAAAGGTGGTAAGATTTCAGTATTTTGAATAACTTCCGTGAGCCAGGTTTCCGTAATAAATGCCACATCAACGTTCTCTGTGTAGACTAAATTTTGAAAACAGGCAAGATTTGATACGTATTTGTCAGCTTTTTTGTGTATACTCTTCAGGCTTCTAGCGTTGAGTAAAACGCAGTTCAAGGAAGGGTGGATATCTTTATGCAGTCCAGGTCCAGGTCCAGGGTTGCTTTCCACGTCTCCAGACAACTGGATTAGCATCAAAGAAATTGAAGCAGATAAAAAAATGCGGCACGTAATGATAAGTTTCATTGAAGAAGGTAACGACTGTTGTTTGGCCGTTAACTTTCGATTTCCAGCTCGTCGGATTTGAGTGCTTGTAATTTCTTCACAGATATATAACAGTTCAGGTGAATAGTGCATGAGACCTGACGTTATATTTTGAGACCTTCCGTTACATTGTAAGACCTTCCGTTACGTTGTGACACCCTCCGTTACGTTGTGAGACCTGACGTTACGTTGTGACACCGTCTGTTACGTTGTGACACCTTCTGCTACGTTGTGACACCTTCCGTTACGTTGTGAGACCTGACGTTACATTGTGACACCTTCCGTTACGTTGTGACACCGTCTGTTACGTTGTGAGACCTTCCGTTACGTTGTGAGACCTTCCGTTACGTTGTGAGACCTTCCGTTACGTTGTGAGACGTGACGTTACGTTGTGAGACCTTACCTTACGCTGTGAGACCTTGCGTTACGTTGTGACACCTTCCGTTACGTTGTGACACCTTCCTTTACGTTGTGAGACCTTCCGTTACGTTGTGAGACCTTCCGTTACGTTGTGACACCTTCCGTTACGTTGTGACACCCTCCGTTACGTTGTGAGACCTGACGTTACGTTGTGAGACCTGACGTTACGTTGTGACACCGTCTGTTAGGTTGTGAGACCTTCCGTTACGTTGTGAGACCTTCCGTTACGTTGTAAGACCTTCCGTTACGTTGTGACAACCTCCGTTACGTTGTGAGACATGACGTTACATTGTGAGACCTGACGTTACGTTGTGACACCGTCTGTTACGTTGTGAGACCTGACGTTACGTTGTGACACCGTCTGTTACGTTGTGAGACCTTCCGTTACGTTGTGAGACCTTGCGTTGCGTTGTGAGACCTTCCGTTGCGTTGTGAGACCTTCCGTTACGTTGTGAGACCTAACGTTACGTTCTAACACCTTCCGTTACGTTGTGACACCTTCCGTTACGTTGTGAGACCTTTCGTTACGTTGTGAGACGTGATGTTACGTTGTGAGACCTTGCGTTACGTTGTGAGACCTTCCGTAACGTTGTGACACCTTCCGTTACGTTGTGAGACCTGACGTTATGTTGTGAGACCTTTCGTTACGTTGTGAGACCTGACGTTACGTTGTAAGACCTTCCGTTACGTTGTGACACCTTCCGTTACGTTGTGACACCTTCCGTTACGTTGTGACACCTTCCGTTACGTTGTGAGACCTTTCGTTACGTTGTGAGACCTGACGTTACGTTGTGAGACCTTCCGTTACGTTGTGAGACCTGACGTTACGTTGTGAGACCTTGCGTTACGTTATGACACCTTCCGTTACGTTGTGACACCTTCCGTTACGTTGGATGACCTTGCGTTACGTTTGTGAGACCTTCCGTTACGTTGTGAGACCTGACGTTACGTTGTGAGACCTGACGTTACGTTGTGACACCTTCCGTTACGTTATGAGACCTTGCGTTACGTTGTGAGAACTTACGTTACGTTGTGAGACCTGACGTTACGTTGTGACACCTTCCGTTACATTGTGACACCTTCCGTTACGTTGCGAGACCTGACGTTACGTTGTGAGACCTTCCGTTACGTTGTGACACCTCCCGTTACGTTGTGAGACCTTGCGTTACGTTGTGAGACGTGACGTTACGTTGTGAGACGTGACACCTTCCGTTACGTTGTAAGACCTTCCGTTACGTTGTAAGACCTTCCGTTACGTTGTAAGACCCGTTATGTTGTGAGACCTTCTGTTACGTTGTAAGACCTTCCGTTACGTTGTGATACCTTCCGTTACGTTGTGACACCTTCCGTTACGTTGTGACACCTTCCGTTTCGTTGGAAGACCTTGCGTTACGTTTGTGAGACCTTCCGTTACGTTGTGACACCTTGTGTTACGTTGTGAGACCTGGCGTTACGTTGTAAGAACTTACCTTGCGCTATGAGACCTTACGTTACGTTGTGAGATGCGACATATTACTGAAACTTTCACACATTTCCACAATTGCAATGTTAGTGAACAATTGAACATGGCTTTTCAATCTACAAAAGAAGTCACTCTGTCATTATAAGACAAACTTAATTTTCTAGTCATAAAACACAAGTTTGAGAGTGCAAAACACGTTCATAAACAATTCGGAAAAAGAATAAAATTAAATGTTATGCATAGTTAAACATTCTGACAATCAAAAACTGTTACCAAATAAATAGCAACAGTTGTTGCTATGGCAACAATGACGTTTCAAAATGGCTGCCCTTGGTGACCCCCCAATTTACTTTTCTTGAAGTATGAGTAATCAGTAGGCTGATTTTAAAAACATTCTGAAGATCTACATTTTTTAAAAATTAACAAACATGATTTTTTCCGGGAGAAAATTATTCTTTCTACAGAATTTTTTGAAAATCGGCCAATTGATTACTCATACTTCAAGAAAAGTTTTAATGAAAAAAAAAATGGGGGTCACCAAAGTTGTTTTCGAATTAAATTACATATTAAATAGTGTTCACCCTGCAAAACTAATATTCATTTAGAGAAAGACTGTGGCTGGGATTCGAACCCGCGACCTTCGGTGATTAGTCCGACGCTCTACTGACTGAGCTAGAAAGTTAAGTTGGTGCGTAGCTGGCGGTATTAGGGGGCGCGGGCCGTAGGGGGACAACGGGAAGTACCACCTGCCCCTAAACCATGTGTTTTTTAATAACGCCCACCGAATATGTTTAAGAGAACCAATCAGAACGTGAGGCAATAATGGCGATGGCAATGTTTTGAGAACTTTCGAAATGTGATTTATGAAACCCTTGAAGCGTGGAAGAATAGCCAACGACGCGAAAGACCCAACACTAATTTGCCGTCAATCAAAATCAATATTCTGACCAATCAGAATTCTCTGTCACTCATCGGACGGAGTTCAAAAACACGTGGTTTTGGGGCAGGCAGCGTTTCCCGTTGCCCGCCTACCTCCCGCGCCCGAACCCGCCAGCTACGCAGTCTAGCGCGAGGCATGGGTGGCACAAGCTGTTATGTGGAATGCGGTTAGTTAGTTAATTGTTAGTCGACCGCAGTTGGAGGTATCCAGAAGGCTCTTCTTTCGTTGGCTACTACCATAAGATAGAGGTTTTACCTCGAGGGTTTTTCACTGGGTTCTCTGGTTTCCTCCCTCCGCAGAATCAACACCATAGTTTTCCATGCGTTAATTCTACGAACTTGTGCTATCAAGGGGTGAGGGCCATTGGTTTATCGCTATTTGCAACTAGTACCCAGTCCAAAACTCTTCTGTTATTTCATAAACATTCAGCAATGAAGTCGAATCACTGCTGTAGAGAAAAGTTTTCTGACTGCCCCAACCGGGAATCGAACCCAAGGTCTCTGGTTTAACGTACCAGTGCTCTACCACTGAGCTATTGGGACCCTCGGCTGAGGCAGTCAGAAATATCCATATATTAAATATCGGACACATTACCGTAGCTCATCGGGGGATATCTAATCCACCTAAACGAAGAGTTAGGTATCTTTCTCCAGGACGAAGTCGACTTGACCCAAGCCACCGTAAGTTATAATAAACATTCAGTTGTCCTTCAGCAGCGTTTATGTGCGATATTTAATATATGGATATTTTTGACTGCCTCAGCCGGGGGTCCCAATAGCTCAGTGGTAGAGCGCTGGTACGTTAAACCAGAGACCTTGGGTTCGATTCCCGGTTGGGGCAGTCAGAAAACTTTTCTCTACAGCAGTGATTCGACTTCATTTGAAATTATTTTTCTTCTGTTATTTCGTTAACGGTCTTGAAATTGGGCCGGGACAGATGTCTCTATATTTTTCACGCTGACAAAAAATGATCGTGGCTTCTGGGGACGAAAATTAAATGGATATATGAGAGTTGGAAAGGCCAATATATATAATTTTAAAAATTCCCTTAAGGTTACATTAGATGATGAGGGTATGTTTTGGGAGATTGACTAGTGCGCTGCGAATTTTAGCGCTATATATTTCAAATTTCCAGTCAAGAAAGACAAATAATTGCTGATCGTGAAAATATAAATTTGATGAGTATTCATTTCAAACTTTTTCTAATTTTAACGAGTTAACGAAAATACACACACTCCAGGAAAATTAAAAATATAAATTTACCGTTTAACTAAACATTTTCCTGCATACCATATTTTCAATCTTGAATAGTAATCGCACGAAACTGTGTGCACTTGTTTCATACTTTTTAGTGGTTATTTAGATACACGGCATTCTTTTCAGATCTGCGTTGGCTAAAACGACAAAGAGACCAAATTCACTTTTAACGAGAAAGTATTGTAAAATCATATGGCGACCGACAAAAACAAAATAGTTCATAACAAAACTAATACTGTGCCAAAATTTGGGGGAAAATCTAGTAAAACCCGTGATTTAAAAAATCAGTTTTGTTCGCCAATTCCGTGGAAAAATCCGTGTCGGAGAACTCGATATAGACGAGGGAGGTTTAAAATACATTCTCACTAAATTTAGGTTTTCATAATCAGCAACCATTTGGCTTCCTTGACTGAAAATTTCAGATATATAAAATGAGGTGCATAATGGCCAATTTCCCAAAACAATGAAAAATATGCTTTCATCATCTACTGTAACCTTAAAAAGGAGGGTTTGTTAAATTACGTCCAGTTAACACGCTGTCAGTTGTTGAATTGTTTTGTTTACAATTTCATAGATGGACTTGAAAGCGACGAGATCGTTAGAATAGCCTATGCAATGCCCCACCTGTGGAAGGAAGTAGCCCTTCTGAAAAAGAAATTTGAACAACACACGAAATTTAAAATATACGTTGCACCAGAATTAGTGAAGAGGAAACGTCAGATGCTTTGACCATGGCCTTTCCACAAATTCTTGCTTTTATTACAATTTGTCATCATGCAAACTTTCAAAGAATTAATTGGTAAGGATAGTGTTGACGTTTGAAATGATAGAGCTTCAGAATTAGTAAATGTACACATGCACTTTACTGACTTGTTGTTTTTCATTAATTTTAGATAAAGCACGCTTAAACGAAACAGATGAAGAAGGAAGTGAGCCAAGCACTAGCGGCACCTTGTTGCTAGTGCTTGGCTCACTTCCTTCTTCATCTGTGAAATCATTGGTGGAATCTTGTTCTGTAGATGTCCCAGGTCTGTTATCTAGAAAAACAGTGCGAGCTACATCCTCAGACCCAGATGGAGTAAATGTTTCTCAACCGTTAGTTAGAAGATCGAGAAAATGGATAAAAGAACGAACAGATTGATCAAATCTTGTTAAGAAGACGTTGTAATTATACAACCCCTGCCTAGTTTCGACCTCCCCCCCTCTCCTCGTGTTCTTGATTGACATGCAGGCAAGAGTTTATTGTTATGAACAGATCTGATTATTGCTTTATATTGAGATAAACACATCTTATAACAGACAATTGTTTTATATAGGCATATGCTGTTATACTGATCTCTAACTACTGGTTAACAGGTGTCGTTAGATGGTGAGGATAGTGTTGGTGATTGAAAAGATAGAGCTTTAGAATTAGTAAATGTACATATGCACTTCACTGACCCATGTTGTCTTTCCTTAATTTTAGAGAAAGTATGCTTAAATGAAACAGCTGTGGAAGAAAGTGAGCCAAATACTAGCAGCAAGGTGGTGGAATCTCGCTCAGGAAATTTTCCAGGTACATCTGTTTTAAGAAACTATAAGACGACTTTTTCTTTTTAGTTAAGAAGACGCAATTGCAATAATTTACAGAATAGCGTTGGGTGCAGTGTTTGTTTTTGACAATGGTGATCAAAAGTGTTACTCCACCACAGGGAAAAGTCAATCTTGCTTAATATTAAAATAAATAACAATGATCAAAGTGAACAATCTTATACACCATATGCAATACCCAGCTGGAGTACTGGGTTCGACTGTTTTGAATTCTTTGAAATCGAGGCTGGTAGATATTAGTTAGGGTATAACATCAAGCGAGGATTGCGTAAATTATCCTGAGCTGTTATCAGTGGCGTGCTTGGTCTTTGTTCATTAGAGGAGGCTAACAGTGAATTTGGCGACCCATTGTTCTGAAAATGTGTGCGTCTGTAGGTACTATACGTATCGCAGATATAGATTGCCTGCTACACACATTTCCAAAGGGGTCCAAGGCAATGCCCCCTGAAATGTTTTGAATTTTTAAATCGACTTTTGTTAATGTTGAATCAGGTTGAATTGTTTTGCTCTCAATTTTGATAGATGATCTGGAGCCACCAGAGATTGTTCGAATATCCCAGAGGGTCGCGTCCAAATGGGATGATGTAGCTTTGCTGACGGATCAGTTTGAGCTGCACGAGATTAATAATATACGTTACTGCAGAATTGATGAGGATGCATCGACAAAGGCTCGCACCATGCTTGAGCTCTACATTACCAAGAACGGAAGCAGGCGACGGCTTGGTAATGCCATTAAAGAAATTTTTAATAAGGACTTGGCTCAGAAAGTTCTTTCTGGACATTTTATTTATGCCAGGTAACTCATGGATATTTGTCGCTCATTTTATTTTTATTATATAAGTACTAAGATTTCCGTGCGAATAACGAAAGAAAGAAATCTCGTACGTTTCAGATTCCCACGGCTTTCATTTGCTGTACGATATTTCTTCACCAGTAGAAAAGTTTTTGATTGGTTATAAAATCTTTGTCGCTAGTGAAAGACATCGTATAAGCGTTCTTAATGGCTAGCGGTTTTCCGTTTCAACGTAGTCTCAGGAACGCTTTTGCAACATCTGTCGAATATGACGGGAAACTCACTTGCCAACTATTCATTAAGGTAATGGCAACAAGATTCAAAATTTTCAAAGCGATTCTTATCAACAACAACATCGCTAATTTCGACAAAAAAACAACAATATTGTCATCCGCTATGTTGGACAATTTTCTGATATGCATCTGACGTCACAAGCTGGGTAAAGCAAAATCTTTACTTAGTTATACCAATACGTATATCCATGTCTGAAGTTCACCTTTACTGAATGCCGCTATCATATCATTGCACTACAACACTTTCAAAAGCATGGAAAGCACTCGGCTATCAGCAAACTGTAATTTTATAATATTTACCCAGCTTGTGACGTCATTAACATCCTAGGTAATTAGGCACAATATTGAAACAAGATGGCGGATAATACGATTGTGCTTTGCCAGAATTAGTAATGTTGCTGTCAAAAAAAATGTTCTAGTTACTTGGACTACCTTAATATGTTTATTATGGTAACCAATGAGGAACCAGGCGGAAAACGTAAACGTAATAAAAATATTACTGTACAAGCTGTCGTAAGTTGTTAAACTCAGAAAACTCTGAGCGCCAGACAACACTCGGACCCACAACCTTCCAAATACTAGCCAGATGGCAGACCCAATCTCGTACCCAGAGCCTGCGATCCTTTTGGTCAGTACCTCCGTTCCTTGGTACCATTGAACTATAAGAAGACTGGAACGATAACTCAGGGGGGGATTTTGAAGCCAGTGCCAGGCCCTTTGCAGGTAGCTCCCATCACTCCGTCAGTCCCGTGCTTTTCATCCTGCCATATATTTTGTTTGGGACGATAACAAATTACTCCAAAACAACGGATTGAAATACATTGTTTTATACGTATGTTTTTAGAAATAGCATTGGTTTCAATTTGATGTATAGTATAAGTTTCCTCGTTATTTTAAACTTTTTTAAATGTAGTAAATGTTCGACCATATTTCGCTGGGAAATAACACTAAGAAACTTGTTGTAGTTTTTCTGTGTTTTGAGCTGAAATACTTAACGCTGAACGTTGGGCTATATATGAAACTGAAGCTATTGAAAAATGCTATTTGCTATAGAAACTTCAAAACTTTAGCTAAAAGGGAAATAATTAAAAAATATAAAAACAACTGCCATTTTGTAACCTACGGCAAACAAAATGGCAGTTGTTTTTATATATTTTAATTATTTCCCTTTTAGCTAAAGTCTTGAAGTTTCTATACCAAATAGCATTTTTCAATAGCTTCAGTTTCATATACAGCCCAACGTTCAGCGTTAAGTATTTCAGCTCAAAACTCAGAAAAACTAACATTTAAAGATTTTTGGCTTCATCCATTCATAGGGCCTGACTTATGGAGTTAGCGTTCCAGTTTACTTAGAGTTCAATGCTTGGTACTGACCAAAAGGATCGCAGGCTCTGGGTACGAGATTGATGGCAGACCGAGATTGTTTCAATCTCGTACCCAGAGTCTTCGCCGGCACGCAAACGAAGGCTCTGGGATAATCCATCGCCGGAAACCGAAAAACCGGTTGCCGATTGAAAAGAGCATACGCGGCCAGAAATAGACGTGATATTGAGATATTTCTTCTGTGATCGAGATCTTTGCTAATGGAAGTTGCACTGGATAAGTCATTGCAGAAACTAAGCAGAGGTCTACAAATATAGATAAACTGTTACAGACATTATTAATTTTGATATTTATGTTTTAATAGTTTGCAATTTTACTTGGCTTGCTGACACGCGTGACACCAGACTTGTATCAATAATATTTCGTATATAGAATAATAAAGCCTTCTCATATAGTTTTGCTTTATAGTATACGTTTATCGTCGGAGTTTTGTCGATTATAATTTATGCGAATAGTTACATACGAATTATTTGTTTATACGAATAGTTTTATGACAATAAACAGTATTTAGAATTGATTTAAGCCAGTCCCTAGCCAGCCAATCAAAACACTTTCCGATATGAATTATTCCAGAGCCTTCGTTTGAGTGCCGGCGAAGACTCTTGGTACGAGATTGAGATTGTTTACGATATTTATACCTCGGAACGAGTGAAACCGCACGTGTCACAAGTAACACAGCTGCCAAACGTTTTGCTCATGCGCGACGTCCGAGCTCGTCCTCAGAAAAAGAGCGGGAAAACACTGAAATATTTGGACTGGTCCGAGAGTCCGACACAAAAGTTAAAATTATGGCTTCTTTGTCAATATTGTAACATATTTTGAATTTACCCCTTCGTAATTTTCTTTACCCTTTTTTTAAAACACAAATGAATAGTCGAGTCCTATTTAGTCTTCGCTGTCTGGTTGTTGTCGCCACGGCTAGTTCCCACTTTTCTTGCAATGTTTACTCCAGCAAATTCACGCATGCGCAAACGTTTGGCAGCGGTGTTGTCACAAGTGTTTGTTGGGCTACATGTTGCATTGTGTCAGTTAAATTTTCAGTTAAACATTTTTGTAAGTTTACGACAGCTTGCACAGCAAAAACAAACAAAACTTTAGTGACTTCAAGCTAAGAACACTATACAAACGTGGAAAAAGCGAAAAGGTTGCACTGAATTTGCCCAATTATAATCGAGAAACATTTTCGTGCTATTCACAAAAGTTTAAAGTGAAGTCCTAACTCGTGGCGATTAAATAAAATGTACATATAAAGTATCTGTTTGATAGTATGGGGCTCTCTTATTGAAGTCTAGTCTATGCTTCCGTATTTTTTAATTGCTTTTATTTAAAGTGCCAATGCAGCGAAATTTCACCCCAGTTTTTTTATGATTGCATTTGAAAGAACACTTAAAATAACAACGTAACATCTTTCGTAGAATTTCGTTTCCTTGCTTCATTCTTGAGATATTCAGGTTTGTTTGATTATGCAAATGTCATACTTATGACATCACACTGCATTATGACTTTTTAGAAAAGTATGATTTTCTTCGAAAGTACTTAATAAAAATTTGCAATTGCATGTATGTAGCCATGACTGGTCACTAAACGTGTGTAGCTGGGTGTAAAATATTTGGACTATCCTAAAATTGATGCTATTTCAAAAAGTCATTATGCAGTGTGATGTCATAAGTATGACATTTGCATATCAAACAAACCTGAATATCTCAAGAATGAAGCAAGGAAACGAAATTCTACGAAAGATGTTACGTTGTCATTTTAAGTGTTCTTTCAAATGCAATCATAAAAAAAACTGGGGGGAAATTTCGCTGCATTGTCACTTTAATGTAAATAAAAAGATTGCACTACAAGTGCGCATAGCAAGTAAAACCATGTAGATTAATTAAGAGTAAGATATAGATTAAGTCAATAAATAGAGTTAGTATACTTTATACAGTGAAAGTTTGTAGTGTATATATATATTGAACGTCAACACTTTAGTGACTACTTCATATAAGGTCCGCATACTAGTTTGGGTTGGGTTTGGCCCCTTGACTACCAGGGGTCTTCCCTTGACGAGTAAAATTATTATTATAATAATAATAGTAATAATAGTAACAGTCACAGTCACAGTCACAGTAATAGTTAACAATTATTCACCGAAGTGGAGGTGAATAGTGCTAGATTTCATTTGCTTTGGGGTAAGAGGGCTGCGTATGTTAACCCACGACCCATAGAAATTCGTAATAAATGTTCTTATTTTATTTCTGCTGTGTATTTGTTGATGCTTGTGACTTTCCGAGTCGAGTTTGAACTATATATTTCGGTGAGTCCCACTCACGGTCAATTAACCGCTTTATGGTGACTTTCGTAGAGAATATTTCAGACGACCCTGACTTGAAGCTCCGTAAAATCCCCCAAAACCACTCGATCTCGCGTTTGTATATGAACGTTTCAGTGGAGCTGCAAAGATGATGAAAGAGCAATGAACCGAAAGCCAAGTTCTTGACGAATGTATTGATGGCAATTTTGGCGAGATCTAGGTTTCTGTGTATTTTACGGAGCTTAAAATGAGCGTCTGAAATATTCTCTATGAAAGTTACCAGCCTTTCTTTATTTTTAGTATAAAGAGGTTAGAATTGACTGTGACTGGAACTCGTCGAAAATAGTTGAAACTCGACTCAGAAGTCAGAAAGACGCAAGCATCAACAAATAGAAATTAAGCTGAAACAAGTTAAGAACATTTATTTCGAATTTCTATGGGTCTTGGTATATTCGATTTGAATTTGTACCAACGGTCAACATACACAGCCCCCCGAAAATAAATGAAATCGAAAGGAAATACAAAAGGAATACAACACCGCTCGCGTGCAAGAGGGTGTACGTTTGACATCCAAGATGACCGTGTAGGGCCTGAAACTGACGTCCAAAAATTCCCCATGTCCGCCATTTTCTGCCTCACTTTTTCGTCCAGTGATTGATTGGAGTGCTGAAGTCAGCCTTCTAGGTATATGTAGAGTTCACTGCATTCACCTCCACAGCCATATATATAAAGTTGGATAACGGAGGGGAGCGAAGCCCTTGCGTGGGTACAATATGCTGGGATTATACTTGAAGTAGCCGAGAGTCAGTTTCGTGCATAATGTAGCGCGGGCTCAAAGCAAATCTTTACGTTTTGCTCGAGATAACGTTTTTGTGGCGACTGAAAGTCGACCACTAAAAGTTAGGAGCGTGGCGTGGTAGTGTTTGTGGCAATGACGCCACAGCAGAAGGTACGCAGCCATTTTGTTTTCTTGCGCCACGCGCTTGTTCACAGAATTCCGTTTCCTCGCGAAGAAACTTGTGTCAGTTTCTTACCTAGGATTGCAAGATAAGTAAAGATTTGTGGGTTCACCGCTTCAGTGTTTTTTTCTCACCAGAGCCCTTGTGTTCGCGCTGATCAACAGTTCGATCAGACGCCATCTGTGTGGTATATTTACACAACTCAAATCAAGCCAAGCTCATTGAGTCATTGTGAAAAAGCTAAACGAAGCCGTTGTGCTCGTTCGCCCATCGAGGCAAATCACTACAACTTGCCCATCCAGGCAAATGACAACAGCCCATCGAGGCAAACAACAAACTCACCCACCTGGGCAAAGAACAACAGCCCATCGAGGCAAACAACAAACTCGCCCACCTGGGCAAAGAACAACTGGCCCATCGTGGCAAACTCGTCCATCGACATTGACATTGTGCTCGATTCCTGATTTCCTGACTTGATACATCTGACTGCTTAGGCTTAGTACCTGCATTTTACTTGAAATCAAACTAATACGGGTGTCTCCATTGAACTGTATCGATCAAGAATTGGTTCACATAACAACTTTCTAAAAGTTAAGGAAACTTCATCTCGACTGAGAGGTAAATTTTGGAATGAAATATTGATTATGTTTTATCTAAATGTATTTTATTTGCCATGTTTCAAACAGCTGGTTAAGCAGCATGAAAGTAGGCAAGAAGTTGTAGTTTGGTTTACACAGATGTTGTGCTACAAATATATGCGATTGTTGTTAAGACTTTCAAATGATGTTGAAGAAAACCCAAGGCCTACCATAAATGATGTAATAGATGTCAGCCAAACAAGATGTGCTGACTTCAGTCAAGGTGTTGCAATCGGGTTTGGGCACAATGCTGGCAAACAATGCGTAGCAAACATCTATAGTCCACAATGAAATTAAGTGTGTTAACATTTGTAACACACCCTTTATGAACACAATATTATTAAATGGAAATAGTCTTTATGACTGTATAAGCAAGTCTATCAACAAAGAGTTGTTGTTATTAACTGATGTACCTGAAATGGTTTCAATTGATAATAAAATTTATTGTTTACAATACAGTGAATCGTTTTCTGGTGCTTTATTTATGACAGCTAACAATCATCCTTTTGTGACACTTGAACATGCTTTTAATGAGATATTTTCTAGTTCTTTGTTGAATTACAAAAGTTGTTTGCTTTATACTATCGGTATTAATACTGTAGCAATTTTTAGACCTTTTCCAGAGGTATTTAAAATTTTCGACTCTCACTCAAGAGATTGATATGGAATGCCATGTTCATCTGGATGTTGTGTTTTAACTTCAGTTGAAGGTTTTCAAAACTTGGTAAACTATACAGACTAATTGCCCCAAGGCAACAAATAGGGGGAACATTGAAATCCTTCATATAATTGTGATAGCTATTTTTGCAATTTGTGCCCTATGAACCGTTGTTACCAATTCCAGTTAATTGCATGCAATAACAAAAACGTATTGCGTACATTTTTATTTTGTTATATATTCAACTCGCTTTTTAAAATGTTTTCCTTAACCATCTCAGTCGCCACATGTACGCTTTGCGTACCTATTTTTGCCTTTTGGTCCTGGTTTTGTCTTGTTCGAATTACCTGAGTTTGGCTGTTCGTGAAATATTGTGCAGCATGTGAGCTGAGTCATAGTGGTGTAGCACTAGCGCATTGTAGCCATGTACCGATGTACGCGTAAGCTTATTAAAGTGCTTATATCACTTGTGGGGATTTTACATATTCGTAATCTTTGGGTTCTCCTGAGCAAAATTGCAATATATCTTGTCAGCCGAAAATTTCATCTTCATGGAGTTTTTCACTGTCAACGTTACCGGATGTGATGTCACAAGAGGCATTCCAAAGGAGTTTTCTTTTGTTACTTGCCACCGGTAACTTTGACAGCGAAAAACTCAGGAGAACCCAAAGATTACGAATATGTAAAATCCCCACAAGTGATATAAGCACTTTAAGCTATTTGAATCGGGCAAAAGGGTTGGGCACGCCTTTTATATCCGGCAAAAAAATCACACCCTCTCTACTGTTTATCCCAAGTTACGTCCCTATGCACCAGATACCAACGTCATTTCATCCCGGAAACTTCGTTGGAGTTCAATAACATGAAACTGTTTGTTTATCAGTTTATGCTAATCACACGAATATTTTAGATTTAGCTATATGGTACTAAAGTAGCATGCGTTGAACTGGGACGAAAGATGTATACTTGTACTTTGTAAAGGTAAATGTAAGAATCACCCCCTGCGTTTTGTAATAGAGAGTGCATTATATCAAGTAGTAGAAACTCTGAACAGTTCGTTTACAATTAAGTAACAGTGACCTATATAAAGTAGGAAGTCAGTTAGGGTGCCCTATGTCCCATGTGGACCCATAAGGCAAAGCGAGCGGAGATTCGTTCGAGCGAAAAAAAACGACACGGCCATCGAAAACGTTTTCGTAAAATTCTCCACAAAGCAATCAGGAGAACTTTACACACGCCGGTTTCGAAGACTGGGGACTGTATCTTTCGTTTTGTATCTCTTTATTACATGAAAGTCTTTCAGATCAACAAGCCTAATACTTCCGATCAACAAGCCTAATACTTCAGATCAACAAGCCTAATTCTTCAGATCGACAAGCCTAATACTTCAGATCGCACGCATATCATTCGTCTCAATCGGTCTGTAACAATCGGTTGCGATCTCTGATTTCAATCTGACGGTTTTACATATATCGTCTTATTTTATTATGTTACTCTCTGATACACACCCTAGTCTACTATGTAATTTGGCATGCGGTGTCGTACATGTAGCTATTTTTAAAAAGCCCTAATCAAACGAGAACGCAAGTCATCGCAAGTTGGCAGTCACGAATTTCTGTGGTCGTTCGAACTCCCCAAATTAACAGAATAAAGTTTTCATGAGTGTTTTAAAAAAGTTTTAACTTTGTCACGGTACATAATATTTTCGAGAAATCATTCAGAGCGGCTGGCTGAGATAGCGTGACTGCCAACTTGCGATGATTTGCGTGGCTTTACAATATATTAGACTACTTAATAAAACAAGTATTATTAAAATATTTTAACAAGCGTACGAGATTTCGAAATCACGTGATTTCAGAAACTGATTTGCGCTGATTTCATTACGCTTGGCACAAAATGTATCAAAATCGCCAGAGGTGAGCGTAGCATATTTTTTTTTGCAATTGTCAGCATATTTGGGAGACTGGTGACGAATTAAATTCTGAAAAATATGCGCCGTCTTTTTATAGCTCTGTAGCGCTTGGGTTTCCTTAGCCTGGTACCCTGGCCCAATTTCAAAAGAAATATGGGCCAGGTAACCACTAATCTCATTCTCGCGTCATCAGGGCTAAATCCACTTATGACGATTGCAGTTTCACTCATAGCCACTAAAAACGCGCGAAATTTTAACCAATAGGAAAGCAGAAGTCTTTAGTGGTTAATTACCTGGCCCATATTCTTGGATTGGGTCAGGGTACCAGGCTAGGGTTTCCTATGTTAAATACGATATTTGAGGGGGTGGTAGGGGAATACAAGAGGATCACAGTGGTACCAAGATTGCCATGGTGATCTTTGTTCTCGCGCGATCATGCCTTCATTCTTTGTGAGCAATTTTTGCAAATTTGGAAATTCGAGCCCGGACGCTAAAATATAACAATTTAAAGCTTCAAATAACTTTTTAGTCTTAACCGATCTGGTATTTATTTTGTGCTTGTCGGAAAGCCAAAGTGTTAACTTAAGCTCGTTTCTTTTTTGTTTTTCGACTTTGGGTCTTATTAATTTGTTTGGATCGATATTCTTGAGACGTCGCGCGCGGCCGAGGCATGTCTTTGTGATAGAAGTGCTTCGTTTTGTTGATGGGATATATGATGTAAAACCGCCTGGAAATTGCATGTCGTTACAAAATATAGAAGAAACAAGAAAACTAAAGATATTCAAGTTGTATCAAGACCATTGAAAGGAGTAAATGACCAGGTAAGAAGTGAATTGTATTAAAATTTGTGAGATATCGCACGCAGATTGCGAGCTTCTGCAGAGAATATTAATCAATTATTGGACGAGTCTGAGCAAAATATCATGATTTGTCAGTGGCGAGCTACTAGTTATTTGCCGATGCCGAAGGCAGAGGCAAATAACTGGTAGCGAGACACTGACAAATCATGATATTTTGCGATAGACGAGTTCAATAATTGATTTATCATTCATAAAATAGTTAAAAATCTGAAATGCCTGAAGTTAGAGATCGCCACTCTCCTCTGTGTCTTCGGCATACTAAAATCTTCGTAAAACTTACTTTTTGTTGGCACGAGTGTTGCTTTTTATCTCACTAAATCTTCCTTTTAACTATTTCTTTTCTAAAGTACATTGTCGTTATGAATGCTTCCAAATACTCTCGATTATTTCCTCGGATAGCTCAGAACTAGCCGCCATGTTTACGAAAATTATTTGCAGTCAGCAGCGCCATTGCTAATACGCATGCTCATAACATTATTTGCAGCAAAAAAATTATTTGCACTCAGTTATTTGCAGGTGAATTAACCAATCAGAATGCAGGATAGAAAGGAAATGAATGATAAATGTCTTTGCTGTACAATTGCCAATGAATTGTTTACATGAAGAAACGTGTTAGATAGATTTGTTGGACTTATTTAGTTATTTCGAAGCGTACAGAGATGCAAATGACAGCCCATGTATAAATTGGTCCATCCATCTGCAGTAAAACAATGCCAGAGCTGTGTTTTGTTATGTTTATGTACATATATAAAGTACAGTAAACTATTGTGTGCAATTATGCCATGCCTCATCTTAGCCCTAAGTTATAGCACAGTTTGTTCAATCATAGCTTATGCTTATAAATTATGTCGCTTAAACATGTATTATATATGTGTTTACATTACTGTATGGTTACATTTACAGTATCTCAATTTAGTGTCACATATATATTTATATATATATATGTTTTTGTTTCTTTGCTGCTGCACAAGTACAGCTTGTGTACATGTATTATTGCTTTATTTATACTGTGCCACAGAGTTATATTTACATATAATATTAGCCGATGATATAAATGGCAGTCTTTATTATGCTTGTTTTAGCTGTGCAGCTGTTACAGAGCTAGCTCATACTCAAAGTGTATCAGAGCTGTTTATTTGTTGATGTACAACCTGTACCATGCTTCTTTTATTAAACCACTCAAAGGCTTAGTAATGTGAGTTAGGCTATCATTGTACTGTATATATATATAATGATATTAGGTGTTACTCTGAGTGATGAACCATATACTGGACAAGTAGAGAAAAATCAACTTGGCCCAGCTGGGATTCAAACCCACAACCTTCGGTTTACTAGCTACAGGTCAAGTTGGGAGCTGTTGGTTGGTTATTCTCCACCCGAGTTCATTGTCCCATAATAATTGTTCTATATTATATTATATTATAGCTATTTCAATTACAACTGAGCTCTTACATGAATCTTTGTCTTTGACACAGACTGACACAGAGCTATTTATATTATGCAATTGTCTACTCTTATGATAATATAAATATCAAAGAGCTGTGTTTATTTGCTGAATATGCACATCTATAAACATTGCATATTATCTTTTTCTGTTTATAGTGTCGAACAGTTGTGTTCCAGATGAAGGGACCTTATCTCTTTTAGTGTCACCCACCTGGCTGGTCTTCTATCTACTTACAGTTACTGAGGACTATCTGATTTATAGAGTCCTGAATATATGTGTATACATTTATTGCAGTATTCATTTTGTAGTACAGCAGCTTTTAAACCTATGCTGTGATCAGATGGAAAATACTAATTCTTCTCTGTCTTGTTCTATATATTAAACTGAAAATTTAAGCAGAGTTTGCAGGAGTGTGTGTGTGTGTGGGGGGGGGGGGGGGGGGGGGGTGTGCTGGGTAGGTTTGGGGAGAGAGGTTGATTGGTTTGATGAGAGGATGGCTGAGTTTAGGGAAAGAGTAGGGTAGAATAATAATGATTTGCAGCTATTACCATGATACACCATTCTTGAATTTAAAAGGCAGTGAAGCTAAGTTTTAATTGTTTTCTTCTACAATTTTGATGTTTTCAGGGGGGTGCCAAGAAACATATTTAGAATACTTCAACTACAGTATACTGTACAGGCAGTACAAAAATGTTTTACATTGATATTTGCCTAGGTATATGCTGTACCATATTCTTGACCCACAATGACTCTATTTTGAATTAAGAAGTGTGTCACTCATTGTCAGGACTGCTGATAATCTCTGTCAAACAAATCCTTCACCAGTCATTAATATTAAGAATAAATCAACTTAAAGCAGATTGTTGTTATTGTGAAAGCAAAATAATTGCATGGCACAATACCGAAAATCCACAGTATCTCTCTACTGACAAGTACATTTAACTAGAGTAGAGAACCAGATCTGAGTCATCTGACATTTCGGCTTCGAACATTTGTTATAAATACACCATACGGCCTTCTAGTCAGAAACTATTTTGTAAAAAAATTACAACCCGAGTAAGCTGAACAGTTCCTGAGCGATCACGAAGTAGTGCCGTACAACTATCGTACTTCTTTACTGCACAATCGAACTACGACCAGTAACTCAGTTGCAAGTCCCCGCCATTTTGTTTCTTTTTTGGAGGAAAACCGCTGTGCGCAATGCATGGCGACCTTCGGCGATTCCGTGGGCATTTGTGCCAAGCATATTTCAAGATTTCAAGTTGATTTCAGATTTCGATATGGTTCCATGATTTCTATGGTGATTTCGTGATTTCTTTGGCAATTTCAAGATTTCCATGGTAATTTCCAGATTTCTACACGGATTTGATGATCGATTCGCTATTTATATCAAGACATTACAAGCCACAAACCGCATTTTCTCGTCAGTTCTGACTTGTTAATGGCAATGGTATACTAAAACGGTCATTATCCAGAGAAGAACCCACAACCCGGCTTTAATACAATAACAAAATCAGCTTCCACAAGCACGAAACCCTTGAATTTTGTCATTTTCATTTTTGCCCTTTTTATTTTGTACTTTAAAATAGACAGATAAACTCTACGTCGGTGGGCAAAACACTAAACGAGCATACTTTTTGGTCAGTACTGTCATTGATAATTTCTTATATCTATAGCACTAGTACAACTGTTAGTAACTATATATATTAATAGGTTGCTTGAAAAAATCAAGACGCGCATCAATGTAAAACCAAAGAGAGCTACGCGCACAATTGTTTCGCAACGATATATTTACATAATCTCGTTCAAAGGCTAGATTTCAGAATTAAAGCTTTCCTAATACACCTATCACGAAATACACCTAAACCCGCAAAATGCCTGATTTTACCGCACTTCCGGTCTTGAACACGCGTTGTTTGCGCGAGATTTTTTGAAGTAGCGTTCTTCCTGACTACCAAAACTGACATCTCTACAATTGCCAAGCTGCAAACTAAAGAACTTGGGCTTTCATCCATGAAAAATCTGGAAAAAGCCACAACCGGAAGTGCGGTAAAATCAGGCATTTTGCGGGTTTAGGTGTATTTCGTGATAGGTGTATGAAGCCCATCTTGGGTTTGGCATTTAATACCACTTGTGCACCATCATCTGTGACGTCAATTACTGATACCAAACTCCTTTTTATAGCCCTTAAATTTTGAATTTGGGGTGAAGTTTCTATTGATAGTTCATAAAACAAGATAATGAATCGTTTTCCCATTTATCAGGAAATTGTTCGAAATCACAAAATTTGCGAGGGCGAATGAAAGGATGTTGATTTAGTGTCATGTAAGAATGTTAATAAGGAAATACCTAAACTTCGCCCAGATATTCAATACCTGCATTTGTCAGTATATACATGACATTATCTCTAGCACTCTCGTTATATTATGCCTTGCTGGGCTTACATTTTCTAGCAGAATTACGATGAAATAACATTAATTGTATCTTTTGACTGTTTTGAGCTAACAAAAAGCCGCGCAAGGGAACACGCAGAGGACAAAACGATGAACTGGAGTTAAGAACGAAGATTATCGCAAACTCGTTTCCAGTCTCTCAGAGATTTAAGTTGATTTCTGATTTCAATGTGCGTGTGATTTCTGATTTCTAGACGAATTTGATGATCGATATGCTTTGATTCGCTATTTATATCAAGAAATTTCAAGCCACAACCCACATTTTCCCGTCAGTTGAGTTCTGACTTGTTATAAAACGGTCATTATCCAGAGAAGAACCCACAACTCGGCTTTAATACAATAACAAAATCAGCTTCCACAAGCACGAAACCCTTGAATTTTGTCATTTTCATTTTTGCCCTTTTTATTTTGTACTTTAAAATAGACAGATAAACTCTACGTCGGTGGGCGAAACACAAAACGAGCATACTTTTTGGTCAGTACTGTCATTGATAATTTTTTATATCTATAACTGTAAGTAAGTATATATATATATTAATAGGTTGCTAGAAAAAATTAAAGACGTGCATGTAAAACCAAAGAGAGCTACGCGCACAGTTGTTTCGCAACAATATATCCTTTGAAGTAATATATGAACAACGAGAGCGAGTGTTCCACGGGGTATCCAAACACGAGAAAACCGCAATGTATGAAAAGACGAGCGCGTAGCGCGAGTGTTTTTGCTAACTGTTTTCGAGTGTTTGGATATCCCGGTGGGACACGAGCTCGAGTTGTTCATATGACTTATCAAATGAGTCCGAACTGGAGATAGTTCTCGCGAGAAAAGTGTATGTACTGGTCGTGGTATTAATCTTGAGAAGTGTGTATTTAGTGGATATAATGTTACATTTGTTGTAGACGACAAGAAGTGAATCAATAAATAACAGCAATTTTGAGCGTGAATTTTTGTTGGGATGACTATGATTTTGCATGCGTAATTAAGATATTTGAGGAAGATCACTAGTGACTTTCATCAAATATCTTAATTACGCATGCAGGAAAAATCTCGACCCAGTGGGTCGACACTAGTTTCCATCTATGAAATTGACGTGACGTCATCTTATTTAAAATAAGTTTAGTTTCTTCATATTCGGGTTTGCTTCGGTCTGCGACGTGCTGCGGTCGGAACCCGACAAATAGCTTAATTAACAATTCCCGCAACTTTGCTTTCTTGCGCCAAATTCAAAATTTCCTCTACAGTCTATCAGTATTAACATAAAACGCACGGCTAATTTAAAATTGTTCGAGAACAAGATTTGAAACGTTTGTGGATACTACAGTATTAACTGGGTGATAGAATGGCTGCAGAACGTGAGCTGCATAACGTATACGAAGATTGCGAACCTAACAATTCTACCACACACAAGGACAAGGTTGAGGATCCGACTTGGGAAAAGCTGTTTAAGGATTCAACAAATAAATACTCGGGATATGTCACGACAGTTGAAGAAGCCATGGTCGTTATAAAAGAATACGAATTAAAGACCACGACTAAATTTACTTGTTTTAAAGCAGACAAAATGTTTGGATCAGGAGGTAAGCGATAAGCTAGCTTGGCCATAGATATTAAATATATTCAGGGCTTGTTCTCAAGGGGGTGGGGGGGTGGGGTTAATAGCTGGAAGAAACTGCTTTTCAAAATAGGAGATTTTATTTATTATATAGATGCGAGTGTTTTACTACAAAATATGTGAAAATATTTAGTGACATTTTCCATATCCTCACTAGTGAAGATATCGATGACGTCACTTACTGCTTTTTGAAATCAAAAATAAAAGGAAACATTTTCAGTTTTCTCGATAAATTAGAAACAAATACATGTATTTGAAAGTAATATTAAGAGCATTGTTTACTCAAATAGAAGCAAACAATAATTGACAATTCATAAGCTGTAAGACAGTAAAAATGCTTACCCAAGATATTTTGATGTAATAGTTCAAATACGAGACGGAGGACTTTACCGGGATTTCAAAGTCCGAGTGCCTATTGAAATGCACGAGGGCTTTGAAATCCTGGTAAAGTCCGACGTCGAGTGTTTGAACTGACTTCTCAAACATAGTAATTTACATATTTTCAAAGTCCTAGGACTATATTTCAAAGTCCTAGGACTTTGAAATATTTCAAAACATCATCACGTGATCAGCTAGATGATCTTCCTCCGGTTTATAATAATTAAACATTAATTTCTTTTGTTTTTGGTTCATGAATTATTAATGAATTTGAGAAACCATGTTCTCAAACTCAATAATTCATGAACCAAAAACAAAAGAAATTAATGTTTAATTAGTGTTTTGAAACCGGAGGAAGATCATCTAGCTGATCACGTGATGACGTTTTGAAATATTTCAAAGTCCTAGGACTTTGAAATATAGTCCTAGGACTTTGAAAATATGTAAATTACTATGTTTGAGAAGTCAGTTCAAACACTCGACGTCGGACTTTACTGGGATTTCAAACACTTGTGTAAAATAAGTGATAGGGCAAGGGAGTGGTATCCCCCTGGCCCCTAGTTGTTAGAGAAAATCAGTCAAGTTATGCAACGGCGACCTCAACCTCGGGCAAATGTGTATATAAATGTTGAATCCAAAGTTAAATTGTAGCAAGGCAAATGTGGCTCACCTTTTAACTGTAACCTGGCTAACCAGGCCAGGCCGATTCTTTCTGCTGGGGTGAAAGAGTATTCTAATTACTGTAAGCAGTTCTTTACATGAAGTACAATAAGCTACTTAATGGCATAATTTATTTTGTTTAGACCCTTTTGCCAAGTCAAGAAAAGTGTTTTTTAAAGACAGCACTATTCCATTTGATGGAAGCCCTTTCTTTGTGATTGCCACAAAAGTATTTGATTGTCGCCATGGGCCAGACAGGAAAAAGGCATTCAAAAAGAAATTGGCACAACAAAAGGTATTGACTACTGTACATGCATGTGACCAATGTGACCTGGTTTACAATGTGTATACTGAAGTATCACTTGAATGTTACAGTAGTAGCAACATAATAACTACAATTACAAAAAAAAATTAAAAAGGAATTGAAGAAATAAAATATTGCACCCTTATTATTCCACACATTTCAGTGTTAATATTGGTTTGAAATTATTATTCTAAAATTGTTGCTTAACAGAAATAAGAAAAACTAATTAATTAGTAAATCTTACTGATGTTCTTTAGCTTACATGTAAATGTTTTTCTCATTTCAGACTGAAGATCACGTGTTTACAAAACAACGATTCCTCCCACAAAATACAATTAAGTTTGATTGTCCAGCTAATATTCACCTTTCAGAGGTGATCAAATTCCCAGAGCTAAAGGTACAGCATACAATATGTAATTTTTAGAACAATTTTTCCGTTCCCCCAACAACCAGTCAAATTATTGGTAATTTGCTGCAGTGTAGAAATGGGTTTACTGCAAAAATACTCATAAGGAGGGAACACCCTAATTTGTTTCTATCTGATGGAAGACTTCACTGATGATTATTTTTGTTGTACAACAACCTTTCAATATAATTTTTTTTATTTGTGACAAGACAAATTGATGTCTTATAAACACTTTATATAGATCAGAGAAGATACAGCACGGTTAAGAAGGGACATGTCAGAAAAATTAAAGCAGCTAATTGGTCAAAAAGAAAAGCCTTTATTTGAGCGAAGAATATATATTCAGCTTCCAAATGAGAATGAACACAAAGACCATGTGACTGGAGAGGTAAATCAGCTTTTTTTAAAACACGTTTGTCACTAATTTTAAATATATTGACTTCTTTCTTCTTCATCATGGCCATGACTAGGCTGTTGTATCCTGTGTATAGTATCTACAATAAAATAAGATACAAAAAAATATCAATGTCTGGGACAAGTATGAGACATAAAATTATAGTACATGTATGTAGCTGTTTTACATTATTTCTGTCACACACTGTCTGTGGAACACACTAGCCTACTTAGAAGTATACTGTAATACTAATATATATTAATAACATATTAATATAACATATAATATAATTTAACATAACATAACATAACATAACATAACATAACATAAACATAACATAACATAACATAACATAACATAACATAACATAATATAATATAATATAATATAATATAATATAATATAATATAATATATAATATATAATATAATATATAATATAATATAATATAATATAATATAATATACAATATACAAAATACAATATAATAATATAATAATATAATAAAATAATAAAATAATAATAAAATAATAAAATAATAAAATAATATATAATATAATATAATATAATATATAAATATAATATATAATGTAATGTAATATAATGGACACATATAACCAGGACAATTAGCAATTATTATCACACATAGAATATGATGATATGATAATTCTAAAAATTTATTTGATAGGCTGGTGGTATTTTGCAACGAATTGACAGAAGACTTATCACTAAAATTGAAGCCCTTGTAGGAGAAGGAGTGAAGACAGTTGGAGAAATGAAAAGACATCTGCATCAATATGTGAAACATGAACTCTTTCATCAGGGAAGAGCTTGTCCTTCTAAAACAAATAGACGATTCTATCCTGGGAATGTTGATACACGAAACCATATGTATCGTGCAACAGTAAAACATTTGCTATCAAAGATTGACCAAGAAAATTTGGAGCAAAAGATTGACTCATGGAAAAGGGAGAATCCCCAAGACACATTCCTGTTCCGACCTTGCTCACTATCTTCCAATGACGAGGGCAATATTTCTGTAAATGAAGAAGCTGATGTCAAGGCAAATGTTTCACAAAAGCTAATTTTTGCTCACCAGACAGCCTGGCAAAGACGGCTGATGACACGTTATGGAAATGAGATGACCCTTTTGGATGCCACATACAAGACCACCAGATATGATTTACCATTATTTTTTCTGGTAGTAAAAACCAATGTCAACTATGCAGTGGTTGGTTTTTTCGTGATCCAAAATGAGACAACAGCTGACATAACTGAAGCACTTAATGTATTTCATCAGTGGAATCCCACCTGGAACCCATCATTTTTCATGACTGATTTCTGTCATGAAGAAATTACTGCAATTGAGACAGTCTTTAAAGGTAAATGTAAATGTACAATTATGTACTGTACATACATGTATATAAATCATGTAATCTACTAGTTATTGTAGATACTTAACCTTCCTTGTTAACTTTTCCTTTAGTGGCCTGATATTTGATAACAAAAGCTTTTCTTTTATTTTGTGCTAAAAACAGCAACATGTACTGTATGATTTAATATAAAATTTAGGGGGTTTGTTCGATCCCCTAGGCAGCACTCCATGTCTCCAATTCAGCTTATGTAATGTAAATTAATTTCAAATGGCAAAATCTACTATTTTTCTGCAGGTCACACACTTTTTATCCCTTTAGATGAAAATGCACAGTGCACGAATTTATCTTCAGTTGCCAAAATTTCTCCATTTACATGTACATGTAGCTATGGTCACAAAGTTGGTGACAAATGTTCAAATCTAAGTGCCAGGGACCATGACAACTAAAATTTTCTTGGGGACTCCTGTCCTTTTAATGTGTTACAGCCATTTTTTTATTTTCAGGTGCAACAACATACATATGTGACTTTCACCGTGAACAGGCCTGGGAGAGATAGCTAAAGAAAAGTGAGAATGGATTGACTGACAAGAGAGAAGAAGTCTTGAAAATGCTACGGTGTATTGCAAAAGCTAATACAGAAGATGAATGTAACAGACATGTGTTAGCTCTTAAGCAGAGTGACTTGTGGATGACTCATCCCAAACTTGAAAGATGGTTTAAAAATACCTGGTTGGAAGAAGCTAAGGCAAGCTTATTTTTATTTTCTGTCAAGTAAACAGTTATTTCCCATGATTATTTTTAAACACTCCAAAGTGAAATGGTGTCATTGCAACTGGATCTGCTTTGTTTTAACTGATCAATATTAGTAACTTTAGATAATTTTGATTTCAAAACACTTTTTCAGAGATGGGTTTGGGCATACAGACAAGAAAGATTCCTGGTCAGCATTAATACAAATAATGGCGTTGAGCGAATGAATGAATCTCTCAAATATCAGTACCTGATGGACAGAAACAAGAATAGTCTCAGTGGAATGATAACTGTGGTAATTGAAGAATTTTTGCCTGAGAAATACACAAGGTAATAATATCATTTATTATTAGGGCCCATACTGATATTAGCAGTTGTGGCTAACCTGACATGTACTGTATTTTCTGAAATTACATCTGTAATTTCAATTACACGTATACAGTATGTGTAATTTCAGTTATGGTCTGATTGATGATGATTAACCCTTACTCTGTCTAACACCAGACAATTTTACTCAGTCTAATGCCAGACGATAACACCAGACAATTTTACTCAGTCTAATGCCAGACGATAACACCAGACAATTTTACTCAGTCTAATGCCAGACAATTTTACTCACTCAGTCTAATGCCAGATGATTTTACTCATCACATGGAGACCTCTTGTAAAAACTTGCCACTCAAAAGGTTGATTAGATGTCATGTATAGTACATTTGTTATATACATACTGTAAGTGCATACATGTACACATGTTTATAACACTAAAATTATTTAGTTAATTAATTAATCAATCAACATTTGATCAATCAGTTGGTCAATCAGTAACTTACATGTACTGTGCCCTGAAATGAATATATTATTGAATACAGTCATGTAAATATATTATAAACTACACAGTATATAGTATATATATATATATATATATATATATATATATATATATATATATATATATACTGTATATATACTGTATATATATATATATATATATATATAATCACATTCACATTTGTTTACTATGAAAAAAACCCAGCTATTTCTTTAACATATTTTGGCAGTTTTACTGTATGTTGAGATGGTTGCTCATAACAGGTAAATATCTTGTTTGGGACATTAAAAAGTAGTCGCTGGTCATGTTAGGCAGGTGGTCGCTCATTGCAGGTTATAAACAGCAGGTGGTCATTAAAAGGGGTGTTGTAAAACTCGGATTCTACTCTATTATCATAATTACAGTATCACAATACTATGTAAATTAAGTGGAGGATAAAACTTGGTTACCTCTAGTAATCTCCTGTATTATACAGTAGTTTATATATCATTAATTTTCTGATTGCCTCAGGTTATAATAATAATTATACTGTATATATATATCAATTATATATACTGGTTATAATAATAAAATTAATTATCAATTATAAGTGAATTATCAATTAGTTATTGTAATTATCAATTATATAATGCCAAATGGTTATAATAATAACCATTGATTGCTGTTTGGAAAAAATATTAGTCTAGAAAACTTACTGCTAAGTACTTTCTTTAATAATAGGTACATAGAGCTCAACACAAAGTGTAGTGGTGGATACAGGAGGTACAACTTAGATTTACCCCAGTACCTGCATAACAAGCCAAGATCATTTATAAAACACTGCATGACTCGTATTACATCTGCCTCTGACATTTTAGCAAAACACATTCAAGTTGTTGCAGAGGAAAGTCCAGGTCATTTTAAAGTTAAGTCCCAGTCAACTGATGGTACTTGGTATGACATAAGTTTTGGTGATGAAACAAACATGCTGAAATGCACATGTCCAGATTTTAGTCATACTGGCCTACCATGTCGACATTTTTTTTCAATCTTTAATCATTTTCCACAATGGCAGTGGTCTTCTTTACCAGCCAAATACAGAGAGCATCCTAACATTTCTCTTGACAAAAACTTGATTTTAACTACTGGTACTGACAGCAACATTTCAAATGATATTCACAACTGTGAATCAGACTCAAATTATAATTTTGACGATTTCCAGACAGGGGAGAGTTTCCACGAGACTGGTATTCAAACAGAGAAGGATATTAAAAAAGAAGCAAAAAAATGCAGAGAGATTCTCAAACAGTTAACCACAATGACATATAATGTAGAAAATCTAACTGCCCTAACAGAAACAAGTGGAGCTTTGAAGTTACTGTTAAACAACTTGTCAAAACATCAAATTATCGATGAAAAAGAAGTCAACAACACAATTCCCTGTGAGACCAGCCAGGAAAACAACAGCCAAAGAACAGATGAAACAAGCCAGAAAACAAATAACATGACAAAGTTTCTTCCACTGCCAGTGCGACCAAAGAAGAAAAAGTTTTCCAAAAGGGTTGGCCATTTTGCCTCAATAATGCGTAACCAGTGCCAGGTGCATGTGGACCTGCCTGTGGTGGATGAAAACACGAGCAGTGGAACTAATCCTGAAAGTAACAAGGCTAAAAGGGCAAAGTTAAAGCGGAAAAAGCAAGAATCAAAGAATTTACCAACCCCATTAACCTCCAAATGCACAGACAATGATACTACTGTGGTTGCTACCAAAAGTCCACAATCACTGTGTGATGATGAGGTTGTTTTCATAGAAAGTGTAACATCTAGCCACCCACCAACCAAAAGACTAAAAAGAAATTTTGACAATGAAGAGCTACAGTAACTAATTTCCAGTGGTAAAATGCTAACAGACACATCAATCAATTGTGCACAAAACATTCTTCACGAAGCCTTTCCAGTTGTTGAAGGCCTAGAAGACACCACACTAGGACCTAAACTGCTTTTCAGTGCTCATGGAGGCGAATTTGTGCAGATTTTACATGATGGTGGTCTACATTGGATATGTGTTTCAAACATTGGGTGTAGGAAGGGTGAGATAAATTATTATGATAGCCTATGTCATGGGAACATTCAAAAGCACGTTCAAAAACAAATTGCTAACTTGCTACACGAAGAATCCGATCACATAAGGGTAAAGATCAAACCGGTGCAACAACAGAACAATTCAGTTGATTGCGGTGTTTATGCTATTGCCTTTGCAACTAACCTGCTCTTTGGAAAAGATCCTTCCACGATGACGTTAAAACAGTCTCTGATGCGAAGTCACTTGGCAAGCAGTTTGAAAGATAATGTCATGTCCCCATTTCCAGAAGACAACGAAGAAACCATAATCCAATGCCCAGAACACACCGTAGTCGTTGGCGTTTACTGTTTGTGCCGCCTGCCATGGTTCGAGGAGGAAGAGACAACGTTCAGAACTCTACGAATGGCTCAGTGTGACAGATGTGACGAATGGTTTCATCAAAGTTGTGCCAAAATCAAAGACGAAACCTTCATGCGGAAAAACTTGTGGTGGATTTGTCATTTGTCCAAAATGCCTTCCATGACGTTATGACAAATGCCAAGTACTCGCTGCGCCTTCGTAAACAGGTAAACTTCGGAAAACAATTTTAGAAATGAGCATACGTAAATTAATATTAATTTATTAATAAGATGACGTCACGTCAATTTCATAGATGGAAACTAGTGTCGACCAGTTGAGGAAACTTTCGTATTATAGCGTTCCTACGCGTTGGTTATTAGCGATAATGGTCTAAAATCAAAGAACGAACATACCAGCTCACAGGAAAGTGATCCAAACAACGATTAAAGACGAATTCGACAAAAACCGAAGCGATATCCTTCTTGCTTCGCAAGTTTCGCCATGATTTTAACAAGGATAAATCACTGATCTATATACCGCGCGCTCGCCCCAATGGTTTTGCACCCCCTGCAATATGGCGAAATAAACCTTGAACTCCCTATTACTCTACTAAACGGCTCCTCGAAGGCTGGAATTGGCTGTAAATGGGCTTTTGGATTCACCTGATTTCGTTTCCCAACAACATGACAAGTGTGGCAAGTTTTACAAAATTGCACTACATCTCGTCTAAGATTAGGCCAGTAGAAATGACTCAGAATTTTAAGATAGGTTTTGGTAACACCTAAATGGCCAGAAAGGAGGGTTTCATGCGCTAGGCTAAGTATGTCAGACCGGTAGGTCTTTGGCACAACGATCTGATATCTGACGGCAGACCACTCATCGTCTGCCGAAACATCAGGCCTCATCGTCTGCCGAAACATCAGGCGGTCTCCACTTTCTCATTAAAATATCGTTTTTAATAAAGTAGCAGACCGGATTCTTCGCAATTTCGGCCTCGTCAACTGCTTTATGAAATAAGACAGAGATCTCAGGATCATTTTGTTGTGCATTAATAAGATTTGGCTTTGAAAAGGTTGCTTGAGACGATTCAGATGTTGAATTAACGCCTTCGAAAGCTTGGCCAAGAAAGGTGTCTGACGTAATATATCATACACGAGGACTCGGAGTGTTTCATCAGGATATCCAAACACCGAGACGTTTGTTGAAAACCGAGGCGAAGCCGAGGTTTTTGAATAAACTTCGAGGTGTTTGGATATCCTGATGAAAACACTCCTCCGAGTGTATGATATAGCATCTCAAACAAATCAGTATTTTAAGAGAAAATCAAGATGAAAGTTTGCTTAATTTATGTAATTTCTTCCTCCGATATCCAAGCCACCGACACGGTACTGATTTCCTTTGTGTTTTCTTCATGAATTATTAATGAGTTTGAGATATATCGATGACGTCTTCACTAGCGTCATGTTCTAATTGCTTCTGCTTACGCATGGCTCGAGTTACCGCACATGCGGGATATAAATCTGAAATTTCTCGCTCAATAGGATCAGGAGTTTGATTTACACACGGTTTATCAGTCAAAATTGGGTTAACGACTACCTTCTCGCCTGCAAGGTCATTGCCGAGAAGTAGGTGAATTCCCTCGAATGGTAAAGTCGTTTTAATACCCAATAGAACGGTACCAGACACTAGGTCTGACGACAAATTGACTTTGTGTAATTGTTGAGAACTGAACGTATCAGAATTAACTCCTCTAATCAAAACATTCTTACCAGAGTAAGACTCCTGAGAAAATGGTAAAGTATCTGCCAACAAAAGAGATTGGGAAGCCCCAGTATCTCTTAAAATTTTAATAGGAACTGTTTTTGACAGAACACTTGTAAGTGATATGAAACCATTATGAATAAATGGTTGAAAGACTTCCATAATAGGGTCAAAAGAGGACTTAACCTCACAGTTAAGAGAAGGAAGTGGCTTAATGACAGATGTGTCTTGCACATTGTCACGCATGGACTGTTTTGAAGTACAACCATTGGGTTTTACTTCACCTTGCTCTTGTTGTCTCCGTTTCAATTTGTAGCAATCTGATATTACATGACCATTCTTTCTACAATAACTACAAACTATGTTGTTAAAAGGAGAGTTTGAAGGCTTGCCTTGAGAAGGTGATTCAATCTAGCAGTGGGTGGTTTGGACTTTTTAGCGTCAGGATTAAAATTGTCTGAATATTCCTTTGACAGGTTCTTAGCACCAAACACACGCTTGCTATCAAATGACGAATAATTATTGCCTCGAAAAGACCAAGACTAACTTTTACAAATGGCGAATACGCGCATCAATTGTGTCAGAAGACTTTTATTACATGATGTATCAACTTCAATTACTGCTGACCAATTAAAAATGTGTGAGGGCACAATTACAATTCTCCGTATATTCTCCCAGTACACGGGCAATTTCTAACAAAAGTTGCGATTTCCCCGAGGGTCACGGGTCATTTTCTTCATCAATTTCCCTTAAATGTCCCCACATTTGCCCCAGTCAGCCCGGGGTCCCCCCCCCCTCGGGGAAGCCGATGACACACGCATAATAAGGGCCCTAGTATCTAATAATCACGATACTCCGTAAAATAGGAAATCAGTTAGGGTGCCTGTGTCCCATGTGGACCCATAAGCCAAAGCGAGCGGAGATTCGTTCGAGCGAAAGAAAAAGCCATTCGCAGAATGGAGGAGTTATGGCTGGCTGCATATAATGGCGAGTTGAATAAAGTGAAAGAGTTGATTGATGGTGGAGCAGACATAGAAGAGTGAGCAATCTTGGGTGGAATGGGCAATCTCGGGTGGAGTGAGCAATCTTGGGTGGAGTGGGCAAACATGGGTGGAGTGGGCAATCTTGGGTGGAATGGGCAATCTTGGGTAGAATGGGCAATCTTGGGTGGAGTGGGCAAACATGGGTGGAGTGGGCAAACATGGGTGGAGTGGGCAATCTTGGGTGGAATGGGCAATCTCGGGTGGAGTGAGCAATCTTGGGTGGAGTGGGCAAGACGGTGTCACATTAGCCACGAAGTGCACAGAGTTGCCTGTGGAGTAGGCTAAAGGTTATTGTCCCATTTGAGGCAGCACTTCACTTGCGATATATAGTAACTTCTAGTATCTAATAATCACGACACTCCGTAAAATAGGAAGTCAGTTAGGGTGCCTGTGTCTCATGTGGACCCATAAGCCAAAGCGAGCGGAGATTCGTTCGAGCGAAAGAAAAAGCCATTCGCAGAATCAGAGGAGGCCAGACAAGTGTCATGTGATTGTCACGTGATGCTGTCGACCAATGAAATGGCTTCATTTTCTCATCGTTTGATCGGCTGAAATTTTTGCATTGGACTTAGAATACCGAATATTACGCTATTGTCATTCATTTTTTTCTTTAAAGAAGCAGCGATATCGTTTGATATATTGTTGGACTATCCATATCTGCAGGATTTTGCAAGGTAACTGTATTTTTTCTACTTTGTTTTGATCGTTTATGTAGGTCGTGTCTCGCAAAGCGAAGACCCCACTTCCGGTTTGTCAACAATCTTCAAAGCAAAAAATCTCGAATTCCAACGGTTCGAATTCTCTAATTTTAGCGAAATAAGTTGAAGAAATGTCTAATGTTTGATTCTATCCGGACGACCCCCGGGGACCTCTCAACCGTTTTCGAGATATTCGCCGTTGAACCGACCATGGTATTTCGCTTTTTCTAAGATGGCGCCTAATAATTTAAGAGAGCCTTTCGCCAACTAAAGCTTGTTTTTTTTTCACGAATTTTGGAAGTTTCCTAATATTTCGAGCTTTATTCTTTAGAGTAAGTGTAGAATGAGTGGTGGACAATTATTAAAGAGTAAAATTTTGTATTTGTCTGTTTTTATGGTCCAAAACGCTTGACCTCGCTGTATAAAAACACCATTCAGGTGCATATCAAGCCTATACATACATACATTCTGTAAATATTATTACAGAATGTACTGAACTTTCTTAAAGATCTGTTATATATGTATACAGGCCTGATATGTATAGATATCTTTTTATATAATAAATAACATTGTGTTCCATGACAGCAGTATGATTATTAAAATTGATGTGTGGATTATTTGTAGTTTATTGTTGGTCATTGTTATTGTGAATAATATATTTTATTATCCCTTTTGCCCCAGTTGTCCATTTCAACTGAGTCAGTGATGTAGGAAGCAAGCTGATGGGGTGGGGGACTGTGTACACTTTCAAAAGTACCTTGTTTCAGGGCAGAGCTTCAAAACGACCCTTGAGGCACATGTCTTCTGATAAAGGGCTTTTTTGTTGCAAAAGGGGGACTTTAACCAAGTGTGTGTGTGTGTGTGTGGGGGGGGGGGGGGGGGGGGGGGGGGGGCATGTGCCCTTGTGTCCACCCCTTGGTTTGTACACCCACGAAGTGAATACAATAGTCAGGCATTGGCTGTACAGTCAACTTTTAAGACATGAAAGGGTTAATAATTCCATCGCACTTCCTATTTTTTTACAGGAAGTGAAGAGATACAGTACAGATGTCAGTGTTGGAATAACTTACTTTGGCAGTGTTCAGACTTAGTTGCCCGTGCCCATGCAGTGCCCAGGCACAAGCACCAATCTGAACAGGATCTTTATGATGATAAATTGATGGATTCTCTTTTGCCAAATAACATTCAAATGTGTAGTTTGAAGTTTTACATGTTGTCAGTTGTATAATTACATAACAATGCAAAATTGTGGACATAACTAATAAAATTTTAACACAGAGGTATTATCTCACATAGTATTATACAATTCAAATGCTGTGTCTCAAAGCCTAAATAAATGCCTGGATATTATTCATCCCTTTGCCTTTGAGTGCTACTGCATGTGTACATATTACTGGATTGGGGGACTGGGGAGAGGGCTGAGAAGTAACGCCTGCAGTGGAGCTCTTTGGTTTTGTGAAACCCGTTCGCTGACGAACGGGATTTTAATTATTGATTACGCCGAATGTGATTCGCTTAGCGCCCATAATCTGTCAATCAAGAAGGTTTAGTAAGTAAAATTAATAATTTCAATTCTAATTTTCAAACAAAGTTGAAACGATTTATATCAAAGGAAATATCTAAACAGCACTTGCAGGCTTTTGCGATTTGATCAAATGAAAATGCTGAGTGTCAGCCTCCTCGACTCCCATACCATTCAACCGTAAGTTCTATATTTAAAACCTCCATGCAAGAGTTTGGAATATATCTTAATAATATATAGGAAGTTCCTGAATTTGATTTTGAAAGCGAACACCGTGAGACGCTTTGCTTTCATATGTCACAGTCAGTCATAAAATGTCTGAAAATATTTGCGAGCGAACACCGTGGGACGCCGCAGACATTTCCGTTCAATAATGGTATACCTTTCACTCAACTGTTTTATTTTGGTAAACACTCGCTGTCATTACTGTTCTCTTGATGAATATTCGTTGCCATTGATAGAAACAGGGTTACTCTACCATTCACACCTAATTTTATAAATTTTCAGGCCACAGTTTGAGAAATATTTGTGAGCAGATACCGTGGGACGCCGCAGACATTTCCGTTGAATAATCACTACTATTTATATACCTTTCACAACTGTTTTATTTCGGTAAACACTCGCTGTCATTACTGTTTTTTTCATGAATATTCGTTGCCATTGATAGAAACAGGATTACTCTACCATTCACACCTAATTTCATACATTTCCAGTCCACAGTTTTAGAAATATTTGTCAGCAGACACCCGGTCGGACACTGCAGACATATTCCGTTAATATTAATTTATCCCTTCCACAGATTTGCGACCAACTCTCAGTCTTTTAACTCCCTTGTACTATAATTGTTTTTTATACAAAGAGAATTATTGAAATAATAATTTACGCGAAATGTTACTGAATTAAATGCCATGGATTTTGAAATCTTACAATTAATACAAACAGTTAATTTAGGCTTAGGCTTCAGACATTGGCCGCTCGAGATCATATTTCATTTGGTGTTTGACAAAACTAAAGAGCTCCACTGCAGGCGTTACTTCTCAGCCCTCTCCCCAGTCCCCCAGTCCCCCAATCCAGTAACGCCTGGCTACGCAGGCTAACAATGCCCCTGATTGAATACTTGTATCAGTGTCAGTACAGTAGTGCTTTAGAAGCAACCAAGATCAATATTGAGCAACATTTTAATTCTATTCAAGTTCCTTATTTACATATACGGTATATTTAGGATACAGGAAATACACTTTATTTGCTAAAATAGAATATTTGACCAGTTATACCAAGTTTATCAATAGATTCTGGAGACAATTAAATAAATTATCTCGATTTCGGATTTTGAATTCACCTTAATACAAAGAAAAATACAAGATAGTTATTGAATAAAAAAGTTTAGGCAAGCTTTACTCACAATTTTATAAAATTTGGGATACAAGAATAAAGTTAAGTATGAAGGAAGAGGGAAATCATAAACCACTAAACAACAAATAATGTTGATTTCTCATATCTCACCTCGCGCTTTTCTCCAGTTGTAACGAATCACACGTTGCACCGCACAACCAAATCCTTCTTTGTTGTAAATATCTAATTCATTTCTGATTTGTTACATTATTTGTAATATAAAATGCGTCGAATCCGAAGGATTGAGTGGTTCCTTGAAAACTAATATCTTAAATGCCCATCCGCCATTGTCAAGAATATACGCCAAATAAAGCACAATCTGATCATATTAATTGTCTATGATCGTCACGAATTGTTCTCGCATTTTCCTGACCATCAGATTTATCAATTCTGGATCAACTGTGACGAGTTTTCAAAAGGTTTCGCGCATCTATAGTCCACCGGGCAGAGTTCATTCCTCGTCTGCGGTCAGATGCAAATGAATCAATAATTTATCAATTTTAGTGTTAGGACCATGATGCTTTGCGGCACTTGTCCAACCTCCTCTGTCGCAGAATGGAGTTATGGCGGGCTGCAGATCGTGGCGAGTTGAGTAAAGTGAAAGAGTTAATTGCTGGTGGAGCAGACATAGAAGAAAAGAGAGGATACTTGAAAGGAACTCCTCTACACTACGCAGCTATTGGAGGTAACTAGAAATGCTCAAATATTGATTGATCACAAATCAGAAGTCAAAGCAGTAAACGAAAACATAATAATATTCCTTTATTTCGCATTCTTTTTAGAACACATCGATATAGTTGATTATCTTATTAAAAACGGAGCCGATGTTCATTGTAAAGACCAACACGGTTCCTCTCCTCTTCATCGTGCCAGTTGGTGCGGTCATTTGAAGTAGTGAAGCTTCTTATTATTAAAGGAAGTTATATCACTTCTAGAGACAATGTTGGCGATAATGCACTTCATCGTGCATGCTGTGGAGGCGAGTGTGGAGGACATCCAGCAGTGGTCGACTATCTTCCGCAGCATGGTGCTGACATAGATTCTCGAAACCAACGTGGTTACTCACCTTTTCATGTTGCATGCCTTGCTAACGAATTTCATGTGGTGGAGTACTTGATCAGCAAAGGTTGCGACATTACAGCCACAACTGGAGATGGCAGGTCTGGTCTCCAAATAGCTGGTGAGTACTCTTTATGAACATTGTTGCATTATTCTCACTATATTGGATAAATTTTAAAACAATTAGCATTTTTTCTTTGGCTAGACCAATTTGAGACACACATTTTTTCTCAGGGCTTAGTTGCTGTGTCAGTTGGTTGAGAAAAGAATGAAAATAGAAAGTCAGTCTTTTTTATAAATTAAGATAACTCAAACTGGCCAGAGGCAGACAATGTGTAAACTAACAGGGTAAAAAGTTTCTTTTTTTTTATTATTATTAAATCTTTAATTTATACTGATAAAAACTGGTCAGTCAATCAATAGATTGACTGGTATTAATCGGTGACAAGTTTCTCTTTTTTCTTGTCTCTTTTGAGTCATCTTAGTTTAATTAATTAATGAAATACAGCATGTATACTTACACTTGTTTATTGACATTGAGAAAAAACATTGGACATTATAGGAGGGGGGTACTCCCATATACTGGTATTAGGGACCTTAAGATCTACGACGGCAACTTCGAGGACGACGTCCTTCAAACAAAAGCATTCTTCTTGCAAAACAAAGATAATGAATAATTTCTAGTCCCAAGAGTAATCTGAACACCGTCCTCGCTCTGTATACAATGCCACTCAGAGCATTTTCACATCTTCAGGACGACGTTGACTCGTGGGGTGATGAGAACTGTTGGCTGAGATTGCCTTAACACACAGACACTGCAACCATTTTAACACTTTGAAAATTATAAAACAAGTTTCAAGTATTGAATACAGTAGTCAGTTAACCGTGACTTCTTTTTAATGCTAAAATTTGAATTGGTTTTTAACCGCCGTCATCGTCCTAGCATCTTAAGGTCCCTATTGGCTATACAGGGACATGTCACTTGAAAGGCTATGGTTTTTGCTATTTTTAATTTGTTTATTTACATAGTTCACCAATAGACAATTTGCTAGTATTAGCTATGTATTCAATACTTCAAATATGTTTGTATTTTATATCAACGCTTGTCATCCTATTAATGGTTTATGTGTTTGAAAATGTTAGTGTTCCTTCTTTGAGTTCCAAATTGGTTTGCCATTTTGATTGACTTCTTTGCAAATTTGAAAAAGTTCCTTGCAAATCACCAATGGTATTTGTAATATTCCTATTTGCTAATGAAGTTCCTAACTTCCTGTTTAAAATTCCTAAGTGACTGTTGAAAGTTCCTAGCTTTCTAACTTCCTGTTTTGTGTAGTACTGTCTTTTACTGTGTTTACGCTTTTAAAAGGTTGTTCAAAAATATATAAATGACATGTGAAGACTATACTTATAATTTCTTGTTCAAAGAAACTAATCCAAAACTCAAACATATTCTACTTGGTTTGATAAGATGTTAAGTTTGAATCACCACCACACCCCCAACTAATGAGACCTAAGCCAAGATGCCTGATTTTAAAATTAGCCATTATCACATTGCTAATGCTAGCAAATTGTTTACTTTAATGGCAAACTATGTAAATAAATACATAAAAAAAAGCAAAAACCATAGCATTTTAAGTGGCATGTCCCTGTACAGCTAATCCAGATACACTAGAAAATCGGAGGCTCTGGTTAGATACAAACGTTTGAAGCATGTGATTGGCTGGATGAAAGTCATTGTCTAAAATAGGAAATGGGCAAATATATTTTCAACTGTCAAACAATGCTGTGAATAGAGTGACGATTATCACTCCGGTAACACCAAAAAAGTCTATAAATAAGGCCAACAAAGTAGGATTCCTAAAGCGAGTTGGAACTGTGATAAGTTTTATCATTTAACCCTTTTACTCCCAACTTTCCAGGAGCTCTCCCATTGACGAGTAAAATTGTCTGGCATTAGACACAGTAAAATAATAAAGTACCGAAAATTCTGTATTTGGGAGTGAAAGCGTTAACTTTCAAAATCGAACGATTTTAGACATAGCGTGACTCTTTGTCAGTGATGCCAAATGTTCATCAACAACCTACCTTTGAATAAACTAAGCTTTTGAATACAATTTTAGTAAGTCAATTGTGCTATTTTGACCAGTGGGAAGAACAGTAAACACCAAACCCTTTGGACATCATAATAAGGCAACTTTTTTTTAAATAATAATAGTGCATCTCGCTTGTTTCACTATATTATGTTCATGCTTGCATCCAGGGTGATGTGATATTAACATTCAATGACTCAATGTCCTAGAATCTAGGACATCTGGTTTTCATCTGACCAGGGCCTCTGATTGTTCAGTGTACTGAGGATGCCCTGGGAATGAGGATGGCAGGGCTCGCAAAATCGCCTGCCCGACGTCCCGGGGCAACCAAAAATGTGTGTCAGGCAACTAAAATCTCTTGACTAATGTCCCGACGGGCAACCACACTTTTGAGTTTTGATCACTTTTAAAATTCTTGTAATCTCTTGTTGTTTCGTCATTGGGTGTTAATAAAGCTGTGTGAAAAGATGATTTGTCAAAATGTATTGAAAGTGAACGAAATATTGATGATAATAATAAAATATTTACAGTAACTCAGCGAAGATAGCGATTGGATACCTTTTTGTACGATTTCAGAACATTTCGCTAAAATTGTCCAGATTATTTACTTGTTAACTGCAGAATATGCGTTGTTTGGAGGTAGGTGCCGTTGGTGACCAGGCTAGTCAGCAATCTAGCCTTGTTAGCAAGCAAAGTAACTGTAAGCAATTGGGCCATGAGCAAATAGCCAGCAAACTAAGCAATAGCGATTAGGGTAATCAGAGAAGCAATAGGCGTTTGCCATGACAACTCTGCCAAGGCAGACCACCAAGACGGTCAGTCCCTTCAAGCGCACGACAAGTTGTGCGCCTGAAGAGGAAGTGCCTTGGCAGATTGCCATGGCACTATCTCCAACAACTGACCGCTGTCCAACGGGCCACAGGGTACCGGCACCTACCACAACTCAGCAGACACGCGAAGAAGACAGACGAAGGAACAACCTCGAACTACTAATCACATTTATTAAATCGCACTTAGCAAATTATTTTTGCTATGTTAGATAACAAAGTGCGAGGAGTCCGTATATAAGATAAGTAGGCGGTGCTGGTCCACCGTCCCAAAGTTTGGATCAGGTGCTTTGGGACCCCCGCTAAAGCCGCCGACGTAGCCGCACCAATTCGAAAACTGTGGCTCCTAAAATGACCGGTAATACCAGCTGCCTCTAACAACTTGCGTAGACGCTCCGTGAAGAAAGCACGTGTAAGTGGGAGACCATTAGATCGGATAAATAGAGAACCAGAGGCACGACCACGACGATCCGGGTAATTTAACATGGCTTCGACGGGGCATAACGGTGGGTGACCTATCCCAAGTGTAATGACACAACCTTGGCGAAACGGGTCGGTTTTTGACACTTGGAGTCGGACTTGGATACACGCCGGGTTATCTTACGTGCTATTTACTCTCGCCTCGATTCTGCGGTATACGACGATATTTTATTCTGGGCTGCTTGTTGCTTGGCGTATTTCGGCTTTCTATGATCGTCAGAGTTTACCCTGCCTAGTGGCGCCAGCTTCTCTTCAGCTCTTTATCTCTCCGTGAATGACATTACCGTTGACCGTGTTTATATTCGGTGTGATAGGCAAACGTTTATCAGGCGAAGTGCCCTTGCACCGCTTAATACCTTTAATAACGCGTTGTAGACGAAGGCAATATTTCAAAGGATCACCAAAAGCTTGTTCAATATGCAGAGCTCGGACTGCAGAGAGATAGACTTTGATCGTAGCAGGTTTTACATCCGCGGCCAACCACGTAGCATAAGACACAGCGTCCATTCGGTAGCTGGGAGCCGTTAGTGTTTACTCGATTGGTAGCACGGCAGAAATGTAAAAGCGACCGTTGGGCAGACGAGTACGTCCTGTGGGTCGACGACGCCAAGCCGTGTTTCATGTAATTTTGACATTGTAGTTCTAAAGCGCGGGATCCAGTCGGTCCAAGAGCCAGTCCGGAATTGGGATTGGCAATGGAGCACAGTCGGGTGCGAGTTGGTGGAACGCCTGCCAATTAAAACGGGAAAGTGCGTCAGCAACGAGATTGTCTACGCCAGGGATATGTTGAGCCTCAAAAGTAAAGTTGAAGCGAGCGGCTACCCCAAGGAGGGAACGCAAGAGGTGCATGCTATGATAATCCCTCGAGGTGCGGGAATTCAGGATATAAACAACGGACAATTATCCAGATGAAAGCAAACGCGTAGAAGAGCCCACTGAGAACCCCACAAATGAGCGGCTATCAGAACAGGAAAAAACTCTTTATAGGCGATGGACAGTGGGACCTGAGATGGTAACCACTTGTGATTAAACCACTGCTGCTGATACACAGCACCGTAACCGATAGATCCGGCCGCGTCCGAGGTAACATGTAGATCAGCCAATGGAACGAGCCCTGGGAGGAGGAGGAAATTGATACCATTCCATTCCTCAACAAAATCACACCACCACTGATGCTCAAGCCGAAATTCTACGTTAAGACGAATCGGATGATTACGACTGCGGAAAGCGCAAAGCAAATTGATCACACGGCGTAGAAAGGTACGTCCCAGCCAAACAACTAAGCACGCGTGGTGGAGTTTCCCGATTAGGGATTCTAGCTGCGTCCTCGTGCACCATTTCCGCTGCCTCCATTCAACGAGGAGTTGTTTGAGAGCCGCAAGTTTGGCCCCAGGTAGGCGAGCGATCTGGTGGACAGAATCAAACTCGATGCCGAGAACAATTAGACACGTGGTGGGATCTACGGATTTACCGGGGTGTAAGGTAAACCTAAATTCTTACAGACCGATGAAGCAACTGCTAAATTACGAGCACAGAGGGGCGACTGCGGAGGACCGGCAGTTATGAAATCATCAAGATAATGCAAAAGATCAGGAATAGCGTAGTTGCAGTGCAATATCCATTCGACAAGATCAGCCACCGAATTGAAGATAAAGGGGGCCGAACGTAAGCCAAACGGTAAGGTGAGATCAACGTAAAATTTGCCTCGCCATTTCATGCCAAGCAAATGCCGGTGGGAAGGTAGCACAGCTACATTCCGATAAGAACTTTGAACGTCGAACTTGGCCATGAAAGCCCCCCGACCAAGTGCCGAAACATCGTCACGACTACATCGTCGAACTTAATGTACTGAAGAGAAAACAGTTCCGGATCAATACCATCATGAACACTAACCCATGTGGAGATGAAAGATCCAAAATCAACCGCGACTTCCCGGTTGACCAACTTCCGGAATAACACCGAAACCGCTAACGTATAATTCCGCAACTGGAGGATTATGAAACGGACCTGCGACCCGGCGAAAGGCGGCTTCATTATTTAAATAGGCATCCACAATCTCAGGGTGCACATAGGCTGAAGCTTTGTTCTTACGTGCTGAAGTCAGTGGAAACGAGGCGTTGAACCCAATATCAAACCACGAGCAATGCCGTTGAGAACATAATCCACCTTGAAGCGGTCCGGATGTAATTGGAGCTTGGTAGTAAACTGTTGCAAATTAAGTGGGGAAACCCGCGAACCGGCATAATTATGGTCAGCGGCGACCATGTACCCCGCGCGTGACAAACAGGTAAGTCCTGACTGTGCGGAAGAAGCTTGTATCTGTTGTTTATACGGAGATTAAAACTAACTTTAGCCATTCAAGTAATCATTCTTGACGTGTTCGACGTGGGAACATAAGCAATGGAAAGGTGCTACCATGCGACTAAGAGTATAAGCTATATGGCTAAACTGGTATCTGAATTACCGGTTGCAACTTGCCGAGAATTGGCAAGAATTCGGATGCTAAGCCAGAGGCTAACCATAATGACTAGAAACCGCATTAATCGAACGAACGGCGCACACCTTAAAGATAACCTATATTACATTACCCCCCAACATGCAGCTACCCTAGGGCTCCCCTCCCCCATCTAACTATCCGCGATCCCGAATGTGATAACAAAGTGCCGACGACAGAAAGTCTGCGAGCAAGCCAATTAGAAAGATCAGACCGGACTAATTCAACCAACCCTCCAAATATGGAGTTGTTTACGAGCTAGGTAATAACCCGACAGGGGGGGAGTTTAGCAAGCAATAGCCCAAGAACAGGCGACAGCTAAGTAACCGTTTAAAATAACAAGAACCCCGGCAAATCGAGCTAAAGGACAACACAAGCGGTAGATTAAACGGTATAATCATGGCCTGCGAACCCAGGCCTTGCAACAGGCAATACGGAATAACGTGAATCCAGCTTCAACTATCGCAGGGTCTGGAAGACGAGCCAAGCCAGGAATAGAATAACTGAGCTAAAAAGCGAAGTCCGAACACCCGTACCAGTGCCATAGGCATAGCAGCAATCTGAACCGAAGCTGAGCTAGAATTGTGATGATAACACGAGCAACCGCCATCGCAACGGACATATATAAGCTATAATTCACAAAATACGTTAATTCATGCAAACTAGAATAAGAACACACACAACTGTAGTAATGAACACTTATCACAATGTCACCGAACAGGGTAGACCTTCAGAAACTGTAACACAGTCATAAAATCACAGAACATGCAACTGATGCAGACTAAAGTAACCCATGTATTAACGTTATCGAATCAAGGTGTGAAGAACTAAGCGACCGCTAAAACATGTCAACACAAACGCGAACCAACAACACTCGGAGAGTTGTACGCAGTACCGTACACTAACTAAAGACTAATGTAGGATAAACCGTTAATTAATTACAACAGTACAACCCACAATAACAAAAACATGTCGAAGGTCAAACACGAGCATAAGTCAAAGAAGCGACTCACAACCATAGTCAATACAATCTAAAAACGCCGCTACTTACTCGGGACAAAGGCATGAAGACTCGGCTGCGATGTAACCGTGCATTCAACTGATCGGTGTGGTCCTAAACATCTAGAGCATGAATGCTTAAACCGACACAACGCCGTGGGCGCCACACAGTGTCCTCTGTTCCAAGACAAGTGCATATAACCGAAGAATCAAGGGTCCAGGCCAGGCAATATGTAGATAAAATCGAACGACCTGACTCACCTGGTAATTTCCTATATTAGGGCGTCCAACGACTTGACAAAAACTTTTGGCCTTTCGAACTTGTACGCAGAGCGGAACAGTACCGAGATCTGAACAGCTAGCATGCTACGAGTTGGTCAAACATACAAACGCTTAGCCCATAAACACAAGCAGATTGAACAGCGCCGAGAGCCAGAATAAACAGTCTCCTTCGATAAGGCGATAGCTCAAAAACGCAACGAACAAGCTGTTGGGGAACTGCAAAAAATAGGACCAAGTAGTGGTCTGTGTACAACAAAATTCCCCGGTAATAACTGTGGAGAGAACAAACAGCTGAACAAGCCACGTAAATGAAGACAAGCAAGCTAGCGGCAAAAACAGCAGCGTATAAATTGCAGCAATCGATGAGACGCGACAAAACTGATAATTAAGCACAAACGTGGTAATAATGAGCCACAGCTAAAAACGTCTGAAAGCTAAGCTACATTGTGTAAACCGGCACAAACCGGACGGATCAGTGAAGAGCCAGTTGAGCCAAATTCTAAGGCAGCATATCAAGCGACGAAGCACGGCCAACAAAGGGCAAGGAAACCCTAGTTTCAGAGCACAAGCTGAGCAAGACGCTACTTGCAGCAAGCAACAGACGCTCAATGAATCTCGAATGCGCGGGAAACCCTTTAACGTAGTGACGTAAGGGACTCCCCTAATAAGGGGAACCGCAGGCCAACTACATCAGCAGTTAACTTCGCTTAAATATATATACCTATATTTAACCACATATTGCGAGTTTTTCGCAAAGGGGTAAAAAAGCGCCACGCCAGTTCATTTTTCATCTAATTTAGGGTGGGCAAGTAAGAAATGGCCTCGGGCAACCAAATTTTTAGTTTTGCCTGCCCCAAGGGCTACCACTTTTTTCAGAATTTTGCTAGCCCTGAAGGATGGGAGTACCCCCCCCCCCCCCTAAGCAATACCCAATGTTTTTCTCAGTGCCAATAAACAAGTGTATGCATGTAGTTCATTTATTAATACAACTATTGATACGATGACAAGCCTGACATAAAATATAAACAGATTTTGGAGTCTCCAAATATAAAATAACGTACATGTACATTGTATATAATTCACTCTTTTGGTGTGGAACAGGGTCTGTTTTTGTCTTAAACTAATCATTTGAGATTACTGTAGACCTTTGTGAGTTGAAAATTGTCAATTTTGTTCTTTACATGTAAATGTAACAGTACAAGATCTTTCGTGTGGTGAAGTATCTTTACTTTTTTCTTAATCTTTAGCTATAAAAACAGCATTCTTTTTTGTGCTGGAAGTAAATTACATTTAAAACATTGGTTATTTCAAGCACATTTTTTCTGTGAACCACGCCGAAGGTATGCCATTTGGTAATAATGTTTCCCTCAAGTTCGTTGACTCTCGAAGAGAACTTTGTGGTGTTTGAACTTTCGTACGCGAACTTGCTTTACTTTGGTCTTTTTAATCTGTCTAGGTGTCAGTGGCTCAAGGAAGGGGGGTTAAACCCCCTGAACCCCCCCTGGATCCGCCACTGAGTTGGGAATCTATTTGTTAATTACATATAATTTTAACATTTTAATTTTATTGACGTTATTGTTTTGCTTTTTAGAGGAACGGGGTGGCAAGAATAGTGATGTTGTGAAATACCTGAGGACAAAGTTGCAAGAAATACAAGGTAATATTAGATATTAATAATTACAGATAGCTCACCAACTACATTTTAAAGGGACCATGACTCTGTTGTTTTGAAATTTAGTAAAACATGTTGATATTGACATCGTTGTTGTGTTGTGTTTGTTGTTTTGACGAAAAGTAAAAAAATTGACAGCAAGAGAGCATAATTAAAGGTTAGAGCAGGAATGTATAGTAATGGTCTAGTTCTATTCTAATTTTTAGTGCAAAGTTTCTGCGAAACTTTGCAGTATTGTGATGGTGGCGAAAATTCACACCATACATACTGTACATACATGTAGATAGATACGTAGATAGATAGATAGATAGATAGATAGATAGATAGATAGATAGATAGATAGATAGTGTAAACCTTCCCGGGGGGCAAGACTTTTAAGCTTGTTGATATCTATATATCGAGAATGAAAAAAACGAAAGGAGTACTCCCCCGGATATGGTAGAATGGCACTGCGCACGCGCGGTTTTGTTTACGAAGGGGAGAATGGCAGAATATGGCGGCGAAATGTAAAGGAGCGGTCAATATTCTTTTCGAAACAAGGACTATGTAGGCTTAACTGCATAATTAAATATAACCTGGACGAACGGATTTATTGTCTGTCTTGCGACGAATACGACGCGAATAAAGATTAGAAGCTTTTCATTCAGCAGTAGTGAGCTTATGGTCTGGCATGTACTTGTGAGGTAGGTAAACTCGGTTTGCAGACTGTTTCGTGAAATTCGTGTTTATTATATATCACACGAGTGGTGTTTGTGTAGTTTTACACGTCAGATCAATAACAAATTCCGTATACTAGAATCTTTCCATTTAGACAACTTTTCATAAACAACTTTACGGAGAACGCTGTCGCGGCGCATAATTATATTAAGCATGAATGTAAATATCGTCGTTCTATTCATAATGCATAGACTCAGCGTCGTCGTGCTTGAGTTGCGCCGTAGATATGTGATTTACTATTTACTTGCCTTAGAGTTTTTAAACCTCTAAAAGTATTAATTATTAAAAGCATCTCTGCATCTGCTTATGATTTGAAGACTGAAGTGTTATGGTAGCTACTATAAATTAGAAATCTCATATCTTGCCAGACCTCAGTAAACTTTCGCTATGTATAGTTCCCGGTCGATTTTAGGCGTTTTCGTCTCGATCGACTGGTCGTTGCGAGATAGGTATGTTAATATCGAAATTCAGTTAACTGGAAAACAGTACTCAATATAACAGTGGACGCAAAGACGTCAGTATTCATGTTTGTCTGAGTCGATAATTTACTCTTTGCATTCTTGAAAATCAATCATAAAATCAATCAGAATCAATCAGAATCAATCAGAAAATCAATCAGGAGATCAATAAAAAAATCAGAAAATCAATCAGGAGATCAATCAGAAAATCAATCAGGAGATCAATCAGAAAATAAGAAAATCAATCAGAAAATCAATTAGGAAATTAGAAAATTAATCAGAAAATTAATCGGAAAATCAATCAGAAAATCAGGCAAGAGAAACTGACTCTTTAGCAATCCTTCAAGATTCAATTTTGGCTTAGTCCGTGAAGTTTGCTATGGAACCAGTATTCTGCCAGGGATTCAGGGCTGACAGCTCCGTACTTGACTAGAAAGAAACCTTGCACTATCCCAGTCCTTGGCTTGGGATCTAGTTCTTAATAGCTTCAGTGGTAAAGTTTTTTCGTTTAGTTTCGCTGTACAAGCTGTCGTAAGTTTAACTCAGAGAAAAACTCTGCGCTTCTGGGGACTGGGGCGGAGAACGGAGAGAAAAAGAAGGGCCTGACACAAATCTATTCATAGGCCCGTGTTTTTCGTCCAGAATCTGGGCGAAACCCTGATTGGTTGAGAGACAAAAGCCGGAAATACATCAACTGAAATTAAGTAATTAACTGATTCGAAAATCGAAAGTTTTTCGTGGGAATTGCCGAGAAGCCGCCCAGACTCCGACTAGAAAGTTTGTGTTTTCTCAAATTTACTGGCGTTAGCGTTTTTGCCATTTTCATGGACAAGACCGATTAAAGAAGCTGAAGAAGGAACCTCCGCGTTTTGCCCGTAATACTATGCGTGAAGGAAGAACAAGAACTGTGCAATGTGTATTGAAAGCCAGCCTAGCTGTCAAAACAACTGCTGTCTTGTCGTCTGACTACGGGAAGAAACAATTGCGCTTGAAAGTGCATTCTGATCGGAAAAGCGAACGCAGTGTCCGTAATTTATAGTCTACTGGAACTTATACGCAAGTGCTGTACGTATAAAGTCTGAATACAAACCACATCAAGGCCGCTTTGCGGCCTTTGCTTGAATGTCTGAATCTGAACTGAAACGCTGAGACAAATTATTATCTCGTCGCCAAGCTAAAGCAGTTGTTGAAATGGGGTGAAACATCAGAACGTTTGGTGAAAACATTTAAAATGTTGTGGCTATTCGGAAAATCGGAATTGCCGTTGTGCATTTAATTAAAATATCTGGGAATATATTTGAGAATTGTTGTAATCAAATATTAAAATATTTGGTGGTTCCCGAATCCCGATCGTATAAATAGTTTCCCTAATTGCAAATTGCTTGTTCATTGCAGTATACAATACTAGATTTTACTTCGGCATTGCCACTTCGAAAGATTACTTAAAAACTGAATAACGGTTTGAACATGTTTATGCACAAGCAATGAATTTTTTGAGGTCCGATCTGGTTAGATGTTAATTTGTTCGGTGAAGCTTTTTATAGACACACGCAATACAAAACAGGAAGTGATTTTTATTGGCTATGGCGCGTCACATGAATAGGTGGTGGAGGAGAAGAATCAATGATTTGTGTCAGTCTCTCTTTCAAAGAGAGACTGATACTCAGGTTAGACGGGACTCGAACCCACAACCTTCCGAATGCCAGCCGGACGCTCTCGCCATTGAGCCACTGGAACTCAGATGATAGACCGAGGTTGTTTTTCGATATTTATACCTTGGAACGAGTCCAACCGTACGTGTGTCACAAGTTCTTGTTGCGCTACAAGTCGCTTTGTGTCGGTTTATTTCCTGAGTAAATGTTTTTCTATGTTATTAGTGTTTTCAGCCTGAAGTTGGTAAAGGATTTTTTTCGTTTGTTTTTGCTGTACAAGTTGGTAAAGTTTTTTCGTTTGTTTCTGAGCTCCTGACGGGACTCGATCCCACAACCTTCAAGGTATAAATATCGAAAAACAACCTCGGTCTACCATCCGAGTTCCAGTGGCTCAATGGTGAGAGCGGTCGGCTGGCATTCGTAAGGTTGTGGGTTCTAGTCCCATCTTGAGCTCAGAGTTTTTCTCTGAGTTGAACTTACGACAGCTTGTACAGCAAAAACAAATGAAAAACTTTACCAACTTCAAGCTGAAAACACTACTAACATAGAAAAACTTCAGTGGTGTTTCCAATCTAAAGGACGTAGCGCGTGCGCATTACCTGTACGTACGCACATTTGCGACAAGAATATGTCAATAATTTTCTGTTTCAACGATTTTTCTACGATTCGTCTAGACAGATGTCGTGATCCGATTACACAAACTTTAATTCAAAGTGGTTTTACTATTTCTATATTTTACTAGAAACACATAAACGCAACAACCCCTCGCCCGCTTTTAATACGTTAAATATACATAAATACACTCCCCCCCCCCCCTCCCCCCAATTAAAATAAGCACCACCTGGCTTCCTTTACATCCTGTTTTATCACTTTTATGAATGTAGTTTTTCTATTATTGACCAATGTCCAAAGCAATGTTTTATTCCAAAATAATAATAAAGCAGTGGCTGAGGAAAAACTTATGTCAAGACCTATAATAGCACCAGAAACTGATAGCAAAAACAAACAATAATTTATACAGACGCTTATATCAAGGTGCCTATTAAACTGTTTGAATATGATTCCTCATGTTCCAAATATAATGTTGAACCTCAAAGAAAAACATCAGAACAGAAAAAAACGTAGGTAACAGCCTGAAAACTACAGGTATAAGAGAGGAAAAACTAACCATGCAGGGAAGAACTATAATGCAAAGTTTCACTCGAACCATGGAAAAAACGCCTGGGAAAATGTATATTATTTGACAAGATTTCTGCTGTTTTAACTGAGTTTAATACTGAAAAGGTTTTGGATATATACCGATTCTAATCAGCTAAAGAAAGCTGGTAAGTTAAGTACGAATCACTGCTTACCGTTAAATTTTCTTTTGGCTCTGCTCAGATGCTGCAAACACTGCCATACGGGCTACGGCGTTTGGTTTCCGTGGTTTTCTCGTCCTGTTCTTAGCAAAAAACAATCAATTCTCTTCAAAATGTGAAAAGCTGTTTGTGTTGATGTTCCTTTCAATCACTGTTCTCTCTCGAGCCAAGATAGATCAGTGCATTTCTTTTTCGCGTGTAATTTCGCGTGTAAAGTGGATTGCACGCACGTCGAGATTAGCACCCTCACCGGGCTCCGGGCCTTCGGCCCTCCGCCCGGCTAGGGGATTATCATTTTTATGCCATTCTTTCCTGGTAGTCCTAATGCAAAGCGCTAAAAACCCGTGTCCGGGGTTTTTCGATATTCCATTCTAGTGGAAAGTTATACAACATTTTGTAAATTGACAGAAAAAAGCTTGAAGTACAAAGACGATTTTATTCAGCACAGGGAGACTGGTCCAGGCCTCAAAGTGTTAAAAGTTTAGCACGGCACTTTAACGTGGTCCAAAAAGTGTTTTTGAAAGAAAATTCGCCTCTGCAGATATACGGTGACCTTAAGTTAGTTTTAGGTCGGCTGTAGCCAATCATTAAACGATACTCACGACACGTGACACCTACTGTAGGTGTATTAAGAGAAGGTTTTATTACTATCGTGGCCATGGAAGTGTTCTTGAAATACTGTTTGCTTTGAATTTGATTGGTGTCTGACTAATAATCTTACAGCACAGACAAAAAGTTAGTCACGCTCGGCAAACGTGTTCTGATCGCGTTTTGCGTTTGAAATCGTGCTTAAGCCCGGTATGCACGTGCGATTTCTTTCTCGCGCAGGTAACGCAACGGGTCAAATATTATTGCGTTGCCGGTGCGAGAGAAGTGGCTACACGTGTGGTAATTTTATGATGGTGTCGCAACAGTTAGTTGAAAAAAAGGAGAACTACGGATACTTAAGACCATGACGTGTCGAAGAACGAAGCGTTGGCTTCGGCAATGCTGTTGCTGTGAAGTCGATTCTAATAAAACAAAGCGTTTAAAACGTTGTTGAATGGAAAGAATTATTATTTTTGTGACCGATTTCCGTTATTAGCTGTCCCTGATACTTTGATTCTTTAAAGAATTCGTGCGAATGTGACTCTCATACTCTGAAGGATTAAGATTGTCATTCTCATCGCTATTTTCTCCGAGAACATCGGCGGTCGATCAATCTATATCTGTACTAAACCGACACTATTCAAGGAAAGAAAACGAGTGTGTTCTACATCAAACTGGTCGTTCTAAAGCGAATTTTATTTGCCAGTCTGAAATAAACACAGTGTTTTCTGCTAAAACCAGACTAAAACAATGCCTATGTAATTTAATACTTTCGGCAATCGTTGCGGAAAGTTAAACCATTTTAACTTTCGGCAAGGATTGCGCAAGGCGTCAGGTTGCAATTGCGTTGCCGCGCGAGATATGATACATGCGCGATTTCCTCTCTCGCGGCAGCAACGCAATGAAATTTGACCCGTTGCGCTGCCTGCGCGAATAACAAAAGGTCCGCTATTCGTACATGTATCTGCGCCAAACCCACCACTGTGAGAATCTTGTCAAGATCTTGGAAAATCTTGTAAGATCTTAAGAAAAATCTTATAAGATTTTTACACGTAGATCTTATAAGATTTTAGCGAGATCTTATAAGATAATTAAAGAGAAAGTACACGTTCTCTGACCAAAATAATTTTTTATCATGACTCACAAAAAGTGTGGTAGATCACACTCACAAGTTTACTATAAGTCACGTTAAAAATACTTACCAGTTTTATCAGCAATATCCAATGTCTCCGAAATGTTTTAGTGCAAAGCTTTGTCGGAAATATAGAATTTAACGGCTAACTGCATGAAGGTATATGCCAATACGGCGTTAAGCCGGACACCGCGTGTCTAAAGTATACCCCTGAATCGTCTGTAGGTTTGTGCCATTTTGGAAATTTATACCGTTAGATAGAGCGTTAATTCTGTACAACAAATATGAATTAGAAAAAATCGTAGAATAGCAACGGAGAAAAATCTATTTGAACTGAGATGAGCGCCAAATATCAAATGGCAATTATCGGGTCAAACGCAATCAGTCGTATTTAAAGTATCCCTGAATCGTCTGTAGGTTTGTGCCATTCATGAAACTTGTACAGTTAGATAGAGCGTTAAACACTCTACAACATATGTGAATTGGAAAAAATGTGTAGAACAGAACCCTGAAAAATCATAGTGTTTCAGTCAAAAACTTTGTCGGAAATATAGAATTTAACGGCTAACAGCCGTATTGGGATATATCTTCACTTCAGTTGAGCCACCGGATACTGCGTGTTTAAAGTATACCCCTGAATCGTCTGTAGGTTTGTGCCATTCACGAAACTTCTACAGTTAGATAGAGCGTTAAATTCTGTACAACATATGTGAATTAGAAAACATGGTATAGAATAGCAACGGAGAAAAGGCTATTTTGAACTGACATGAGCGCAAATATCAAATAGCATTATTACGCTAGGCGTACGGTCAAACGCGGTCATATTTAAAGTAAATCCCTGAATCGTCTGTAGGTTTGTGCCATTTGGGAAACTTGCACGGTTAGATAGAGCGTTAAATTCTGTACAACGTATGCGAAATATAGAACAAATCGTATAGAATAGCAACGGAGAAAAATATATTTGAACTGAGATGAGCGCAAATATCAAATTGCATTATAAATTATGTACAAGCTATGTGAATTTGAAAAAATCGTATAGAATAGAACCCTGAAAATCGTAGTATTTTAATCCAAAACTTTGTCGCTCGGAGGACTTCGTGATATGGCGAACGAAATATTGTAAACACGATCGGATTAAAAATACTTGTTTCCATCGTTCAAACTGACAGCTCGTAGGTGACACCAAAAAATTCTGAGCTTTGATTGGCCCCGATGTAATCGTCGCGCATTGGTTATAGTTATGCAACAGCACACACTACAGGTCAGTGGTTACACAAAAAAGTTAACACACATACACACACACAACACGATAGCAATATATCTGCTGCGCAGATACAAAAATCGCACGTGTATACCGCTAATACCGGGCTTTAGGCAAGCGCCATCGTGCCGCAATTTGTGAAGGGTAACGCGATAGCAATCGCTCTTCAATTCTAATCCAGGTTTCCCCATGCAAACGCGATTGCGTTTCTCTGAAGCGCGATCGTCTTTTTTTTTGTTTATTTAAAACATATATGTTATTAACTTTTACCCAAGATCACACAGGCTAATCAATGGAGCTTACGTTGCCCAAACGCGATCGTGCTTCAATGACACGCGATAGCGTGTACTATAACCGGTTGATTACTCTCTACTCCACATTTAAATTCCACATTCGGGCAAAATGTTTGACGACTACACGCGATGACAAATTATCTCTCTTAGTGAGAGTTAGAAGTTGAAGAGATCAAAGTTACACGATATCTGGTGTTTCAACATTTTTAAAGCGGTACGAAGAGAGAAAAACTCATTTTCGAAAGATAATGGGAAGACCAAGAAAACTAACAGCTATGTATAAATACCTAAGTCTTGCTGGGTTTACGTTTTACCCTTATTAGAGAAACAGGTTGAGAAACTAAGCCTTTTTGTTATACACCAAAGACTTTCGTTTGTCAAAGATGAAATCCTATTGGTCAAATCATGGTCACGTGTTGTTCAACAAACTTAATGTTTCTTTCTGTCCAGGGAAACATTGCAGTGTTTCTCTCTGACGTCAGTTTTAATAATGCGTTGTTCACATGAATATACAATGATTATTACATCACATTGAAACATTTTGTTTCCATTCTCCAAAAGAAAGAGTATATATAGGAGAAATTTAAAGCTGTTCTTTGTACTTGTTGAGTCTGGTGTATTTGTTTAGTTTTATTAAAATTACGAAGACAAAGTCAAAGTGTTTTGGTAAGTCTTTTTGCCTTTCGTGTCAGCTTGGTATTTTGTATTTTAAAAGTCTTTGGTATATAACAAAACACTTGTTGACTTTTGCCTCGAGAAACATCGAGTTTTACGGTCCCTCAGGCTTCAATGTCACCCTTGGGCTAAAGCCCTCGGGTGACATTGAAGCAGTGCTGTGAGTAACTTCGTTACAAGTAACTAGTTACATGTAATCGTTACTTTTTTGAGTAACTTTACCCGTAACTACCGGGTGTCCCAAAAAAAACTTGCGCTGTTTGATTTAATGTAACGTAAAAACTATAAAAGCTATTACACTCAAATAAGTTTTATTGTATTCAGAAAGGGCTAACTTAGATTTTGATATATAACATTTGAATGCCCGTGCAACATTGATTGAGCTATCGATGTTTTAAATCGAATAAGCATATTTGACAATGCTAAAAATTTGCATAAAATGGCCTATCAAATAATATTTGGTTAAACTTGATATATAGTTTTATTGTGGTCAAAGGAACGAATGAAAAACATAATTGTTGGATAAACATTTATTCATTCGTCAGAGAAAGTATGTCCTCTTGCATAGCACATTCAATACAAACCCAAACTCTTTGATCTTTTGTTAATCGAGGCATATTCGAAAGGCGAAGGCATATTCGAAGACCAACTTTTTAATACGAACTCCCAAAGGACATCAAATATGCTTTCGAACGTTTTTAAATGTTTCATGCTTATTTCGTTTCCCAAGAGACACGAAAGGCTAACTTACTAGGACATTACCCAAAATTAAAGTTAAGTTGAAATGCTAAAATTGAAATTGTTAATTTTTGTGGAAAATGGCAAATGTTTTCATATAAATTTGATCAGCCGTGTTTCCCGACTTTTCTACTCGTTTTTAAAGCGTGCGCCAATTTCAAACATTTGTATCTCACGTAATATTACTTGAAATTTTTAGGGCTGTATATCAAGATCTAAGTTAGCCTTTCCTCAATACAATAAAACTTATTTGAGTGTAATAGCTTTTATAGTTTTTACGTTACATGAAATCAAACAGCGCAAGTTTTTTTTGGGACACCCGGTAGTTACTTTTTTCAGAAGGTAACTGTAACTAGTTACAAAAAGTAACAATAAAAAGTAAGGATAACTAGTTACATCTGCCGTCGAGAGCGCCGTTACTTTTTGCGATATCCATAATACTCCCAACTTCACCGAGTCGTCGTTCAACGCCGTATCCAGCTTTTCATTGAACTGAACACACCGGTGCCTGCAAGTGCAGCATGTGAAAGGCTATTCAGCTGCGCAGGATTAATTTTCAGACCACATCGTTGCTCATTGACTGATCGTAATTTTGAAAATTCTCTTCTGGTCAAATGAAACAATAGTTTTGTCTAATTCATATGCTTTCTCGATTTTAATAGCCGAACGAAAGAATAGGTGTAACTTTGTAATTGTAACTAGTTACAAAATTATTAAAGTAATTGTAACTGTAAGTATGTAACTAATAGCCAAACAGACTTTTCCCAACAATATGCGGTGCACTTGTGGAGTGCAACCCAATTGCAAATAGGGGGAAATAGCTCTTCCCCGCCCACTCTAGATTCACCAGTATTTACAGTATATTACCTCCACACAAACCACAGCTTGATTTGCAGTCAACCTTCAAGTTGGGGTTTTTTCATTGTAACTTGTATCGGTAACTAGTTACTTTTCTGCAACTAGTTACAAAAATTATGTAACTATTACAGCACTGCATTGAAGCCTTCGGGTCCGTAAGACTCGATGTTTCCCTCGGCGCCAGTCAACAAGTGTGCATGTGTAAGTTTTACCCTAATATTATAGCATTTTGGTGAAAGCGATCGCATTTGGGCAAAATCGTGGCGTATCTCTGATCTTTCATAAGTCGTTACGTCGCGTTCTAAAAGACGATTTATTATTTTACCTTGGGCGGCTATGCCAGACAATTTTATTCGGCCGTGCTATCAGAGACGTCTCGGAAAGCGACATATGAAAGCTTTATCCATACTGCCGATTAACACCTTACGTCGCGTTATTGTTAATTGGTGAAGTTGGACAAATTTATAATTTTACAATGGCTTGTGCCAGATTATTTTTAATGCTCTTGCTAATGCCAGACGATTTTGTTTGTAAGGGAAAGACGATCTACTGTCGCTATTCCGCTAGACAATAATAAACAACGAACTAAGTAATGCATTTCAATGAATTAAACTGTGTAATGTCTTTAACTTTCATGAGTAAAGCACGCTTCAACAAAAAGCAGTTGAATTGTTTTCAATTTTCTTTTATCAAGGGCAATGTGCAGGAAAATTTTGAAAATGTCGCGAATAGAGTAATAAATACTAACAATAGACGGTTAGTCACACTCTCCGACGAGTTATTTTCCCACACTCGGTCTTTGTGATTGCGTGATATATATTTGGCATAGTACCGTCTTGATTTTATGGGCGTTTGTGTTGACGTGAGGGATTTCCCTAAGAACGTCTTTGCGTGAGGCTATTGATGACATATAGAGTTCTCAAACTCATTAATAATTCATGAGGAAACCATGATGGAAATCAGTTACCGAGACGTTGTTTATAAATGTGGTAATAAACGCCCATAAATTAAGACAACTACCCCAAATTTCTCTTTAAATACTGATTTGTTTGAGAAGCTTTACCATACACTCGAAAGCCGTTTATTATCTGATTTAAAGTGAGTTAAAAACTCGGCTATCGCCTCGTTTTTCACACGTTTTTCTCGGTGTTTTCAAATCAGATAATAGACGGCTTCTCGTGTATGATATATTACATCATAAATATAAATACTATAGAGGGGGCATTGGGGGTTAAACCGGGTAACCAATTGAAGGCCGCCATCTAACACAGATCGCACTTTCGGAATTATCGAATTGCCCGTCACTGTTTTGTTTTGTTTTGTTTTGTTTTGTTTTGTTTTGTTTTGTTTTGTTTTGTTTTTGTTTTGTTTTGTTTTGTTTTGTGATATATTTATCTATCATTTCTGAAAATTGGAGGGTAATCGAACAAATCCCCTTTAAGTTGTAACTCTTTAAAATCCCCCGTTGTAGCGAAGAATACATTTCGAGTAAAAGGCACGTGAAAGAAAAATTTTACTTTCCGCTCCCAATTTTGTGTAATGAAAATATACCAATCACAATCACTTATTGTACTTTCTGTGTAGATACCGTTTCTATTTGCGCAGCTACCATATTTCCCCTACACTTGTAGCCTTTTTCAAGACTTTCTCGCAGTTTTATTTATACAGTATGAGCAGCAGGAACATAATCAAAATGTCTTTCTTTGTAAATTTTGTGAAGTTCTGAGCTATACTTCCCGAAATATTAGCTTTCCAGTAATCACTCTACTTTGTTATAATCCACTTCAGCCTGTGTTTACAATATTTCCTTGATACTCTGTCTGATCGTACCTTGTACATTGGTCTTTGCGTAGATTTGTTTGCATAGGCAGACAGAGCATAGTCAAAATACTATTGTTTGTAAATATGGTGAAGTTCTTAACCTACTAAAACAGGATGTCAAAATGAAGGGGATTACCTGTTAGCCAATCAGTATTTAGCGTTCAGTATCTGAACGTTAATTAAAAAAGTACATGGGTTTAGTTATAGCCCTTTCTTTTCTTTCCGCCCCTTCTTCTCCAAGGGCCCAGGATTATCAAAACACTTGCATTTTTCTGAAAAATCCGAAAAAGTATAGTTGTGTGAACTTATCACCAATTGCACTGGCTATAACGTATCACATTGAGCAGTCAACCTTACCGCAAATAGGATTATAGTTGAAAAAATAATTCAAGCTAGAAAATTTCGGCGGAATTTATAAAATGAATTGGTCGCGACGAGGAGCTGATTTGCAGATTTATTTAAATAACACTTCCATTTCCTTCACTTGGCAATATTTTTTTGTTTAAAAAATAGAGAAACACTACGTTAAAGCATAGTCTATTGAAAGATGATCTATAAACTTAGCAAAAACCTTCGTTTCTTTTTGTTAAGGTTTATGCAAACTTGTGCGCGGTGGGAACAATGTATTTTTAAAATAATGAAGCAGTCATCCAATAGGAGCGTTTGGATGCAATCACTTAATCACAGCTCATTATAGGCACTTTGAAGCTTGTGTAGTGTCAAGACCATATCTTAACTGACTCTGGTTAAAGTTATCTGCTTTAACAATCTCTCTTTCTAGATGCTGAAGCAGAAGCGCTATTTAAGCAATTAGCGGAGTCTGATGACAACTGCTCTTGGAATAAAGTTTTAGAAAAATGTATTCGTGACGGAAATCGTGGGATTGCTGATTTTGTAAGAAAGAAAATTGGAAAAATGCAAGAAACAGGTAAGTTGTCATGTGCTACAATCATTTTCAAAAGTCTTGGGACATTTGCGTCATTTTTCGGTTTTCCAACTCCCCCGACCCCCTGTTCAATGTTGTACACCCACCTTGTAATATGTTAGTTTTGAATAAGATAATAACCCATTTTTACAATTGACGCTTTTAAAAAACGTTTTTTACAACGATGCTCGCTATATACTATAAATAACTTGATCTTATGTCTCCTATTTTAAACTACGGAAGTGAGCATCGTCGCTGCTTAACATCAAAATCAATTATTTTTTAAATGAAAATAACAGTTAATACCTTTAATAGAAAACCACACAGTGCAATTAACACCAGCAAACAGCCGAACTGGCCAGTTCTGGAGAAACAACACAGATCCACCGAAATAATTCCCTTGATAATCAGTGAGCATCGTGGTGAGCTTCGTATAGCGAGCACCGTGTTGGCATTTGTCATAACAACCGAATATCAAGTTATAATTGTTAATAAGTTAGCGCATTATTACCACGTGTTATCGCAGTGTATACTGCTATTCCCGTCCATGATAGCTATGTATGCTAATGAAAACCTAAAACAATTTTCAAAATATTACGTAATTTACTTGTTTTCAATAGGCGTTAGTAGATGTCTAAAATTTCGTGCTTTTTGATCGAAGTTAACTTCTACAATGTTGCTTTCCGTAGTGAAATTGAGCAACGCACATGTTCTATGGCATTTGTGAAATTAAAATATTTGCTATTCCAAAAAGCGTTTTCGCTAACACGCGCAGAACACATTAAAGGCTGCGCACCTCAGGTTAACACAAAGACGTTTCAATTCCCCTTTAACGCGAAGTCGTTTAAGTGAAGGGAATATTGCATAAGTTAGACTTTCCACATTCTTAAATAAATGCGCAATCGATTGATTGTAAATATATTTAAATTATTTTTTAGATAAATCAAGCTTTTTCAATTGCATTGTCTTGGGGGCGATTATTTTAATTGTAATATGTTTTCAATAATTCGTGCAAAGACGTCTTAAGCAATAAAATTACTTTTTTTCGAGCAATAAGGTGCATTTAAACTGCCCTAACAATTCTGTTAACAGCAAAATGTCAACATTTCACTCAATTATTGCTATTATTCAGAAGAAAAAAAACAAGTGCATAACAGCTAATGTTTTATTAACGAAAATTGTTTCCCCAGACAATCATTTTCAAAAGTCTTGGGACATTTGCGTCATTTTTCGGTTTTCCAACTCCCCCGACCCACTGTTCAATGTTGTATACATGTTTACGCTGAATGTTACCGGAATTGTTAACGTATTTCATTAGACAACATTGTAAAGGGAGGGGGAGGGAGGGATTGTTGCATATTGCAAAATAGACGGTGTTGAACGAGAATATTTAGAAAAGCTCAAGTGTCCCAACTACTTTTGAAATTGATTGTAGGTATTTGTTCTCAATTAAAACGTGCTGCCATGTTGACTTATAATGCGTCTCTAGATCAGAATATAAGTTTACCTAGCTCCATCAGTTGTTAAGATAATAAAAACTTAAATCAGAGGTAAAAACCCGCATCAGTTCACTTTTTAAATGGTTTATCGCTTGTTTTCATGTTCGAAAAATCAGGTAAAAATCTCATAGTTTGTCAACAGGTTGTTGTCGCAAAACGTCAGGAGCACAGCTGTTCACACGTAACAATGGTGTTCATTCAACAAGCTGCTACAACCTTGTTAGCATCAACCTATATTAATAAGCTGTTAGGTGACAAGATGGTAACAGGTTGTTAGGACAACTTGTACCAAATTTGCTTTAATTGAATTGAATTTAATACTTAATTATCTACTTAAAGTGCCCCTAACCCCAAAATCAATTTTCAGTTGATGCAATGTGCTCTTTATTTGTAGTGTTTTACGGTGGAAAAATTTTTCAATTTGGGTAAATTGTCCGGTTTTTATGGCGTGTTGAATTTGGCTTTTGGTGGCCCAGTGCCGTCGGAATTTTTTATAACCAGGAGCCTGGGTCTAGCACGTCGTTTTGACGTCACGCAAGGTAGTCGGTATATAGCTTTGATGGTGTTGCTTCGATGATCTGAGCTGCTTTGATTTACATATCATTCGATCGATTCGGCCAGCGCTCGACAAACTTCACATTCTTAAAGTTCTCAGTATTGTTTAGCAATCATGTCTAGCAGTGAATCAGATTCTGAAATCAGTTATCAGTCTGATGACTCGGACATAAACTTTACGCCGTGGTTATAGTTCCGACACCGAATTTTTAGGTTCGATGGCTATAGATTCGACATTGACATAACTCGTGCGCAATACAGTTTATTTCACACTTAGTGCTCGTCTTATATGTTTTCAACAATAGCACAGTGTCCGACATTATCACTCAGTCTTAGCTCATCGAGACATCGTAGCATAAACACTTGGGAAGGCTGACACAGTGCAGCGATTATAGAAATATAGAAACGGGAAGATTAATGCGGTTACCGAACTGACGAACTTACGGCCGTGATTGAATTTAAGTCGGTCAATCTGTACATTTCGTTTTCTGCTTTGAACTTTGAATCAGACTAGGTTCTGTCAAATATCGAAACTTTCTTTTAAGGTGACTCGGTACAGTTTTTTTTAAATTTAGAAGTATATCAGTTTGACACAGTCAGATTTAGTGTTTGCATGTTTAAGCTTCATTCGACATACTGCTTTATATACATAAATTAATATTTCTAAGTTTGAATTTCGTTATTTTTAGTAACATTGAGTCAGTTGCTATGGCAACACAGACGTAACAAATTCTCTTCAAAATGACCTATTACCTCGTGTATTAGAAAAAAATGCACGGTGACCCCCAATTCTTTTTTCTTGCATACTTTTCCTTCAAGCATAAACAATCAATAGAAAGATTAAAAAAAACTGTAATGCCTATATTTTTAAAAAGCAAAAAATAACGTTTTCGCACTTGCACGGAATTTGATGAAAATTACTATGTCGAGCCACCTTAAACTTTAATCATTTGAGAGACTAAGAATGTCAACGACAAGGCATCTTTCAGACGAGAAACATCAGTATGAATAAATTTTCCACGCCAGTTAAGTTTTCTTTCTAACCTTTTGCTCAAAACTCAAAAGACTAAATAATGTCGGGCCTTGTGCTGGTTGTTGAAAAGATTCTACAAGCACTAAGTTCAAAATAAACTGTATTTCGCACGCGTTATGTCAATGTCGGATCTATAGCCATCGAACCTAAAGATCCGGTGTCGGATCTATAACCACGGCGTAAACTTTATTCGAGGATTTGGTGTGATAGAGGATGCAGAAATCAATGCCGATGAAAATCAACATGAATATTCAAGCCAAGAGGAAGGTATTAAACTTCGGCTTTACAATACGCCGAAGAACCTTTGGCTGACGAAGACTGGTTGGAAAATTACAACAGAGAAGAACAGGAGCGGTTAGAGGTCGAGGAAAAGCTAACGAAAAGATTAAATGATTCCTTGGAAACAAGCGAATGGTGTTTAGCGATGTGTTTACACTCTGGTCTTTGGCCATGAATACTTGGAAATACACAAATCCCAAGATGATCAGGCCTTAATTTTTGATAGTTCGGTTTTGTTTGACCAGGTAACACGCAATATCTTCTCTCGAATTCCTCAGGCTTGAAATGATCTGAGCAAAGTATTGAAGTTTTCGAAGGTTCACAGGCACGTTTTGCCTTCACGAAATCTGAATCAACTCCAAGTTTTCTTCGCTTCTTTGCGTCAGACCGGTCATGCATCCTTGAAATATGGAATAGTGGGAAGACTTATACCATCCTTGAGACTAGCTTTATTCGTACAATTGGCAGCAACACAACTAAACACCATCTTTTCACAACATTTCTAACGATACAGCAAACGCAGATATTTACAATTATTGGACGAGGTTGAGCAAAATATCGTAATTTGTCAGTGGCGAGCAGATCAATTATTTGCCGATGCCGAAGGCAGCTGAACTGCGAGACACTGACAAATCACGATATTTTGTGAAAACCGAGTTCAATAATTTGTTTTATTATTCGATTTATTTTTTATTTGACATTGTTCACCTGTAATTATGTCCATTCCTTTCTTTCCAGCTTGGCTGAACGAGCGATTTACGTTTGCCGAAATTGAGTGTAACGCGTATGAGTAGAATATTATTTGCTGCAAAACAACATCTCCGACTAATGCGCATGAGCAGACTGTTATTTGTAGGCAGTTATTTGCAGGTGACGTGGCGGTCCCTCAACCAATTGAAAGGAAGATTAAAATAAATCGAATAATATATGTTGATATCAGAGTGTAGATATCGAAATTTATAGCATGAAGCCTTCAAGCTAAGGCGCTAGTCAACGGGTACCTTGCGTGACGTCACAAAATACAGTCGTTCCAGCCTCCTCGAAACGAATTATTTTCACGGAAGTGTGCCAGCTAAGATCGTAGTTTTGCCAATTTCAAACTGCCATAAAAATCGGAGTTTTTTCAGAAATTAAATTCTGTTTTTGCAGAAACACTAGAAATTATGCCACGATTTGATACAGTAAAAATAGGTTTTGTGGGTAAGAGTCATTTTAACCAGATGAAATTGAATGTATTTGGGAGGCCAGAAACAGAATCAGTCAAAAATACTTTGAATATTTATATATCAATAGGTATTAGTATTTGGCCATGTAAGACTTTGTAGGGGGGGGGGAAAGTACATCTTCTATCTCTCTACGCCTATAAAGCGGTAGCAAGCGAAGTTTTATCAGTTTTTCTTTATATTCAACGTTGCTACCGAGAATAAGACGTGAAGTTCACCTTCTTATATGGTGACCAGACTTAACTGGCATACTCAATATCTCGTGTTGAACGATAAAGGAGACGTAATATTTTTTGTGGTTTATCTGTGTCCAAACCATTCCAACTAAGATTGGTAGATAAGCAAACGCCTATTTCATTTTTTTTTTAATTCTACAATACTAATTAATTGACTCGCCCCCTAAGTAATACTGACGATCAAAATACCGATAAGTTCGAACTTTCCTTAAAATTTTCCATTTGCTGATATTAAGTCCATACCCCACGTATAACGGACCAGTCATAAAGCACCTTGAGATCAGCCTTGTTTAGATCAGGAGGTCGGCAAATAGTTGGCAAGTTACTCAATAACCAAAATTCTCACTTTAATATATTCGCCTTGTATATTTACTGTTCAAAACGACACGCCATTTTCTAAGGAATATATGTAAATTCGCTTTCAAGCGGTGGCCATTTTGTCATTAATTTTGTAGTAATAAAGAGACCCAACACCAATTCTACTCACACGACTATTTTAAGTTGGGAATCGACACGGCAACATGGTATATTTTCAGGCCGTCACCCATCCAAGTACTTACCGCTTTTAAACAGGCTTAACTTTGAACCGTGAAATAAAAGTAGTGTGCTGTATAGGCAGTCTTGAAATACAAATCGAAATAAAATGAGGTCTGAGTACTGCCGAAATTATTGAACATAGTTTCTAACGTTTCGAGCGAAGGCCCTTCGTCAGAGAGAAAGGGCCTTCGCTCGAAACGTTATTTCGGCAGTACTCCAATCTTATTATATTTCGATTTAACTTTGAACCTTTCCGGTGAGAAGATACGCGCCTGGAACAGCTTCACGCGCCATCCGTGCTTTCCAAGTATAGGCAACGTACAAAATTAGTAGTGTCAGTATATACTTTGTATTATTCTTTAGACTATATGGGGCCGTTTACATGGACAAACGTTGTCCCTGGTAGAAGGGTCATCCTACCGCCCGAGCTACCCTGGGGGAACCAACTTTGTGTTCATTTTACTTAGTCCCGACAGCGAGCGTTTACATGGGGAATTTCATACTTGTCTCGGGTAGTAGGGTCACCCTGGGGGAAGGGTCACCCTCTTTGCAAGGTAGGGTTACCCTAGGGGGCGATATAAAGTTCCCTCCATGTAAACAATTTGACTCGCCTACCCGAGGCAAAACTGAGAAACAAAGTGGCGGCAGAAAGTGAAACAATTGATAGAGCTTCAAACACGAAGCGAAAAAAATGGTCTTGGTCTCCAACAATAGTTGAAAACCTGATAATTGGCCTGAAGAAGTATAAAAGCTTCTGTGAGTTTAATTCTATCGTTTAATTCTAACAGTACTGTTAGGCTACAGATTCTTCCCGACGCTCGGCCATCTTAAATTAGATGCGTAACTACAATCATTGACGAAAATAAGGATCAACCAGAAGTCCGACTCGCGGAAAAAAGTATCCCATTATTTTTATGCGCATGCGCCAGTCGGCCATTTTGAAAGTAAGTGCCCCTGGAAAATTAGCCTTGTCGTCCTTGCGACCCTCGGGCTCCTGTAATCAATTGCTCTTGGCCGTCTTGTGACCTTTTAATTAACTTCATATTATTATCTATATATATAAATAATATTTAGTTAAGTAAATAAGTAATTTACTTTAGAAAACGATTCTTTGGATATGAAATTCTTTGACCACGGGGTTATTAAAACTTCAGTACGCGGACACTACGGGTAAAAGTCCGTGGCAAAAAAGTCCTGCACTCACGAAGCTGTCGGCATAATCCAGAATTGTATAAACTCCACATTTGTTTACAGAAGAAGATGGCTAAAATTTTCGGAACTACGCATTGTTGAAATACATCGGGTACGTATGTTGTTAGGAATTTTATAAGCTTTCATTCGGTATATAGTTCAAATCATAGTGTTACCTGTAACTTTTTTAAATGTTCAAAATGTTCTCACCGTTGACCATAAAAGTTTTAGTATTTTTTCATATCTTGAAAAGGTATGATCACTAATTTGCACCAAAAACGTTTTCAACTTCAACTAGAAATCTGCAAACTTTTCCACTCCTTTCATATTTGAATTAGCTTTTGTTTAAGAAATATCTGAGGTTCACACCAGAAGTCTTTCTGAGGTTATAGCAAACACCAAAACAGCAAAAGGTAAAACAAACTTAAGAAATTCATCCATTTCAGACGGTCCAGACCAAAATAATGTTTTTTTATTCTTTAAAATACTTCCCGGCGAGAAAATTAAAAGTTCTGACATGAATGGCACTTCACAGTATCCTATGTTTAATATGTTGTTCAGGGCTGTGCATTTAGTATTTAAAAACAATATCCAAAATTCTATAACACTTGTGAGGAGTCCATTTCCCATCATATAATTTTTATTTTACGAACAATGGTGTGCACATTTTGAACATTTTAAAAAGTTACAGGTAACACTAAAGTTTGAACTATACACCGAATGAAAGCTTATAAAATTTCTAACAACATACGTACTCGATGTACTTCAACAATGCGTAGTTCCGAAATTTTTAGCCATCTTTTTCTATAAACAAATGTGTCGGCATAATCGAGAAATGTAAAACCCGCTTCATGAGTGCAGGACTTTTTTGCCACGGACTCTTACCCGTAGTATCTGCGTACTGAAGTTTTAATAACCTTGTGGTCAAAGAATTTTATTTCCAAAGAACCGTTTTCTAAAGTAAATTACTTATTTACTTAACTAAATATTATTTATATATATAGATAATAATACAAATTTAATTAAAAGGTCACAAGAAGGCCAAGAGTAATTCAATACAGGAGCCCGAGGGTCGCAAGGACGAGCGGGCTAATTTCCCGGGGGCACTTACTTTCAAAATGGCGCCGGGATCGCAGGCCAACATTTCGCGCGGACGCTTACATCAAAGGTGCCGACACTGAGTCGGACTTCTGGTTGATCCTTATTCTGTGGTTTAACGTTCTTACAGCAGTCTTTATGTTCTTTTTGTCATGCAGGTGTTCAGGTTGCGTCCGGTTTCGTCGATTTTTTACCATACCACATTCGCATGAGATAGGTTTCATGTTGTTGTTAGTTTTGTCCTTGTGTGTAAAAAGTAGTTGGTAGATTTTTAGTTATGAGCTGTGGTAGACTTTAATGTTTGATCTGTATAGTATTCGTTCAATTTTGTGGGAAGCAGGACCGATGTACGGAATGCGGACTGAGTTGGCGAATTCTTTAGTTTCGGCGTTTGTTGATTTGTGTCGTTTGAACAGGATTTTATCATCAGGAAAACCATTGTTTTTCAGAACCAGCTTTAAGGTTACAGAATACCCTAGAAAGTAAAATATTTTCAGAAAATGATATTTTTACACATTCGTAAAGCTTAAGATCTAGCAAAAGTTTGATTAAAAAATATTGAAAATTGAATGAGTTATTGAGTAAAACGTTACCCAAGTCTCTATCCGTGGCAGGAAAGTCTGTTATTTTAGTATCAAGTTTTATTCTATGAAATTTTATTATATGTCGACAGAACTCGCGCATACAAGCTTTCTCTGCTTTCTTTCCGTTGGAAATGCCTAATGATAAGTCAAAGCTTTGTAAAAGGAATAAAAGCCCGTTTTGTAAGTCTCGGAAGAAATCAGTTACCGACAAGAAAGCTGCATTTTCAGAGCAGAAAAAGAAATCTTTATCTTGAGTGACAACGGCTCATACTTCAAGCAGGAAAAGCAATGGCCAAATTAGCTTTTCCCAGACAACCCTTTCTGAGGCTTTCTCCCTCCTCTTAGAGAGTAGATTCTCTCTGTAATCCATCAGTTTACATTTTGAACTCTCAGAAACTCTTGAGTGTCCTTGTTCTCTTCTGCCTCTTCACAGATCTTGGCGCTTCACATTGCGGCGTAGTTTTAGGTTTTCTCTTTGCGGGCATCTTCGATCACATGCAATAGCAACTGAAGTTTGATCTTTTCTTTCACACCTGTTTTGAACAACAGGGTGATCCGCTCGTATTGTTATTGGGCAACAGTAATAGGATTATCTTTACAACCAGAGAGAGTGGAATCATCACCAGCTGTAAAAAACCGCGCGAAATATTCAAAATTTATTTTCAGCCAAAATGAATTTTGGGTCGCATGCACACATTCAAAGAACGAAATTGTACGCGCGTTTTAACCGATTCCTTTCAAACTTGCACACGGCATTGGTGTATGTCTGGGCCACAAAAGTGGATTGTTCGCGCGATTTATTTAGCTCAACATTAACTGAGTTTTGTCCATTGTCGTTGATTTGACACTGGTCGGGAAAGAATATGTCCTAGCTGATAAACCGCGAAAGCAATAAATAAACGCGAACAAAATATGACAATTTGACAGATTTTTAGTAAGACCAGCGAAGAACAAAAACCGCGTAGGGAAGGTACCTTGATTTTATATATGCATAGAAAAGTGGTTTATTTCTTTTTTATTTGATAATACGATGGTGTTCTTCATTTACCTGGCTACATTTGGTGCAAATTTGATACAAATTGGGAAAATATTCAGCGCGTAATAGCAAATATCCTTGAATCACATCCTAGGGTATCCTGTAGCCTTAAGTGTGCTAACTCTTGGTCGATATAATATAACTCTTGGTCGGAGAACGCTGTCGCGGCGCATAATTATATTAAGCATGAATGTAAATATCGTCGTTCTATTCATAATTCATAAACTCAGCGTCGTCGCGCTTGAGTTGCGCCGTAGATATGTGATTTACTATTTACTTGCCTTAGAGTTTTAAAACCTCCAAAAGTATTAATTATTAAAAGCATCTCTGCATCTGCTTATGATTTGATTACTGAAGTGTTATGGTAAGCTACTATAAATAAGAAATCTGATATCTTGCCAGACCTATGTATAGTTCCCGGTCGATTTTAGGCGTTTTGGTCTCGATCGACTGGTCGTTGCAAGATAAGTATATTAATATCGAAATTCAGTTGTGATCCGCCAACAGACTGGAAAACAGTACTCAATAACAGTGGACGCAAAGACGTCAGTATTCATGTTTGTCTGAGTTGATAATTTACTCTTTGCATTCTTGAAAATCAATCAGAAAATCAATCAGAAAATCAATCAGGAGATCAATCAGAAAATCAGAAAATCAATAAAAAATCAATCAGAAAATCAATCAGGAGATCAATCAGAAAATCAGAAAATCAATCAGAAAATCAATTAGGAAATCAGAAAATTAATCAGTTCGTTTAGTTTCGTTTAGTTTCGCTGTAAAGAAGGGCCTGACACAAATCTATTCATAGACCCGTGTTCTTCGTCCAGAATCTGGACGAAACTTTGATTGGTTGAGAGACAAAAGCCAGAAATACATCAACTGAAATTAAGTAATTAACTGATTCGAAAATCGAAAGTTCTTCGTGGGAATTGCCGAACTACAAAGTTTGTGTTTTCTCAAATTTACATGTGGCTAAATGTAATTTAGGCAAGGTAAAAAAGAAGACAATGCTAGTCAGCGGTCACGCATGATAATATGTGGGGTTTATCTCAGCGCTCATCAAAGTCTTGTCAGCGTAGTCTGAGCTTGACTTGCGCTCATCAAAGTCTTGTCAGCGTGGTCTGAGCTTGACTTGCGCTCATCAAAGTCTTGTCAGCGTGGTCTGAGCTTGACTTGCGCTCATCAAAGTCTTGTCAGCGTGGTCTGAGCTTGACTGGTTTGTGCGCGCTATCTATTATTAGATATTTGGTCAGTGGTCACTCGTTTATAATATGTGGGGATTATCTCAGCGCTCATCAAAGTCTTGTCAGCGTGGTCTGAGCTTGACTGGTTAATTTGCGCGCGCTGTTTAGTGACCCACCCACCCACCCCTGATAGAATGCAAGGGTAAGTATATATATTTCCACTGCTTTGACAGTGTGACTGGTGCCTGGAGGTGGGCTGTGGCGGGGTTGCCATGGTTACCTCTGATCAGGGGGTGGCATCCCCCCTGTGGCTTGGCACCAATCCTCCAATAACGTCAATTGGCGATCTATTTTTACGGCTATTCGGAAAATCGGAATTGCCGTTGTGCATTTAATTAAAATATATGGGAATATATTTGAGAATTGTTGTAATCAAATATTATAATATTTGTTTTCTATAGGCGTTAGACGTCTTAAGCAATAAAATTACTTTTTTTCGAGCAATAAGGTGCATTTAAAGCATTTAAACTGCCCTAACAATTCTGTTAACAACAAAATGTCAACATTTCACTCAGTTATTGCTATTATTGAGAAGAAAAAAACCAAGTGCATTACAGCTAATGTTTTATTAACGAAAATTGTTTTCCCAGGCAATCATTTTCAAAAGTCTTGGGACATTTGCGTCATTTTTCGGTTTTCCAACTCCCCCGACCCCCTGTTCAATGTTGTATACATGTTTACGCTGAATTTTACCGGAATTGTTAACGTGTTTCATTAGACAACATTGTAAAGGGAGGGATTATCTACTTAAAGTGCCCCTAACCCCAAAATCAATTTTCAGATGATCGAATGTGCTCTTTATTTGTAGTGTTTTACGGTGGAAAAATTTTCAATTTAGGTAAATTGTCCGGTTTTTATGGCGTGTTGAATTTGGCTTTTGGTGGCCCAGTGCCGTCGGAATTTTTTATAACCAGGAGCCTGGGTCTAGCACGTCGTTTTGACGTCACGCAAGGTAGTCGGTATATAGCTTTGATGATGTTGCTTCGATGATCTGAGCTGCTTTGATTTACATATCATTCGATCGATTCGGCCGGCGCTCGACAAACTTCACATTCTTAAAGTTCTCAGTATTGTTTAGCAATCATGTCTAGCAGTGAATCAGATTCTGAAATCAGTTATCAGTCTGATGACTCGGGTATAAACTTTACGCCGTGGTTATAGTTCCGACACCGGATCTTTAGGTTCGATGGCTATAGATTCGACATTGACATAACTCGTGCGCAATACAGTTTATTTCACACTTAGTGCTCGTCTTATATGTTTTCAACAACAGCACAGGGTCCGACATTATCACTCAGTTAGTCTTAGATCATCGAGACATCGTAGCATAAACACTTGGGAAGGCTGACACAGTGCGGCGATTATAGAAATATAGAAACGGGAAGATTAATGCGGTTACCGAACTGACGAACTTACGGCCGTGATTGAATTTAAGTCGGTCAATCTGTACATTTCGTTTTCTGCTTTGAATCAGACTAGGCTCGATACAGTTTTTTTAAATTTCGGTGTATATCATTTTGACACAGTCAGATTTTGCATGTTAAGCTTCATTCGACATGCAGATACTGCTTTATATAGATAAATTAATATTTCTAAGTTTGAATTTCGTTATTTTTAGTAACATTGGGTCAGTTGCTATGGCAACACAGACGTAACAAATTCTCTTCAAAATGACCTATTACCTCTTGTATTAGGGAAAAAAAGCACGGTGACCCCCAATATTTTTTTTCTTGCATACTTTTCCTTCAAGCATAAACAATCAATAGAAAGATTAAAAAAAATATCTGTAATGCCAATATTTTTAAAAAGCAAAAAATAACGTTTTCGCACCTGCACGGAATTTGATGAAAATTGTTACTATGTTTAGCCACCTTAAACTTTAATCATTTGAGAGACTGAAAGACTGAGAATGTCAACGACAAGGCATCTTTCAGACGAAAAACATCAGTATGAATAAATTTCCCACGCTAGTTAAGTTTTCTTTCTAACCTTTTGCTCAAAACTCGAAAGACTAAATAATGTCGGGCCTTGTGCTGGTTGTTGAAAAGATTCGACAAGCTCTAAGTTCAAAATAAACTGTATTTCGCACGCGTTATGTCAATGTCGGATCTATAACAACGGCGTAAACTTTATTCGGGGATATGGTGTGATAGAAGATGCAGAAATCAATGTCGATGAAAATCAACATGAATATTCAAGCCGAGAGGAAGGTATTAACCTTCGGCTTATCAATACACCGAAGAACCTTTGGCTGACGAAGACTGGTTGGAAAATTATAACAGAGAAGAACAGGAACGGCTAGAGGTCGAGGAAAAGCTAACGGAAAGATTAAATGGTTCCGTGGAAACAAGCGAATGGTGTTTAGCGATGTGTTTACAGAGAACTCTGGTCTTTGGCCATGAATACTTGGAAATACACAAATCCCGAGATGATCAGGCCTTAATTTTTGATAGTTCGGTTTGTTTGACCAGGTAACACGCATTATTATATAGCATGCTATCGGATATGAGCTTTTGCGTAATCTGATTGGTTCCCTACTACTAGGATATCAGCTCATATCCTACTAGTAGAGGAAAAACAAGATGGCGGCATGTTTTTTAAACTGCCGAAAAGAGTTGAAATTGACGGATTTTTATACAGAAAAACATCAACACCCTCTAACAAATGTCTAAAAAAACAACATTGTGTAAAAATACATTAACAAATACACAATTTAGCATGTCAAATGGTAAAATTCACCTAAAAATTACGTCTTTTGACTTCAAAAACACGACTAAATTAGCGGGTTGATATTAATTTGTTGCCAAACAAAGAAACTCACGGTTAAAATCAAGCTTACAACACACTTTTCGTAGGAGATCACCAGTAAAGAGACTTTTTTTATTTAGATAAGCATTTGGAGTAGTAAAAAGCATGTTCTTTTTCAAAAACAACTAACTAAGTAATTTAGTTTCACTGCCGAAGGTGTTTCAGTTTTCATTTTTGCATGAAATCAAAACTTTTTTCACGACAGCAACGCTAATAACAACTGACCCACCTTTTGACTTCATAAAAGTACCTTTTAATCTTTTTTGTTGATCTGCTTAACACATTTTTTGCCTCTCGAGTAACATTTATACAACATTTCGAAGCTGTTTACCGAACAGCTCAGCGCGAGAAACTCTGTGTGAATGCAATCAATGCATCATTACGCATGGCGGAAGTATTAGTTGCCTATGCCGGAAGTTTATTGTTTCAAACATTTCGCTGTAATTTTGGTCTCTTGTACAGTGCTTGGCTGTATAATAAAACAGTTATACCATTCGCTCTCGTCGTATACGAACTCATAGCCAACTCGGCGAAGCGCCTCGTTGGCTATGAGCTCATACGACTCGAGCTCATGGTATAACTGTTAAATATCTTCTCTCGAATTCCTCAGGCTTGAAATGATCTGAGCAAAGTATTGAAGTTTTCGAAGGTTCGCAGACACGTTTTGCCTTCACGAAATCTGAATCAACCCAAAGACGTTTTCTTCGCTTCTTAGCGTCAGACCGGTCATGCATCCTTGAAATATGGAATAGTGTGAAGACTTGTACCATCCTTGAGACTAGCTTTATTCGTACAATTGGCAGCAACACAACTAAACACCATCTTTTCACAAGGTTTCTAACGATACAGCAAACGCAAATATATGTAGATATCAGAGTGTAAATATCGAAATTTATAGCATGAAGCCTTCAAGGCGCTAGTCAACGAGTGCCTTGCGTGACGTCACAAAATACACTCGTTCCAGTCTCCTCGAAACGAATTATTTTCACGGAAGTGTGCCAGCTAAGATCGCAGTTTTTCGAATTTCAAACTGCCATAAAAATCGGAGTTTTTTAAGAAATTAAATTCTGTTTTTGCATGCAGAAACACTAGAAATTATGTCACGATTTGATGAAATTGAATGTATTTGGGAGGCCAGAAACAGAATCAGTCAAAAATACTTTGAATATTTGCCACCCGACTACTAACTAAGAAAATAATAACTGTTAAGGGATTATTTGGTATGACCCCAGATGGAGTTGGCTGTTTCTTCAGTGATTTAATGCCAGGATCAACATCAGACAATGAGATAACACTTAATTAAATCAGATGTACTGGATAACATAGAGCCTGGGAGAGGTGTGATAACAGCTAGAGGATTTACCATCCACTTACCAGGATACTTGTGCAGAGAGGGGGCTATATCATTTTGCCCCACCAATGTCGCACCAAAACATTTGACATAGCTCGGGTCTATGCATTCATGTTGAATGGATTATTGGAAGGATGAGAAACTGGCACATCCTGTCACAGGTCTGGCCAATGAACCAGTATGACTTACTTAATCCTACTTGGAAACTAATTGGCATTCTTGTCAGTATGGGCCCACCTCTTGGTCCCCAAATCAACCAAGGTTGGGGAATAAGACAAATCTCATTTAATTTATTACAATGAATGTAAATGAATATTATGTTTAAACCAAAAATGTTCATAAAAATATTTAAATTGTTTATTCAAGTATGCATAAATAGTAAACATTGAATTGTTTATATATATTTCCAATTATTATTGAATTTAATTTTATTAATACCTAGTATATAATTTATTAAATAATAAAATATAAAATGTTTATATTATTATTAACATAATATATACATTATATACAATCAGTTTGCCATTCTGCTTTATATTTACTCTATATTTACTTTATATTTATTCTACTTTATACAATTTGCAATACCATGCAGGTAATTTCAGTATAAACTATAAAGTTCACTAGATAAATGTCAAATGAGTACTATTTACAACAATTTGGGAGATTTTTTTTAGGCTTACTAATGCCATTGTTGTAACTTAGATTTCAAATCCAAGAAGGCTTCATCAAATTGATTGGGAAAATGTGTGGCGACCATGGTCTAAAAAAACCCTAAAAAAACCTTTTATATTACGCGCTAGTGTTTTATTATTCCCGAATTAAGATAAAGCGATCGTACATGATAACATATGATGAAATTGTATGATCTTAGTTGCAACAGAGTAGATACCGTTCAGGTTTAAAGACAGTGCTTTAAAATAAACAAATCATTCTCACCTCGAGTTGTCGACGACGGCACTTCGCACCTTCAATACCAGTTTTCTTTTCAAATTTCAAAAGTTAGCAGCTAAAATTTCTACAGGACCAAGGTGACTTCACTCTCTTATAAACCAAGCAAAAAATGAAGCGTTTGTATATTTTTAACCACCAAAAATTTCAACTCAAACGTTATAGTTTTCCTATTACAAAATCGATTTTGTCTTGTTGTCATCCTCTGTCCCCGCGCGGTTTGCCACCCAAAAATGGCGGACAAGGCCTGGTCGCATAGCGTGAGAAAGGCCAATTGAATTGAATTTAATACTTGTCAATTATCTACTTAAAGTGCCCCTAACCCCAAAATCAATTTTCAGCTGATCGAATGTGCTCTTTATTTGTAGTGTTTTACGGTGGAAAAATTTTTCAATTTGGGTAAATTGTCCGGTTTTTATGGCGTGTTGAATTTGGCTTTTAGTGGCCCAGTGCCGTCGGAATTGTTTATAACCAGGAGCCTGGGTCTAGCACGTCGTTTTGACGTCACGCAAGGATATAGCTTTGATGATGTTGCTTCGATGATCTGAGCTGCTTTGATTTACATATCATTCGATCGGTTCGGCCGGCGCTCGACAAACTTCACATTCTTAAAGTTCTCAGTATTGTTTAGCAATCTTGTCTAGCAGTGAATCAGATTCTGAAATCAGTTATCAGTCTGATGACTCGGACATAAACTTTACGCCGTGGTTATAGTTCCGACACCGGATCTTTAGGTTCGATGGCTATAGATTCGACATTGACGTAACTCGTGCGCAATACAGTTTATTTCACACTTAGTGCTCGTCGTATCTTTTCAACAACACCACAGGGTCCGACATTATCGCTCAGTCTTAGCTCATCGAGACATCGTAGCATAAACACTTGGCTGACACAGTGCAGCGATTATAGAAATATAGAAACGGGAAGATTAATGCGGTTACCAAACTGACGAACTTACGGCCGTGATTGAATTTAAATCGGTCAAATCTGTAGATTTCGTTTTCTGCTTTGAATCAGACTAGGTTCTGTCAAATATCGAAACTTTCTTTTAAGGTGGCTCGATACAGTTTTTTTAAATTTCGATGTATATCAGTTTGACACAGTCAGATTTTGCATGTTTAAGCTTCATACTGCCTTATATAGATAAATTAATATTTTAAAGTTTGAATTTCGTTATTTTTAGTAACATTGAGTCAGTTGCTATGGCAACACAGACGTAACAAATTCTCTTCAAAATGACCTATTACCTCGTGTATTAGGGAAAAAAAGCACGGTGACCCCCAATTTTTTTTTCTTGCATACTTTTCCTTCAAGCATAAACAATCAATATAAAGATTAAAAAACAACCTGTAATGCCAATATTTGGCATAGCTTGGAACATTCATGTGAGTAGAGTTTAGTTGGTCTCTCCTGTGCTTCGAGGGTTTTTCGCCGGGTTCTCCGGTTTTCCTCCCTCCATAAAATCAACACCTAGGTCTGTGATTCGTGGTCTGACATGTGTGTCATAGGGCGGCTGCTTCGAGCGCCTTTAATATGCCTTCGACTCTGCCACTTGAAATTTAGTAATGTAAATTGCTCTTGAAAAGCCCCTTGTGGGAAGAAGTAATTAAAATCTGTATTGTGTATTCTGTATTCTATTTTTAAAAAGCAAAAAATAACGTTTTCGCACTTGCACGGAATTTGATGACAATTGTTACTATGTCTAGCCACCTTAAACTTTAATCATTTGAGAGACTGAAAGACTGAGAATGTCAACGACAAGGCATCTTTCAGACGAGAAACATCAGTATGAATAAATTTTCCACGCCAGTTAAGTTTTCTTTCTAACCTTTTGCTCAAAACTCAAAAGACTAAATAATGTCGGGCCTAATTGTGCTGCTTGTTGAAAAGATTCGACAAGCTCTAAGTTCAAAATAAACTGTATTTCGCACGCGTTATGTCAATGTCGGATCTATAACCACGGCGTAAACTTTATTCGGGGATATGGTGTGATAGAAGATGCAGAAATCAATGTCGATGAAAATCAACATGAATATTCAAGCCGAGAGGAAGGTATTAACCTTCGGCTTAGCAATACGCCGAAGAACCTTTGGCTGACGAAGACTGGTTGGAAAATTACAACAGAGAAGAACAGGAACGGCTAGAGGTCGAGGAAAAGCTAACTAAAAGACTAAATGATTCCATGGAAACAAGCGAATGGTGTTTAGCGATGTGTTTACACTCTGGTCTTTGGCCATGAATACTTGGAAATACACAAATCCCGAGATGATCAGGCTTTAATTTTTGATAGTTCGGTTTTGTTTGACCAGGTAACACGCAATATCTTCTCTCCAATTCCTCAGGCTTGAAATGATCTGAGCAAAGTATTGAAGTTTTCGAAGGTTCGCAGACACGTTTTGCCTTCACGAATCAACCCAAAGTTTTCTTCGCTTCTTAGCGTCAGACCGGTCATGCATCCTTGAAATATGGAATAGTGTGAAGACTTATACCATCCTTGAGACTAGCTTTATTCGTACAATTGGCAGCAACACAACTAAACACCATCTTTTCACAAGGTTTCTAACGATACAGCCAACGCAAATATATGTAGATATCAGAGTGTAGATATCGAAATTTATAGCATGAAGCCTTCAGGGCGCTAGTTAACGAGTACCTTGCGTGACGTCACAAAATACACTCGTTCCAGCCTCCTCGAAACGAATTATTTTCACGGAAGTGTGCCAGCTAAGATCGCAGTTTTTCCAATTTCAAACTGCCATAAAAATCGGAGTTTTTTAAGAAATTAAATTGTGTTTTTGCATGCAGAAACACTAGAAATTATGCCACGATTTGATACAGTAAAAAAAGGTTTTTGGGGTAAGAGGCATTTTAACCAGATGAAATGGAATGTATTTGGGAGGCCAGAAACAGAATCAGTCAAAAATACTTTGAATATTTGCCACCCGACTACTAACTAAGAAAATAATCAAAGAAAAAATATTAAATCATTATATTTCCATTAATCAATTAGATTTATACGGTAAAAACCCGCTAACAAGAATCTACCCCTATTAAGAACCTCAGGCTGAAATTAAGAATTTATTTATATAAGGATATCAGAACCTATCCCATGCTGATTTGGTAGAATGCCCATCTCAGCACTCTCATCTCCGTTTTTGTCAGTAGCCGTTCGTCTTTCTTTTTCAATGGCTGTGTCTCTGCTCCATACATGAGGACTGGACGAATCACAGTCTTATAGATCTTGATTTTCAACTTTGTTTGGTAATTTTGGATCGCATATCGCGCTGCCGGCTTCTCTTCACTTCTGCCAAGCTGCTTTTTGCTCTGACTTTCCTTGCTTTTTCACAGTCAGCATTTTCCTTTATCATATACATCCCAGGTTCTTGAAATGTGGCACCTGCTTCGGTCTTTTCCCATGTAAGTCTACAATCTTGATTTTGTTCTTGGTAACATCTTTTGTGTTGACTAGAACCTCTGTCCTTCCTGAATTTACTTTTAGTAATTTCTTTTTTTAAGTTTCTTGCCAGGTGTTCAACCTAAATTGGAGCTTCCTCTTAGATGTAGTGGTCAGTGACAGGTCGTCTGCATTGTCTATGATGAACTAGAACAATCTATCCCATTATACAACAAAGTTCTATACAACAAAGTTCTCGTCCCAAATTTTTTGGAAGCCTAAAGAACAATAAATAGACTGTGCTGATTTGTTGGGTTTATGACAGGATTGTTCTGAGCAGTTCTATAGCAGTGCATAAACTTGCTGTCGTCGTCCAGATGATGGTTAATGAGGGGCGATTATCGTTTACTATTATCTGCTTATTTGTTTACTATTTTCAACACAATTTGGCAGATCGTATATATACCTGGTGAAAATAAATAGGTGACTGAATGATTGGATAATGATTGTTGTTTAGATCAGGAGGTCGGCAAATAGTTGGCAAGCTACTCAATAACTAAAATTCTCACTTTAATATATTCGCCTTGTATATTTACTGTTCAACACGACACGCCATTTTCTAAGGAATATATGTAAATTGGCTTTCAAGCGGTGGCCATTTTGTCATTAATTTTGTAGTAATAAAGAGACCCAACACCAATTCTACTCACGCGACTATTTTAAGTTGGGAATCGACACGGCAACATGGTATATTTTCAGGCCGTCACCCATCCAAGGCTTAACTTTGAACCGTGAAATAAAAGTAGTGTGCTGTATAGGCAGTCTTGAAATACAAATCGAAATAAAATGAGGTCGGAGTACTGCCGAAATTATTGAACATAGTTTCTAACGTTTCGAGCGAAGGCCCTTCGTCAGAGAGAAAGGGCCTTCGCTCGAAACGTTATTTCGGCAGTACTCCAATCTTATTATATTTCGATTAAACTTTGAACCTTTCCGGTGAGAAGATACGCGCCTGGAACAGCTTCACGCGCCATCCGTGCTTTCCAAGTATAGGCAACGTACAAAATTAGTAGTGTCAGTATATACTTTGTATTATTCTTTAGACTATATGGGGCCGTTTACATGGACAAACGTTGTCCCTGGTAGAAGGGTCATCCTACCGCCCGAGCTACCCTGGGGGAACCAACTTTGTGTTCATTTTACTTAGTCCCGACAGCGAGCGTTTACATGGGGAATTTCATACTTGTCTCGGGTAGTAGGGTCACCCTGGGGGAAGGGTCACCCTCTTTGCAAGGTAGGGTTACCCTAGGGGGCGATATAAAGTTCCCTCCATGTAAACAATTTGACTCGCCTACCCGAGGCAAAACTGAGAAACAAAGTGGCGGCAGAAAGTGAAACAATTGATAGAGCTTCAAACACGAAGCGAAAAAAATGGTCTTGGTCTCCAATAATAGTTGAAAACCTGATAATTGGCCTGAAGAAGTATAAAAGCTTCTGTGAGTTTAATTCGATCGTTTAATTCTAACAGTACAGTTAGGCTACAGATTCTTCCCGACGCTCGGCCATCTTAAATTAGGCTACATATTCTTCCCGACGATCGGCCATCTTAAATTAGATGCATAACTACAATCATTGACGAAAATAGTTGGCACGACACAGCGGAGTTGTGTTGAAGTCCTATATTGCTGGAAATTTTTAATTTATCCTCTGTTTCCCCCATCCCCCGTCTCAATGTTGCTCTCCATTACGATGATAGAGTGTCGATGTGCATCACAACACCATTAGCCCATCATTGAGGTCCTATACAACATTGAAATGGGGGGAAGGGGGTCCGCACCTGCTAAACGTGTAATGTGTGCCAACCATTTTGTCAACGATTGTATATATCCCATCCTCTTACCCGATGTTTTATTTATACAGTGTGAGCAGCAGGAAGATAATCAAAATGTCTTTCTTTGTAAATTTTGTGAAGTTCTGAGATATATTTCCCGAAATATTAGCTTTCCAGTAATCACTCTACTTTGTTATAATCCACTTCAGCCTGTGTTTACAATATTTCCTTGATACTCTGTCTCATACTTTTTACATTGGTCTTTGCGCAGATTTGTTTGCATAGGCAGACAGAGCACAGTCAAAATACTATTCTTTGTAAATGTCGTGAAGTTCTGAACCTGCTAAAGCCGGATGTCAAAATGAATGGGATTACCTGTTAGCCAATCAGTATTTGGCGTTCAGTATCTGAACGTTAATTAAAAAAGTACATGGGTTTAGTTGTAGCCCTTTCTTTTCTTACCGCCCCTTCTTCTCCAAGGACCCAGGATTATCAAAACGCTTGCATTTTTCTGAAAAATCCGAAAAAGTATAGTTGTGTGAACTTCTCACAAATTGTACTGGCTATAACGTATCACATTGAGCAGTCGACCGCAAATAGGATTATAGTTGAAAAAATAATTCAAGCTAGAAAATTTCAGCAGAATTTATAAAATGAATTGGTCGTGACGAGCAACTGATTTGCAGGTTTATTTAAGTAACACTTAAGAAACACTACGTTAATGCATATAGTCTATTGAAAGATGATCTATAAACTTAGCAAAAACCTTTGTTTTTTTTTGTTAACGTTTATACAAACTTGTGTACGATGAGAACAATGTATTTTTTAAATAATGAAGCAATCATCCAATAGTAGCATTTGAATTCAGTCACTCAACTGTCTTATGTAATTATTAATACGTCGAAAACAAAAGATTTGTGCAAGGGGAGAACTGTCTCAACATAAGTCATAGCTCATATTAGGGGCTTTCAAACTTGCGGAGTGTCCAGACCATATTTTGGCTGACTCTGGTTAAAGTTCTCTGTTATAATAATTTCTATTTTTTTGTAGTTAAGCTTGAAGCTCAAGCAGAAGCGCTATTTAAGCAATTAGCGGAGTCTGATGACAACTGCTCTTGGGATAAAGTCTTAAACAAATGTATTCGTGACGGACATCGTGAGCTTGCTGATTTTGTCAGAAAGAAAATTGGAAAAACTCAAGAAACGGGTACGTGGTGCTAGGTATTTGTTCTCAATTGAAGCGTGTTGCCATGTTGACTTATTAGACGGCCGGCCAACCTCGATAAAAGTGTCTCAAAAACACCGTTGATGGCATTTTTTGTTACAAGCAGGCAACCATGCTAAATCGTATCGGATAGTGTATACTTTGAAGGTGAGGGGTGTTGGCAGCCGTAATTATTGATTTATATACTAAAATTTAGAGCTTTTTGAAAGCACAATGTGATGGATGGGATATCTGTAAAATGCTGCCTATTTACGTTTGTGTTTTATTTGAATTAGCTAAATATGGAATGCTATCCAATCAGCGTGCCTCTAGTTTTGCTTAACCTAATTCGCATAACTCACAATCATAAACAAACAAGAAATATGGCGTGAATACACCTAACTATAATACTTCGAAGAAAGGCCACAAAAAGGTAAGCTTGCCAAGAATCCGAGATTTATTAGATCTGGTAGCTACAGGAAAGTCTCATATTCGTAAATTACTTCGTTTTATTTTGGTAATTTGCCAATACCGCCATCTATCTACTGTTATAAAGCTGAGCTTTTGTACTATAGTATAGTATTGCTTATAATATCCTTAGACATTTAACTAACCGGTTCAACAGTACTATCTTTTGATACACGGAAGGCAACCGGTCTAGTCATCTTGATCAATGTCTAAGCTACATTTCTATGCTTGTTGCCTGCTTGTAACAAAACGTTTTCAGATTGTTGTGGCTGTTCTTCTAAGTGTTATATTTAGGCGAATTTGCGCCATGTTTCTTGTTTGTTTATAATTGTGATCTATGCGAATTAGAATAATCAGAACTTCAGGCACGCTGATTGGATAGCATTCTGAATTTGTAATTCAAATAATACACAAACGTAAATATCCATCGCTTTACAGATATCCCATCCATCACATTGTGCTTTCAAAAAGCTCGAAATTTTAGTATATAAATCAATAATCACGACTGCCAACACCCCTCACCTTCAAAGTATACACTATCCGATATGATTTAGCATGGTTGCCTGCTTGTAACAAAAAATGCCATCAAAAGTAATATTTTGAAGCCTTGGCCGGCCCTCTATATAATGCGCATTTATATCGTTGTATTTTGCATGGCGATTAATAAATTAATTGGTTAAATGCACACAATTTGTAGGTTTTACCATGTCTTACTTAAATTTCGAGCTTTCGGCTCGTATACTAGAGCCGTCTTCAGAAAAGTGTGATGTGTTGTTGTAACGTGTTTGTTTGCGTCAACATATAATTAAACGGTGATTTTGCATGTGCGTTTGTGTGATATTTTCCCTACACTTGTAGCCTTTTTCAAGACTTTCTCGCAGTTTTATATTTATACAGTATGAGCAGCAGGAACATAATCGAAATGTCTTTCTTTGTAAATTTTGTGACGTTCTGAGCTATACTTCCCGAAATATTAGCTTTCCAGTAATCACTTTACTTTGTTATAATCCATTTCAGCCTGTGTTTACAATATTTCCTTGATACTCTGTCTCATATCTTTTACATTGGTCTTTGCGTAGATTTGTTTGCATGGGCAGACAGAGCTAGCATAGTCAAAATGCTATTCTTTGAAAATATCGTCTCGCCTCCACATTTAAATTATATTCGGGCAAAATGTTTGACGACTACACGCGATGACAAATTATCTCTCTTAGTGAGAGTTACAATTTACTCTCTGAAATTAGTCGTGCCTTAGAAGGTGAAGAGATCAAAGTTACACGATCTGGTGTTTCAACATTTTTAAAGCGGTACGAAGAGAGGAAAACACATTTGCGAAAGAGAATGGGAAGACTAAGAAAACTAACACCTATATAGTCTTGCTGGGTATAATACCTAAGTCTTGCTGTTTTACCCTTATTAGAGAAACAGGTTGAGAAACTAAGCCTTTTTGTTATATGCCAAAGACTTTCGTTTGCCATAGATGAAATCCTATTGGTCAAATCACGTGTTGTTCAACAAACTTAATGTTTCTTTCTGTCCAGGGAAACATTGCAATGTTTCCAGGGAAACATTGCAGTGTTTCCCTCTGACGTCAGTTTTAATCATGCGTTGTTCACATGAATACACAATGATTATTACATCAGATCAAGATTTTTGAAACATTTTGTTTCCATTTTCCAAAAGAAAGTATATATAGGAGAAATTTAAAGCTGTTCTTTGTACTTGTTGAGTCTGGTGTATTGTTTAGTTTTATTAAAATAACGAAGAAAAAGTCAAAGTGTTTTGGTAAGTCTTTTTTGCCTTTCGAGTCAGCTTGGTATTTTAAATGTCTTTGGTGTATAACAAAACACTGGTTGACTTTTGCCTCGAGAAACATCGAGTTTTACGGTCCCTCAGGCTTCAATGTCACCCTGAGGCTAAAGCCCTCGGGTGACATTGAAGCCTTCAGGTCCGTAAAACTCGATGTTTCCCTCGGCGCCAGTCAACAAGTGTATAGTGTAAGTTTTACCCTAATATAGCATTTTGGTGAAAGTGATCGCATTTGGGCAAAATCGTGGCGTATCTCTGATCTTTCATAAGTCGTTACGTCGCGTTGTTCTAATAGACGATTTATTATTTTACCTTGGGTGGCTATGCCAGACAATTTTATTCGGCCGTGCTGTCAGAGACGTCTCGGAAATCGACACATGAAAGCTTTATCCACACTGCCGATTAACACCTTACGTCGCGTTGTTGTTAATTGATAAAGTTGGACAATTTTACAATGGCTTATGCCAGATTATTTTTAATGCTGTTGCTAATGCCAGACGATTTTATTTGTAAGGGAGAGACGGTCTTCTGTCGCTATTCCGCTAGACAATAAACAACGAACAAAGTAATGCATTCAATGAATTAAACTGTGTAATGTCTTTAACTTTCATGAGTAAAGCATGCTTCAGCAAAAGGCAGTTGAATTGTTTTCAATTTTCTTTTATCAAGAGCAATGTGCAGCAAAAATTTGAAAATGTCACGAATAGAGTAATAAATACTAACAAGTATAGGTTAGTGACCGAAACCGAGGTCACTACGCTGGTTATTAACCCCGAGGGCCGCAGGCCCGAGGGTAATAACCAGCGTAGTGACCGAGTGGCCGACTTAGTTTATTCGTGACACAGATGATATTTGTCGTTATTTAACAAAAAAAATGGTATTCTAGACGTTTTTTAAAGCGATATAGTAGGTCATTTAATATGCAAGGTCAATAACCTATTTATTAACCGCGGCACATCAAAGATAATTTATGCATGAATAAACTAATAGACGGTTAGTGACACTCTCCGACGAGTTATTTTCTCACACCCGGTCTTTGTGATTGGGTGATATATATTTGGCATAGTACCCTATTGATTTTATGGGCGTTTGTGTTGACGTGAGGGATTTCCCTAAGAACGTCTTTGCGGGAGGCTATTGATGACATAGAGTTCTCAAATCCTTAATAATTCATGAGGAAAACATGATGGAAATCAGTTACCGAGACGTTGTTTGTAAATGTGGTAATAAACGCCCTTAAATTAAGACAACTTTTACCTCAAATTTCCCTTTAAATACTGATTTGTTTGACAAGCTATACCATACACTCGAAAGCCGTTTATTATCTGATTTAAAGACACCTCGAAGTGAGTTAAAAAACTCGGCTATCGCCTCGTTTTTCACACGTTTTTCTCGGTGTTTTCAAATCAGATAATAAACGGCTTCTCGTGTATGATATATTACATCATAAATATAAATACTAGAGGGGGAATTTGGAGTTAAATCGAGTAACCAATTGAAGGCCGCCATCTTGGATTTTTTGGGGGACAAAAATTGCAAACCCGGACGTAAAACTACTCGGTCCCAGACTATTTCTTACTATTCAAAGAGGTAAATACATGTTTCCATCTATCAAACTGACATGACGTTATTTTGCTTTTAATTTTTTGCTTCTTCTCGGGTTAAGGGTTAGGGTTAAGATTAGTTTTTTGGTTAGGATGAAGGTTAGTTTTCAAGATTTGTTATTAAAGTTTATTGATAAAATGACGTCATGTCAGTTTGATAGATGGAAACAAGTGCTCACCATTGAGAGAGACCTCAAGCGCCAAGTATTTATAATTGTCGGATATCCCACTTTATTATATAGCATGCTATCGGATATGAGCTTTTGCGTAATCTGATTGGTTCCCTACTACTAGGCTATCAGCTCATATCCTGCTAGTAGAGGAAAAACAAGATGGCGGCATGTTTTTTTAAACTGCCGAAAAGAGTTGAAATTGACGGATTTTTATACAGAAAAACATCAACACCCTCAAACCAATGTATAAAAAAACAATATTGTGTAAAAATACATTAACAAATACACAATTTAACATGTCAAATGGTAAAATTCACCTAAAAATTACGTCTTTTTACTTAAAAAACACGACTAAACTAGCGGGTTGATATTAATTTGTTGCCAAACAAAGAAACTCACGGTTAAAATCAAGCTTACAACACACACTTCGTAGGAGATCACCAGTAAAGAGACTTTTTTATTTAGATAAGCATTTGGAGTAGTGAAAAGCATGTTCTTTTTCAAAAACAACCAACTAAGTAATTTAGTTTCACTGCCGAATGTGTTTCAGTTTCATTTTTGCATTGAATCAAAACCTTTTTCACGACAGCAACGCTAATATAAACAACTGACCCACCTTTTGACTTCATAAAGCTACCTTTTAATCTTTTTTGTTGATCTGCTTCACACATTTTTTGCCTCTCGAGCAACATTTATACAACATTTCGAAGCTGTTTACCGAACAGCTCAGCGAGAAACTGTATGTGAATGCATCATTACGCATGGCGGAAGTATTAGTTGCCTATGCCGGAAGTTTGTTGTTTCAAACATTTCGCTGTAATTTTGTCTCTTGTACAGTGCTTGGCTATATAATAAAACAGTTATACCATTCGCTCTCGTCGTATACGAACTCATAGCCAACTCGGCGAAGCGCCTCGTTGGCTATGAGCTCATACGACTCGAGCTCATGGTATAACTGTTAAATATCTTCTCTCGAATTCCTCAGGCTTGAAATGATCTGAGCAAAGTATTGAAGTTTTCGAAGGTTCGCAGACACGTTTTGCCTTCACGAAATCTGAATCAACCCAAAGACGTTTTCTTCGCTTCTTAGCGTCAGACCGGTCATGCATCCTTGAAATATGGAATAGTGTGAAGACTTATACCATCCTTGAGACTAGCTTTATTCGTACAATTGGCAGCAACACAACTAAACACCATCTTTTCACAAGGTTTCTAACGATACAGCAAACGCAAATATATGTAGATATCAGAGTGTAAATATCGAAATTTATAGCATGAAGCCTTCAAGGCGCTAGTCAACGAGTGCCTTGCGTGACGTCACAAAATACACTCGTTCCAGTCTCCTCGAAACGAATTATTTTCACGGAAGTGTGCCAGCTAAGATCGCAGTTTTTCCAATTTCAAACTGCCATAAAACGAGAGCTCGTTGTATACGAACTAATAGCCAACTCAGCGAAGCGCCTCGTTGGCTATGAGCTCATATACAACTCGAGCTCATGGTATAACTGTTAAATATTTGTGCAAGGAAGAAGATGCCTAATAACTTCAGAACCACGCATTGCTGAAATATACCATGTACGTATGTTATTAGATATTTCATAGGTTTTCATTTCATGTATAGTTCAACTTTCTGCGGTATGTGTAACTTTTTAAAACGTTCAAAGAGTTCGACCTATTAATCTAACTCTGACCAAATGACAGACAGTTTTCACATTTTTAGTAGACTTCCCGTGTAGCTACAAACTTGAACGTTCTATCACAGATGGCACTTTACAGTATCTTTATTTGATATATATCTCAAGGGTATACGTTAAGTATTTTAAAATAATATCTGAAATTCAATAACACCAGGAGTGATTATTTGAGTAATTTGACGAGTATACTTGTTCGAACATTCTGGACATTTAAAAAGGTTACACATACCGTAGAAACTTGAACTATACATCAAACGAAAGCTTATAAAATTTCTAACAACATACGTACATAATGTACTTGAACAATACGTAGTTTGAAAATTATTGGCCATCTTCTTGGGTTGAAACCAGTGGCTGAAACCAACATAAACACGGAAACCGGGTTTACATCTGGGTTTGTAATTATTGCCCCCAACTTACCCAAAATGGCAGCCTTCAACTGGTTACCCGCGTTTGACTGAAACTATCCCTAGTGTCTGTAACTCTCACTCTGAGTCTATGAGAGATAATTCGTTTTCGTGTGTATTCGTCAAACATCTTGCCCGATTGAGGAATTTGAATGTGGAGTCGAGAATAATTTACAGGTCAGAGTATACACGATCCCGTTTCATTAAGGCGTAATCGCTTTTGAGTAAAACGCGTTGGTATTTGGGAAACCCCGATTAAAATCGTGGCGCGATTGTGCTTGCCTAAACGTGAATTGAAAAGCGATCGCGTTTGCTGTGCGGAACAAAGTTTTCGTCCATACGTGTTTTTACCAGAGATCGTTTTGATGAGTTCAGCCTAAGATTCGGTTCACGCCGGCCTAATCTCAGGTCACCTATACTAGCCGAAATGAAGCTTTGACTCCAGGTCGCCTTTCCATGTAAACAGAATCTAAGTCTGACTGGAAGCACGAAATATACGTTTTAACCGACGTAATAAGGATACTTTCACGTCTCCAACTCGATACGTTGTTTTAAACGAGCTTGGAGTTAAATCCACATGAAATAATGCCTCTCAGGTAGTCATGAGCTGAAAGACCATTGACAAGAATCTTGACATATAACAACGGCCAACCAAGGCTGGCTTCAAGGTCAGCCTCATGTAAACAAAAACTTAAATGCGAAAAGGTAGAGTTTAGGCCGGTCTCATGTAAACACCCCCTTAAAGTCATCAATTATTTGTGATTTTTTCCCCATTTTCTTGTAGCTGAGAATATTATCTTCAACGATGCCTATTATCGAGCTCTCGAAGCTGGTGCGTCAAGTAACACTCGAATCCCAATTATGATAGTCGGGCAGGACAGAGCTGGTAAGACATCCTTGAAAAAACACCTTCTAGGAGTGCCTTTTGATATTCAGGAACCAAGTACTTGTGGAATTGATGTCGACGTGGTAGAGCTAACGGATGAAAATGCAGCAGAACCCTGGGAGAGGAAACAAGTTAAGGAATTTATCACGAGCGAAAGTGAAATGAAAAAGCAAGTCCAGAAACAAGCCGCTAGGATGATCAGCGAACAACAGTGGACCAAGAAGGACTCGAATGCAGCGAGTGTTGTCGTGGATGCACCCCTTCACGAAAATCAAAGCCAAGCAGCGTCTGCAATCAAACACGAAGTTCTTCAGCTGCCCAAAGACGAGATTGGTCACATTAAGTCTCTTTTTTTAGGAAATGTCAACATCAGTGAATCCCCAGCTGTCAGGGTGTTTCTTCACGATTTTGCTGGACAAAATGTATTTTATGACACACACTATTATTTTTTGAAGTTACAGTGTGTGTGCATTGTTGTCCACGACCTTCAATTGCCTTTGGAAAATCCTGCTCAGCCACGATTCAAGCCGAAGAACATTGACGTCGAGCGTAACCTCAACAACCCACTGCTTGCAACAAACCTCGACTACTTTGTGACGTGGTTAACTGTTTTGGCAAGATTAGAAGATGCCCTGGGCGAGACGGTTACAACTGAGTCCCCTGGTTTTCAACTTCCACCAGTTTTGATTGCTTTGACCAACAGCGATCAGTTCAAAGGTGACGTGAATGATGTAAAAAAGAAGATTAAAGATATCCTAATCGAGAAAGGGTATGAGAATCTTTTCGTCGATTTTTGCGTCATAGATAGCACTGGTAAATCTGAAGATGAAGTAAGAAAACTTCGCGGGAAGTCGTATGGTCTCTGCAAGAGCATGCTGGAAAAGCAACGCCAAGTACCTACCAGATGGTTGAAGTTAGAGGCTACGCTTAGTAATAAGATGATAGAAGAAAAGTTGAATTACATCTCAGTTGAAGAGGCCCACGAAGCAGCCGAGACTTGCAAGGTGGAAGACGTCGACGCTGCCCTCAGATTTCTTCATCACCAAGGTTTGATTGTTCATCACACTGGATCTCCATTTGTGGTCCTGAATCCCCAGTGGTTGATGAATCTCCTTACGGAAGTCATCACAGTGCCCCAAGAAGATAATCCCAGCAACGCCCTTTACCGTAAGCTGATGACGAAAGGTGTATTAACGCAAAAGTACCTGGAGAAAAGAGACCATGGAAAACTACTGCAGGAATTGATGCTCCGTTTTGGCTTAATTTGTCCATGGAAGCATGCAGGAAAGCCTGCTTACATCGTCCCTTCAGTTGCTCCGCTCATGAAACGTGGCGAAGACGTCCAAGATAAGCTGTCAGCCAGCCCTATTGCGCCAGTTTTCTTTAATTTCAACAGCGGTTATGTCCTGCCTGGCTTGTTTACTCGGTTTCTCGTAAAAGTGATCGACGAGTGCAGAGAAGTCTTGCGTAACAAGCGACCTCGTTTATATTGTAACTATACTCTACTGTCGTTTAAGCACAGCGAAAGTAAATTCGATGTTTACATCATACAACAGCTCGCTGGAATCAGGATTGGCGTAGTTCCAGTAGCGACAGTCAGTGAGCGATGTCACAGCGTGTTTGTCAGTTATCTGAAACGAGTAATGATCGATTGCCTAACAAGCATTAAAGATGACGATGAACTGTATTATCGGAACATTCACTTCTCTCTTGCTGCGAAATGCACAGTTTGTTTTGGAGAAACTGAGCGCTGCCTTCGCCATGATAAGGAGAAGTGTGAGCATGACGACTGTGGTCACTTCTGGTTGCTAGATGATCTTCAGGGAAGTTCAGAAGATCCTGTTTGTCCCAACGCCGTTCTCGAAACAAGAGAGTTCTCACTCAAACGTGTACAACCTTGGATAAATACGGGTATGTATCTTTTTCTGTAATGTGTGTTGCCTATTACCTCATGCACCTAGAACACAAACTTAAGTTATCTCGGTTCTTGCTGTACAAGCTGTAATAAGTTATTCAACTCAGAAACTCTGAGCTGCAGACAAAACTCGAACCTGTACTGCTAGAGCCAGATGCTTTAATTTTTTTAATTTTTTTTTTGAGTAACAAGAACTCAAATGGGAGAAAAGGGTTGTTGACGATATTTATACCTGAGAATTTACTCCTAGTTTTTCTAATGATTAACAATTTACGACATCTACAGCAAGAACTGAGAAAAGCTTTCTGATCTTCAAGCTATAACAATCCTAAACTAACTATGAAAACTAAGTTAACTGTATTATAGACACCGCGAATTTAACTGAACTAGTAGTCAGCGAGGCTGAGTTGCGAATATTATTTAATTCTTCAAAAGTAATTTTTAGACCACAGACTTTAACGTTTAAAAGCTGGTGGCACAGTTGTCATAGCGCACGTGCCTTTCACCTCTCCAAGCCGGGTTCGATTTCTGCTCTCAGCAGTTATCGGATTGAAAATTTCACCTTGGCCGCATGTGAGAAGAGTGCTTCCAGTTTGACTCTACCAGACACCGCAGATTTCTCCCGGGTACCCCGGTTCCTTCTGTAGGAACACTGGACCAATGAGGGAAACGGCCCTTACTGGACCTTTAGGGATAACAGTTTAGATATAACTGATAGAGTTATCCAGTATAAATATAAGTTAGTTTAGTTTAGTTTGGTTTGGTTTGGTTTGGTTTGGTTTGGTTTGGTTTGGTTTGGTTTGGTTTGGTTTGGTTTGGTTTGGTTTAGTTTAGTTTAGCTTGGTTTGGTTTGGTTTGGTTTGGTTTGGTTTGGTTTGGTTTGGTTTGGTTTAGTTAGGTTTAGTTTAGTTGTATAAATAAATGTTATGCAACAAACTTTAAAGTTTCAAAACAATAGACATGAGATTAACCTAAGATGGTAACTAAGAAAATACGCGGCCTCTATCTTTCCCATCTTTCCTGGATGTGTTTCCCGTTTGTCTTGAATATAGTAAGTACCTCTTTTTTCGTGGAGGTCGACCAGATTTAGTGTACCACACAAAGCTTGGGTACATGGAAAGAACAAGTCGCTTGTGTTATTAAAATTGTAACTTTAAATAAAAGCCCCAGTAATTTTCATAAAACATTCTTGAGATCTTGTTGCTTCAAAAAATATTGGGTTGTGAAGCGGAAACCAGCTGATTACCTGCGAGACTTTTCAATAAAATAATTAAAATATTTAGTCTAGTGACATTTACTTCAATATCGACATGATTAAGTCGTTTTAATATCACACGAATAATAGTAATATTCTTAAAGCTTTGAATGCTTTTATTGTCTTTATTGATAATTTTATTAATTCGTTTAATTAGGGTAATTGTAATGCAAGCTCCCTCATTGAAGATATTTATTGTTTTTAATTTTTTAGACCAGGTTTCCATTTCTCTATTCAAGAGCGAGGTGCAGGAATCCTGTTCTGGAGATGTTCCAGGTACATCTGTTTTAAGAAGCAATAAGACGACTTTTCTTTTTTGTTAAGATGCCGTCATTGCATATACTGTAGTAGAGTTTTTGCTCATTACCAGAAATTAATGACAAAATGACCACCGCTTGAAAGCCAATTTACATATATTCCTTAGAAGATCATGGCGTCCCATTTTGAACAGTAAATATATAAGGCATTTTAAAGTGAGAATTCTGCTTATTGAGTAGCTTGCCAACTATTTGCCGACCTCCTGATCTAAACAACAACCATTATCTAATCATTCAGTAACCTATTTATTTTCATCAGGTATATCTACGATCCGCCAAATTGTGTTGATAATAGTAAACAAATAAGTAGGTCATGCACCACTGGATTGCCGTAGGATTTTGTTTGATACTTTCAAAATCATCTTTGGTCAAATGTTCAAGAGTTGATAGAGGTCAGGAACCTTTATCTTGCATGTAATAGATTACATATTGACCAAATTGGCTGAAGTTGTATACCTCTAACTTAACAACTATCCGACTTGTAATGACAACAAGACAATGGGCATTTTGAACTCACCATGATTGATGGAGGCTCAAACACTGACAAACGATAGCTCGAGAGATATAGTCTTTTGGCAGATCGTAGGTATACCTGATTTAAAGAAATAAGGAAGTAAATAATTTGAAAATCGCTGTTGCTTAAATAGCGAGGTCGGCAAATAGTAGGCGAGATACTCAATTAGCAGAATTTTCATTTTAATATTTCTCCTCTATATATTTACAGTTCAATTTCCGACGTTCTACCGATTGAGCTATATCGTCAAGTTGGGAGCAAGTGGGAGGCACGGGTGGCACAACAAGTGTTTTTGTTAAAATTTCAAGTAGCAATTGACTTTTTAAAAGTACTGTAGGTCTGTAAATGTTCGTAATTAGTGAGATTTTCCCAAAATTCTGGGACCTTCTCTTCTGTAAAAGTCCAAAGTAGTGTTGCTGAATTAAGAAGATTCTAAACAATTTATTTAAAAAATCTTAAACAACCAAACTTTATACAGGATGGTGTCATAAATTATTTAAATGACAAAGAAATACAGACTTACCTCGCTTGTTGCTTGACCAAAACCTGGAAATAACTCTGGGTACAAGGTTGGGCGGAGTATCCAAGATGGCGTATATAGTTGTTGAGTGCATGTTATATACTCGTTCAAGACTCGTGTCTTTTGAATATTCAACGATATTTGACGGTAGAATTCAGTGCTATCACGAATTGTCCGTATGCTAACAACCAATCACAATCGTGAGAGAGTGAAAATGCAGCGTAATAGTACAATTATTCTGTTATCATTTAAAGAATAGAACATACAGTATGCTTGCTTAAATTAGACATACATAGAATCTAACTTGTACAGTATATAGCCTTTCAATGCCTGCCGAGACGGCGAAACCATTGTGATACTTGGAGGAAGAAGTGGTTGCGGGTTTGGGTCCGTCTGTTACTAACAAAGTCTTTTTTAGATATTTTAACTGGTATAGCTCGAATAACTTGTTCAACGTTACAAACGTCTATTTTGTTTTCAAAGGATCGTCAGCTGTCGGCGAAGCAAGGTCTAAAAATCCAGAAGATCCAGTTCTAAAGATTTTGCGTGTTCCAGGTAACTACAAACTAATATTATATCTAGAGCAAACTGAAAAGGTAGTAAACTGCCGAGATTTTAGTAACGAAATACTAACGTTTCTAGGCTATCCAAAACTGATACTGCCTACGCAGCACCTTTTTACATACTCGAATATTGTATGTATACATGTACTGTGGGAAATTAGTATTTAACAAGACTTCTGGTCAGGCGCGCCTTCACTTGGGGGTACTGCAAAACTGTAGTGAGTACGTGGAGGTATTTTGGAAAAAATGTACTGCAGTGGAAGCTGCGATCACATGCATACGCAGGTTATCACATGCAGTGCTAAGATCTAAAGTTGGTCACAGACAAAAGGCAAATAACAAACTAATTTTCCGATGGAAAACACAATTTGCAGTACACAAAACACGATGGCCTCTATTTAACGTATTTCCACACAGAGTTCTTATGCCGGGTGATGGTTTCTTTGGATATTAAATATCAACACAGCATCATGTTTACCTGTCAAGTGTCACTTGCAAGTCCACTTCATCAATGTTTTTTGTCCTATAAAATTTTTGTTATATAAAATGTCATTAAATTGCTCAAGTGATGTAAATGGTTACATCACTTGAGCAATTTAATGACATTTTATATAGAATTGCATTGAAGTTTATATTCAGTTTAGTTTAGTTTTGTAAGTTTGGCATTTATAGATATTTTAGCATTCGAAATTGCTCATCATCTTTTAGTGAAGGTCTGCTCTAGACTATACTGATTGTAAGCATAGTCCCTGGAATTAAAGTGTCTGGAAACGCGGCGTACTTCAAAGGAAAAACACGGCAAGCTTTGCCCATATTGAGGTAAGCGTATCACGTGACATGAAGGGGCACGGTCAAGGCTATCAATATGGCGACAGAACAAGGCGCGAGCGCTTTCCAAGTGAAATATTGACGATGATGAGTTTGATTTTGGAGATGATACCTTAGCGATAAATTTAAATTTACTGGAGATGGATGCGGCGGAGATTGAAGCTCAAATGGAGACTATTGTCAGCGCTGTAAGTGTTTTATCGATGTTTATAATACGATAAGAGCTGCTCTCGGGACATTAGGAACACCGAAGGCGCCCTGAAATGGTTCTTTGTATTTTCAGATGCAGGAACCCCCAAGTGTTTTTTGTGTGTTATGTGCATCAAAACATGAAATCGAAAGATGGTTTGACCTTACATGTTCGAAGGAACCACAGTTAGCTTAGTAAACGGCTGTGAAACGGGAGAAGACAACCACAAGCTGGCATCCTTACATGTGCGGTGTTGTCAAACCATCAAACATTGTCGAAGGGGCTAAACAAAATTTTCTGCAGTCGTGTGTTTATTCGCAATAACTAACCGCTTTCTGGCTTGTCGAAATCAGAAACATATACAGGCACCGAAAATGGGAATCGAGCGATTAGCAATTCTATGGCTATTTATTTTGCGCTCAGCCAAGTTGTTGGAAAATTCTAATTAAACTTCTGTTGTCGACTGACGACTGTGACCTGCTGAGATTTAAATTATTAGTTTTGTCAAAGCATATTGTCTTTTGCTAATTAGTAACTATCTTGTGTTTTTAAACTTGTTATCATTATTTTCTGTACATATTAAAATGAGTGGTCTTAACTTTTTCATCAATTAAATGCTATTTAAATATTATATACCATGCAATTGTTCTCTTTGTTATTATTTTACTGGTAATACATAATAAATTATCCTGTGCAGTGATCACAGACTTCTCTACAGTATGCTTTCTGGCTTTTAATGGCAGATTAGTGATATCAGTGCTTTTCCTTTTTATGGCATCCTGAAACATTTCCTTGTATCACTGGCAAACATTTTTTCTTTGAATAGAAATGGCATTAGCATTTATAATGTACTTGAACTCATACAGATCAAGTTTGGGTTGCCTGAGCGTTTCCCTGCAATCCTCATTTGATGGGCTCTAACCATCAAATTACTCTTTAACCATGCACATCGTGACAGATTTCAACCATCAGGAATTGGAAAGAAGTAGGTTGTAATTTTATTAGACTGTGTTTGTGTTGAGATAAACATTCTACATTGTGAAAAACATTGGGGTCTTTCCAACACTTGTAAAAGTTAAAAATTCTGTTGTCAACTACTGCACGCGCGTACGTGCATCATTCAGAATTTTCACTCTGCTTAACTTGACTCATGCATGGGGTTTTTATGGCAAATTTTGTGATGCTCCAGCTCCGGTTTCTCTGTAGTTGTCTAAAATTTGTATTGAAATGCAGCATGTTAAGTAAACAAACTCACCCGACCCGCAGATTATTTGTCGCGAAACCCATATATATGGACGTTTTATTCATGCAATCTGAGCGAATTCGACCTTGTTTTAACGATTCTCTCCGCTTCACAAAACTGGTATATTGCCTTTAACCACTTGGAATGGATAGCGGTATTTTTACCAAGGCCATGCCCACTGACCGAAGCTTTGCGCGGTACATGACATAACAGACTTATTTCCCGCTCTAGCACCCGTTTTGGCAAACGTGATGCGCAACTGCTTGTTGCATTTAGGGCAGGCTAGTTCTGAGTCACAATCTGTTTTTTTTTGACGATTTAAAGTAAGAAATAATCGAGAAATATTAAATAAAGTGAGACCAAACAAATGCGATCGAGGCCTACTATTATTAACCAGCTGTCAAGTCATTCTATCATCGGATAAAGTATAACTTTCTCTGGAAATCATCAAATTCAGATAACCAAATTATATAATGTAGCGTGTATATACTTATATACTAACTTCAATGTCACTTGGTTGGAAATGTCTATTACAAATGTGTACGTTGCCTTCGTCTATTTATCTGCGAATATCTTTTATATCAACAACGACGTGTCGTCGTGTTCCTTTGTAATACCGTAATATTTATTATTTCTCTTCGCCAAGACGCCTTAGCAACATCTGACCCAGATGGAATGCTTAATAGACTTATCCTTTCGTGTTTTTTTCTCCGGGATTATTACTCTACGTCCAAATGTTGAACAATTTCCGCCCGGCAGGTACTTTTGCTGAGCGTGGCTAAACAGATAACATCTGAAACGTGCCCCTTCTTCCCACGTGATCAGAATTGAGAGGGAACAAAAAGTGTGCGCTTTGAAGTACGCCGCGTTTCCAGACACTTTAATTCCAGGGACTATGTTGTAAGCGTATATTTATATATCAAAATACTTGCCAGTGACATTTCTGACCAATAACTATGTCTATGAACACACTGAACATGTCCAAGAAAGAACACTTGATTTCAAACAACTTGATCAGACATGAAGAAAGCGAAGAAAGAAAGCATGAAGATTTATAGCATTTAGCACGCATCATTTTTGCAAAGCCTGACGCCATGATGCAATAATTACCATTTTGCGACATCGACAAAATAAGAATAAAAATATAAACGAACTCGAAACCTCGACTCGGTCTACCCCAGGTAGCCCGAGTAATAATTTGTAAGAGAGTTTGGGTCCTGGTTTGGGTCCATCTGACTAAGAAAGTTTCTTAAATATTATAAGCGCGGTAGCTCGAATAAATTGTTGAAAGTTACAAACGTCTATTTTGTGTTCAAAGGATCGTCAGCGGTTGCCGAAGCAAGGTCTGAAGGTCCAGTTATAAAGACTTTGCGTGTTCGAGGTAACTACAAACCAATATTATATCTAGAGCAAAATGAAATGGTAGTAAACTGCCGAGATTTTAAATAACGAAATACTAACGTTTCTTGGCTATCCAAAACTAATACTGCCTACACAGAACTTTTTTACGCACTCGAATATTATATGTATACTTGTACTGTGGGAAATAAATTTTTGAAAATTGGTAAGAGATCCAATATTAGTAAGGATCATCTCTTATACGTCGAGAGTACCTATTATAGGTAATTCTATCAGTTACAACCAAGCTGTTCTTTCTAGCTCTGTCAGTTATGATATACTAAACTGTTTTAGACGTTTACTAAAGAACATCTCTTATTGCTCCATTTGTCATTAGGATTATCCAATAAGCAAACGAATGTCCTGCGCGACTGAGGAATCTTGTATTTATGCTCGTAATAAAATGCAAAGCTGTCTAGCACGAAAACGACAGCTAAAGCGTCAAGGCGAGTTTACAGTCCCGGACTACGCGGTTCAAAATTTTGCAGTCTATTTTTAGTCAAATCAGACGTTTCTCTATGTTGGGAATGGTATGCAGGCGTTGCAATAGACTTCTACAATCAAGGCCAAATGTTGTGGGATAATTGCTTTAAAATTTCTTCAAAACGTTGGTGTCCCCCCTTTCTTCCTTTCCAATGTCGAAAATAACTGAAATTTGACAAAAATATAGAGTTTCGGACTCAACACATTTTCTCGAAATTTTATAATATATTCTTTCAACATTGAAAAAGGGGGGAGGAAGAGCAGCGATAAGAAATGATGGAATATAGAATAAAAGATAAGCCAGAAAGAAGTTGCAAAAACGCGGTGGTGTCCTGTCCACTTTTAGCTGTGATTGTAGCTTTTTGTCATGAAGGAAATCCTTTATCCTTAAGTTAAAGTTCAATTTTTCAATACTGTGAACGGACGGAGAAACGAACAAGAATCGTAATTTATGGCGCCAAAAGTTGGTTTAGTACGTGCAAAGAATGATGGTTAATTGTACAATTTTCTATCTTTTTGAATGAATGAATGAATGAATGAATGAATGAATGAATGAATGAATGAATGAATGAATGAATGAATGAATGAATGAATGAATGAATGAATGAATGAATGAATGAATGAATGAATGAACAACTTTATTTCACGAGGGTGACACATGACAGCGATTGGCTGATAAACTTGTGGCCCTCAAATTTACCTAACTAAATACAAATAAAATACATTAAACTAGTTTATAAATTGAGATCTAACACATATAAAATTACATTAAAATTTCAAAGCGATCAATGTTTTTATACGATTCAATAAAAAAGTTTCTAAGGGAGGATTTGAAAGAGGCAAGACTAGGTTTCTTTTTAATTTCCTGTGGGAGACTATTCCATAACTTTATACTTGTAACCGTGAATGATCTACCTCCTTCAGTAATACGATTAAATTTAGGACAGACTAAATTATGCTTTCCGTGTCTCGTCTCTCTACCATGGATAGAAAAGTTGTTCAATAACAATTTATCTATATAGGTTGGTGCTTCACCATGTAATCTCTTATAAATAAGTGAGCATTTATTTATCTTAACTTCATCGTAAAAAGGTAACCATCCTAACTTTGCAAAATTATCAATTGTTCTGGCAAAAGTATCAGTTTCTAAGATTATGCGAGCAGCTCTCTTTTGAAGTTTAAAAATCCTATGTAAGTCTCCAGTAGAACAACATGAACTCCATATCGTGCTGCCATACATCAGCTGTTGGGAATATAATCAAACTACAAAACCTCACTGAACCAAGATATTCAGAGCAGACAGAACAGGGGGGAGTTTTTAAATCTTATAATGGCGTACACGAAACGACACTTTACTGATTAAAAAATGAAAAACTCAAATAATTTCTTGTTTTATCCTAGCGTGTTCAGGGTGTATGGATGTTTTGGAAAAAATTCTCACTATTCGAAAGCCAGCTTACGAAAACAATCCGAGTGTTTTCCCAGTGCTGTCTGGTGAGGAGGTACTAGGAACAGGCTTTGTTCTACAATGGCAAAATAAGTGCTACGTGATTTCTCCATCGATACCAGGTAAACGGTGCCACGCTCTTATCCCAGTCCAGTATGGATTTCAACGCGTTGATTTAACACCCGGTAGCGAGAATAACAACCTTGTGGCCACTTCACTGAAAGAAGACTCGAGTATGTTGAAGCTCTCAGTCGCCTCCAAAGACAGCCTTGACAACGGCAAAAAAATCTATGTGGTGTCACGCTTGGCCCCTTGTCGCTACTGCAGAAAATTCCAGAGAAAATATCTCTCCAAGTCTTGCCAAGTGGAATCTTCAGTTAGAGGCTCTTATAACTATAAGAAGAAAGGAGGGCCGTTTAAAGACTTCCCGCTTGGTGCTCCTGTTGTGAATATAAAAAATGAAGTGGTGGGAATTATCAAGTCGTGTGAAAAGGATGGTCACTATTTTGAAGTTGCAGCTATTGACATGTTGGAGCTCGAACAACGTGGGGTCACTTTACTGAAAGACCAAGGTGAGAAACAGAAAGAAAAACGATCTACCAGGATATTTTTGTTGCTAGTTGTTGTGACCTGTGAAGAACATATGCTATAGACATACATTTCAAGAGAATGATTAAACCCGTAACTTTTTTATTCCAGGTGAGACGCTCTAACTATTTGGGTTAGTCGGACTCAGAAGTGGTTACGGGTTTGAGTTATTTTGTTGCTTAAAAAAATTTAGATTAAATAACTTCTTCAAACATATAAGATTTTAGTCAAGAAGATAATTGCCCAGCAAATAATTTTCAAAAAAGCCATAACGATAAAGTTTGGAAAAACATAATTTAATTTACTAACGTTTCGTCACTATTCACTGGTTTATTTACCACTTTTGAAAGCTTTTTACCAGTTGTGTATAAAAAAGGCATGATTTTCACTCTCCTTTTTCGGTATTTTAACCTATGTTCTTCGTACATTAAGTGTCATGAAGAACTCGACAAAGTAAAACATTTTAAGTAGACTTTTAGAATCTATTTTATATTTATCTTTGCAAGAGCATCGAGATTTATAGGATGCCCCAAATACTGTTTATTGTTATTATTGTTATTATTATTATTATTATTATATTATTATTGATGATTATTATTATTATTATTATTATTATTATTATTATTATTATTATTATTTTTTATTATTATTATTATTATTATTTTTATTATTATTTTTATTATTATTATCATTATTATTATTATTATTATTATTATTATTATTATTATTATATTTATTATTATTTTTATTATTATTATTATTATTATTATTATTATTATTATTATTATTATTATTATTATTATTATTATTACAATAATTTATTTATCTTCACCACAGAGACCAAGAGTGTTAGCCAGAGAGAACAACAGATGCCAATACAACAAGATTTGGTTGATCGTGGAAATGCATCTTCATCAGATAAGGCAGAGAGCAGTAAATCGGGTAAAAATACAAAACTTGCCTAAAAAACACATATTTTGGGATCTCGGTTTCTTCTTGGTATAGCTGACGTCATCAACCTATAAGCAAGACTTCCTTTCCTCTCTTACGCAATTCTCTAGCTGCCATCGTCTCGTTGCTTTTTCTCATTTTTTGTTTCTTTTTAAAAGATATAAAACAGGCTTTAGTCCTACTCTCGGTTTTAACTTGCTTTTGAACAATTGGTTTGAAGGCTTGCGGTCGCCAAGTTTCAATACGTGTTCCAAAATTTAGAGAGTTGGTGACGAAATTCGATTTAAAGGTCAAATGTTTGATTCAAAGTCCGCTAGTTCAACTTTGCACTGTTTGTTGGCTGTGTAAATTTAATTATGAAGTATCGCAGACGATGAATTGCTGGGTTTTAAAAAAAATGCACGAAAAGTAAGTCAGAGATAAGCTGCAGAGAAAACATCGCTTTGAATCAGAATCAGAAAGTTGAAATTTGCTTTCTTTTGTGATTGTCGAGAGTTTTTGACAAAGTGGAGATTTATTGCAGAAAAACTTGAATAAGGTAAGCCGGAGAACATATCTCGAATTGCGTCAGGCTACATTTGGGGAAGATATATCACAAAATTCTGAAGATAGCTATCGAATGTTTAAATCGAAACATTAAATGTATACATTTCTACGATAGGTCAAACAATAAAATTTATAGAAAAGTTATTGACATTTTTTATCGTCACTCAAAACCATTCAATAGAGCTCGACGATGGCCTTTAAATGATAGGTCGAACGATCATATTAAGAAAAGTCGTAATTTGGTCTTTCGAGGTCTTCGCAGATCTTATTTGTTTTTGTTATTGAACCAAAGAATCCCTCGTAGTCTCTTCATCTTGACGCTAGCTGACAATAAAAACAGCTGCGATAGGAGTATTCAAAATCTGTAAAATCGTTTTGATAGGTTAAGGCCACTGCACTACTTTTCAAAGGTGCCGAATGATCAAATATTAACACGACTTAGTAAAGAAAATGGCTCGTTTTGTTGGACGGCGCTGAAATAAACTAATGAAACATTTTACTGTGCAACAATTTAGTCCAACAATATAAGTCATTTTGAAAATTTAGTTACTAGGGGTGTTTGGAAAAGCGTGGACACGTCTTAACATTAATTTCGGAAATTTTTTGGTCTAAATAATTAAGAACAAATCTATTCTAACAAAATTACAACTTTAAACATTGAACAAATACGCTGACATCTAAATATCTGCCATCGTAAAAGCGTACAAATCTTACGATGTTAACTTAAAGTGGGGAATTGAAGGAGGTGAGAGGAAAGTAAGGAAGCTGAAGGAGGTGAGAGGAAAGTAAGGAAACTGAAGGAGGTGAGAGGAAAGTAAGGAAACTGAAGGAGGTGAGAGGGAAGTAAGGAAGCTGAAAGACGTGAGAGAAAAGTAAGGAAACTGAATAAGATGAGAGAAAAGTAAGGAAGCTGAAGGAGGTGAGGCAAAGTATGGAAGCTGAAGGAAGTGAGAGGAAAGTAAGGAAACTGAAGGAGGTGTGAGAAAAGTAAGGAAGCTGAAGGAAGTGAGAGGAAAGTAAGGAAACTGAAGGAGGTGAGAGGAAAGTAAGGAAGCTGAAGGAGGTGTGAGGAAAGTAAAGAAACTGAAGGAGGTGAGAGGAAAGTAAAGAAACTGAAGGAAGTGAGAGGAAAGTAAGGAAACTGAAGAAGGTGTGAGGAAAGTAAGGAAGCTGAAGAAGGTGGGAGGAAAGTAAGGAAACTGAAGGAGGTGAGAGGAAAGTAAGGAAGCTGAAGGAGGTGAGAGGAAAGTAAAGAAACTGAAGGAAGTGAGAGGAAAGTAAGGAAGCTGAAGGAAGTGAGGAAAGTAAGGAAGCTGAAGGAGGTGAGAGGAAAGTAAAGAAACTGAAGGAGGTGATAGAAAAGTAGGGAAACTGAAGTAAGTAAGAGGAAAGTAAGGAAGCTGAAGGAGGTGAGAGGAAAGTAAGGAAGCTGAAGGAGGTGAGAGGAAAGTAAGGAAGCTGAAAGAGGTGAGAGGAAAGTAAGGAAGCTGAAGGAGGTGAGAGGAAAGTTAGCAAGCTGAAGTAAAGAACGTATTGAATACCAGATTCTTAGTGAGAAACTTTACTGTCAATATTTCCTGGAATTTCTTCTTGATAGCCTTTCCCTCTTGTATCTTTTTCATTACTTTATTATTTTTTACCTCTATCTTTTTTCCTTTCTTTTTTTTTTATTATCTTCCCATTTTCTGTTGACCGAAAAAAATTCTGGGACCAACAAAATCATACAATCAACGAGAGTTTTTGTTTGTTTTTCTTTATGCAAAACATTTAGGAACTGCGAAACTAACTAGTAACCGTTTTGACCATCCTCCACTACCCTCTGTGCCAATTCCAAAATTGGGAGATCTTCAAGTACCCAACAAATCGTGGGAAAGTATTTCTCTCCCTACAGATGTTTTGTTATTGACAGTGGAAGATGGTGAATTCTTGGCTTGCTTAGCCCACCTTGGTAATATCTTCATGAGCCATGCCGAAGATATTGGTCGGGTGTATTTCGGAGAGATTGGCCATAGTCAGGAGAAAGTGAAAGTTGCGGTGGTTAGATCTTTTAGTGGTTCCAGTCAGGTTGGTGCTTCGCAAAACGTTGTAGGAAATGCTGTTGAGTGTCTGAAACCTAAGGTCGTGTTTTCAGTCGGTCATTGTGGCGGACTAAGAAGAGAGAAAACAAAGCTGGGAGATGTGGTGATACCGGCAAAGCTTACGACGTACGATGACAAGGAAATCATTAAAGATCAACAACAATGGTGTGGTCATACAGTCAATGTCAGCAGACATGTTGGGTACCTTATAAAATCGGCTGCTGATGGCTGGAAAGCTCCATTGAATGATCCAGAAGCACTCGAAGTGGAAGTTCATCGCAACGCGGAAATTTTGAGTGGGCCCAAGCTGTCACATTCTCCCGAAGCTAGAGCGAGGATTATTGAGCAATTTCCTGGAGCTGTTGCTGTTGAATCAGAAGGCCAAGGTAAATGTTATAAGTCTGTAGGAAACTGTTAGTAATACCATACTGTAAAGGAAAGGAACGCCAGGAATATAGATTTTCAATTCAACTGTTCAAATTAGAGTTTTATATGATATAAAAATTGTCGCGTATCTTGTAATCATTGTTTAGTAAGTGCTATGCTTTTGTTTTTTATTTATTTATTTATTTGGATTATGTTGTGTTTTTTTGTATTTCATTATTATTATTATTATTATTAAATTTTATTATTATTATTATTATTATTATTATTATTATTATTATTATTGTTATTATTATTATTGTTATTATTATTATTATTATTATTATTATTATTATTATTATTAACGTGCTATAAATAATTAATTAGGATTTGTCACTAATTTTCGAATGTACTTTAATACTATTAAACTGAGTTTGTCAATTGTAGTTATATCCGTATTAGGAATAGGACTTTTTTTGCCAATAATATGCTCGTAAAGATCGTTGCAACCTCGTTCCCACGGTGCGGGAAAAGGCCATGGCATCGGCTGGTGGATTCTGTGTTTCATTGGTTGACCGGTTACGAATACGAATATTTATTTAACGTCGGTGGCATAGGGAGTGGTTGCCCAGTCTCCCGAGCCAGAGGCTCGTGTTAAAAATGCTCGACAATAATTATTTCAAAATTACAACAATTAATATAACTAGCTATTTTACAATAAAATTTTTAAAATGTATAGTTATTTTAAATGTTCCTCGCAAACACAATTAATGCAAAGTTTCAAAGGATTTGGTCATCACTCGTAATCGACAATGGCTCATAATCCGTCGACGTTTAATTCCTTGAGCTGTTCTTCTCAAACTCATTAATAATTCATGAACCAAAAACAAAAGAAATTAATGTTTAATCAGTGCTTTGAAATCGGAGGAAAAGTACTAGTACTTTGAAAATGCGTTTTCAAAGTCTTCGGAGTTTTGAGTTTGAGAAGTCAGTTCAAATACTCGACGTCGGACTTTATCGGGATTACAAAGCCCTCGTGCATTAAAAAGACTCGGACTTTGAAACCCCGGTAAAGTCCTCCGTCTCGTATTTGAACTATTACTTCTAGTGGCGGATGACGTGGGAAACTATTGAACCGACTCTTGAAGAAAATAATTTGCGCTTGGAGTTCAATCTGCTGTCTTTGTGGCGGTTAATACAAAAGCTGTCATGGCTCGGGTATTCAGTAAAAGCTAAGGGCATAATTGACAAGGATTCTTAATACCTGTGGGATTATTAAGATCACCAAGGACGATTCGAAGTTGATAAGCAGAAAGTGCGAGGGATGTATTTGTTTTCAAATTATGATAAACGTTGTCAATGTGTAGCCACAGACCAAGTGTTATATTAAATACTAGTAAGAGCAGTACAAAATCATTTAACTTTGAGAGCACATATGTATACGAGTTTGACATTTTATATGTTCAGTCGGTTCATATAAAAATAGTTGTGATGATTTAATACCATCAACGCGAGTATCACATTTCGAATTTTGAGTCAATTTGTATAAAATTTGACGTTGTATTCATTTTCCAGTTTCAAAGCGAAAATTCTCAATGAACAAGGAGCGGTAAATAAACCTCTCGGAAGCGCCCTTAAAATGTAGTCCTCAATGGCTAATATTTATAGTGGTTAATAAAGTTTTTAAGTAAATTTAGGAGTATAATCTCTCAGTTTACTACATATATTTTAGTCACACATCTAACATTGAGATATATTAACACAATGTGGATGTGTCAACAAAAAATACATAAGCTGCACGGAGAATATTATGAACGCTATATTTTTAGCATGTCGTTTCTCTTGATATAAAAATATAAATATATCTATGCCAAATATAATAAAATAGACATGTAGAACAATTGAAAATAACGCTTCACTTTATATTTCCCCGGCAAGCTTGGTGGTTCATTTTAATGTTCTTGTCAATTTCACTTTGCCAAACAGCTATATTGTTAATCGTAAACAAGTCGATATGTGATTTCGATTTAGGAAAAACCTGACAGATCTATAACACAGTCTTAGATAGAATGGCTAAAAATCAACAAATTACAGACACTGCGGCCAGACACTGCGTTAAAAATGTCCATGAGAAAAGGTACGTCTACTCTCATTTCATTCCACGCATTATCAAAATCAAATTTCTTATTATGATTCTCGTAGCTGTTGCCATACAACACTGAACCATCGGAACGTTTGCAAAGACGTTTACGGGCTGATTTCATCTCGTCTGCGATGGATGACTTAACAGTTGAAAGCGCACTGTTTGCCACTAGAATTATTTTTTTCTTCTAAATTTCGGTCAACAAAAACTCGTGAATTCCAGGAAGCTAAGTCATGTTTGTCTCTTCCTGTGGTCTTGGTAGAAACTGCGGGGGAACTTCTGGCGTTGTTACTTCTTGAACTTCTTATATAAGCGGCTTGGAATTTAAAGCTTCTTAATTTATTACCGCAATACCTGATTTCGCTTGTCTCGTTTTGATGGCTGCTTGGATGATGAAGAGATCGATCTCTATGTGACAAGTATTCAAAACACCTGACTTTAAGCGCCTTTAAACAAAAACACGGGAAATTTCCGCTACTGAACGCAACCCCAAGACGCAATACACCAAACTTCTCTGACCAGTCCGCCATTACCCAAAATAATTTTGCATGCTAATCTCCATGCTAATTTATTACACCCAAAAATTCTGGGTGCGGAATCCAGCCGCTGCCAGGGCCTTTTCCGGCCCCGCCAGTTTAAAAAAGACCCTGGGAACGAGGTTGAGATCGTTGTCGTCTGGGGAATGGATTTGCCGTAAGTTGGTCAATAATTTCATCCCACATGTTTTGCCAACTGTTGAAGTTTATGCATGACATAATAAATATGTATGTATATCCCTAAGGACCAATTAGACTACGAAAGAGTCAAAAATAATTAATAGGTGAAGTTTAAATTATCTGTTTTTAGAATTGACATAGCCCTTGTAATAAGTGCAGAGTACGTCATTTTTCGCACTTGACGTCATTTTCCGCACTTGACGTCATTTTCAGCACTTGACGTCATTTTCCGCACTTTCAGCACATTTTCAGCTTTTTGAATTCTATTGAAAATATACAAAAGCTAAGACAATAAACGAAATTGAAAAGAATTCAAAAGAAAAATTGAAAAGAATTTGACGTCATTAGGTGAAAAAATTACGTATTCTATACTTATTAAAAGGGTCTATAAGTAACGGAAATTGCAATTAAATAATACATTCATTGTTTTTCTCTATTTTTGGTGTTTCTCATATTTATTTGTTTTGCGAGGTACAAACTTATACCTGGGTACGTGACCTTGCACATTGCACCCACCTTATCCCCCAAAACGCTAGTTAAAGTAACTGAAGTATAACCTCAAGTTGATTTTTTCTTCCTAGGTCTTTACGCTGCAGCTTACAATTCTGAGATAGAATGGGCAATTGTCAAAGGTGTTTCGCATTATCTTGATGTTAGTGAATCTGAAACAAGAGAGTGGAAACCTTTTGCAAGTGTCATGGCGGCTTCAATTGTTGCACATATTTTGAACGATCCCGATGTGCTGAATGGCTGGTCTCACTATAAGGGAAAGAAAGGAAAGAAGGAAGGTAATTAAATATTGAATCTACGATATTCAGAGTATACACGAATTATGTAGATACAATTTTTTTGAAAAATAAACAAACCATAATTTATTTTGATAAAAAATTGGATCTACAGAATTTTTTCTAAATCTGCCTATTGATTACTTAAATTTAAAGAAATATTTTAATGCAAAAAAGTTGGGGGTCGCCAAACTCGTTTTTTTTTTTAATATATTGAATTAAATGTAAATTTACGGTCATTTTAAAACGTCACTGTTGTCATAGCAACAGCTGAAACACATTATACAATTATTGAATGAGGTTGAGCATGATAGCTTGTGTTATCAACGCCGAGGTAAGTGTTATTACCGAATTCAATAATTGTTTTATTATACAATTATAAATGTAGAAGCCTTTAAGGAGTTTTATACAAAGTTGAAAGTTAGGGGGTGTTTACATGATACCGGTACGACTTTCATACCGGTACGAGTTCACCCCGGTTCCTATTGTGGCTCTGTTGTTGTTTACATGATACCAGTACAAAATGTCATACCGGTACATGCCATACTGGCACGAGTTGATCCCGGTAGTTGTACTGGAATGACATTTTCGTTCCGGGATAAAAAGTCGTATCGGTATCATGTAAACATGGTATAAGATGAAAAAGTGAATCATATCATACCGTCTTCAGTTAAAATTATACATATCAAAAAAAGACATGTGTACTTGCATAAGGTACAGAATTTAAAATATTTTATTGAGAAATATATCTTTACACAAAAAAACTCTTGATTATTTAGTGATCTATCGGTAACACGAGCATATGGTCATACAGTACATCTTATAATCCGAAGGCATGGATCATGAGCCTTGAATTCTGTACCACAAACATTACATATCAGATTTCGATTAACGCATTTGTTAAAATATTTCCACAAACACTTGGGACACTCAATTACATGTGTAAAATTAACAGGATTCTGACAACGTTCGCAATCAGCAGGTTCGTCATTTATAGAATGTTCTGATTCTATTTTGGTGTAATCCTTATCGTTTTCTGAATCTTCTTCGGAGTCAGTTTCTTCATTTTCGCTCTCTGATTCTGTTTCTTCTTCTTTGTGCGCCAACATTGTTAGTACTCGAGCATTTTCGATAAGGTTTTTGTCAATATTAATGTCGGCAAGTCCTTTTACAAATACCTTTAGACCAGCTGGTTCAGGAATTCCTGAGAAGTAAGGTGATACGCAGTATTCAGTATTCTACCAATTCGGCTATTTTTGTGTTTGGTATAGTTCTTCCTTGATACACAATTTCTCCTTTAGGACTCCATGTTAAGTTTACATAGGACGCGAGTAAACTATTCAGCAAAGAGGACGCTTTCGCTTCATCGACTCTGTAGTCAAAGTGCGACAGTATTTCTTTAACACGAAAATCATCATGTAACCTTTCTCCCGTAGTGTTCAGCGTCCAAATGATTCTAAAACTGGACCAAGTAAGACATCAAGAAATCCTTCACCTTTTTTAACCAGTATCTGCTTTTTTCCTCATAAAACTACTTCGGAGACTAGCCAAAGATAATATGTCGTCGCTTTAAGCTCTAACTTCTTCAAGCAAAGAAGGTGATAATTGATATTGCATTGACCAAAAGTTAAACATACAATTACAAATGCATCTAATTTGCTCAGGGCTTGCAGTTTCCAACCTAGCTCGCTGTTGAATAGGTTCACTTGTACATAAAAGTTCAAGAAACGGTCTGATCAACATCGCTATTCGACACTCAGTGTCTAAATGAGGAAACCGCTACCAGAACGCACATTTTAAGAGGAGAAAGAAGAGGAGGAGGAGAAAGAGGAGGAGGAGAAAGAGGAGAGGGAGGAGAAAGAGGAGGAGAAAGCGGAGGGGGAGAAAGAGGAAGAGGAGGAGAAAGAGGAGGAGAAGAATGATGAGGAGAAAGAGGAGGAGATAACGATAAATAAGAAATTCTGTAGAAAACCATTTTCCGCAAGGGTTACAGACATAAGACAGGTTCCCTCGTTGAAGAGTATGAGCAGAATAATTTTTTCTGCAGAATTTCCCATATTTAAAAACAAAAAAAATGTTCTCCCTCTCCTCCTCTTTATCCTCTTTCTCCTCCTTCTCCTCCTTCTCTTTCTCCTTCCCCTCTTTCTCCTCCCCCTCCTCTTTCTCCTCCTCTTTCTCCTCTTTCTCCTCCCCCTCTTTCTCTTCCCCCTCCTCTTTCTCCTTCTCCTCCTCTTTCTCCTCCCCATCTTTCTCCTCCCCTCCTCTTTCTCCTCCTCCTCCTCCTCCTCTTTCTCCTCCCCCTCCTCTTTCTCCTCCCCCTCTTTCTCGTCCTCTTTCTCGTCCTCTTTCTCGTCCTCTCTCTCGTCCTCTTTCTCCTCCCCCTCTTTCTTCTTGCCCTCCTCTTTCTCCTCCTCTTTCTCCTTCTCCTCTTTCTCCTCCCCCTCTTCCTCCTCCCCTCCTCTTTCTCCTCCCCCTCTTTCTCATCCCCTCCTGTTTCTCCTCCTCCTTCTCCTGTTTCTCCTCCCCCTCCTCTTTCTCCTCCCCCTCCTCTTTCTCCTCCCCCTCCTCTTTCTCCTCCCCCTCCTCTTTCTCCTCCCCCTCCTCTTTCTCCTCCCCCTCCTCTTTCTCCTCCCCCTCCTCTTTCTCCTCCCCCTCTTTCTCCGCCTCTTTCTCCTCCTCTTTCTCCTCTTTCTTCTTCTCTTTCTCCTCCCCCTCTTTCTCCTCCCCCTCTTTGTGCTCCCCCTCCCCTTTCTCCTCTTTCTCCTCCTTCTCCTCCCCCTCTTTCTCCTCCCCCTCTTTCTCCTCCTCTTTCTCCTCTTTCTCCTCCCCCTCTTTCTCCTCCTCTTTCTCCTCCCCTTTCTCATCCCCCTCCTCTTTCTCCTCCCCCTCTTTCTCCTCCCCCTCTTTCTCCTCCTCTCTCTCCTCCCCATCTTTCTCCTCCCCCTCCTCTTTCTCCTCTTTCTCCTCCTCTTTCTCCTCCCCTTTCTCATCCCCCTCCTCTTTCTCCTCCCCCTCTTTCTCCTCCCCCTCTTTCTCCTCCCCCTCTTTCTCCTCCTCTCTCTCCTCCCCCTCTTTCTCCACCCCCTCCCCTTTCTCCTCCCCTTTCTCCTCCTTCTCCTCCTCCTCTTTCTCCTCCTCTTCCTCTTCTTCCTCCTCCTCGTCTTTCTCCTCCTCGTCCTTCTCCTCTTCCTCCTCTTCCTCTTCTTCCTCCTCCTCGTCTTTCTCCTCCTCCTCTTCCTCCTCGTCTTTCTCCTCCTCCTTTTCCTCTTCCTCCTCTTCCTCCTCCTCTTCCTCCTCTTTCTCCTTCTCCTCTTTCTCCTCCCCTCCTCTTTCTCCTCCCCCTCCTCTTTCTCCTCTTTCTTCTTCTCTTTCTCCTCCCCCTCTTTCTCCTCCCCCTCTTTCTGCTCCCCCTCCCCTTTCTCCTCCTCTTTCTCCTCCTTCTCCTCCCCCTCTTTCTCCTCCCCCTCTTTCTCCTCCTCTTTCTCCTCTTTCTCCTCCCCCTCTTTCTCCTCCCCCTCTTTCTCCTCCTCTCTCTCCTCCCCCTCTTTCTCCACCCCCTCCCCTTTCTCCTCCCCTTTCTCCTCCTTCTCCTCCTCCTCTTTCCTCCTCCTCTTCCTCTTCTTTCCTCCTACTCGTCTTTCTCCTCCTCGTCCTTCTCCTCTTCCTCCTCTTCCTCTTCTTCCTCCTCCTCGTCTTTCTCCTCCTCTTCCTCCTCGTCTTTCTCCTCCTCCTTTTCCTCTTCCTCCTCTTCCTCCTCCTCTTCCTCCTCTTCCTCCTCTTTCTCCTTCTCCTCTTTCTCCTCCCCCTCCTCTTTCTCCTCCCCCTCCTCTTTCTCCTCTTTCTTCTTCTCTTTCTCCTCCCCCTCTTTCTCCTCCCCCTCTTTGTGCTCCCCCTCCCCTTTCTCCTCCTCTTTCTCCTCCTTCTCCTCCCCCTCTTTCTCCTCCCCCTCTTTCTCCTCCTCTTTCTCCTCTTTCTCCTCCCCCTCTTTCTCCTACTCTTTCTCCTCCCCTTTCTCATCCCCCTCCCTCTTTCTCCTCCCCCCTCTTTCTCCTCCCCCTCTTTCTCCTCCTCCTCTCTCTCCTCCCCATCTTTCTCCTCCCCCTCCTCTTTCTCCTCTTTCTCCTCCTCTTTCTCCTCCCCCTCTTTCTCCTCCCCTCTTTCTCCTCCCCCTCTTTCTCCTCCCCCTCTTTCTCCTCCTCTCTCTCCTCCCCATCTTTCTCCTCCCCCTCCTCTTTCTCCTCTTTCTCCTCCTCTTTCTCCTCCCCCTCTTTCTCCTCCCCCTCCCCTTTCTCCTCCTCTTTCTCCTCCTCCTCCCCCTCTTTCTCCTCCCCCTCTTTCTCCTCCTCTTTCTCCTCCTCTTTCTCCTCTTTCTCCTCCCCCTCTTTTTCCTCCTCTTTCTCCTCCTCTTTCTCCTCCCCTTTCTCATCCCCCTCCTCTTTCTCCTCCTCTTTCCCCTCCTCTTTCTCATCTCCCTCCTCCCCCTCCTCTTTCTCCTCCCCCTCCTCTTTCTCCTCCCCCTCTTTCTCCTCCCCTCTTTCTCCTCCCCCTCTTTCTCCTCCCCTCTTTCTCCTCCTCCTCTTTCTCCTCCTCTTTCTCCTCTTTCTCCTCCCCCTCTTTCTCCGCCTCTTTCTCCTCCTCTTTCTCCTCCCCTCTTTCTCCTCCCCCTCCTCTTTCTCCTCCTCTTTCTTCTCCTCCTCTTTCTCCTCCCCCTCTTTCTCCTCCCCCTCTTTGTCCTCCCCTCCTCATTCTCCTCCTCTTTCTCCTCCCCCTCTTTCTCCTCCCCCTCTTTCTCCTCCCCCTCTTTCTCCTCCCCCTCTTTCTCCTCCCCCTCCTCTTTCTCCTCCTCTTTCTCCTCCCCCTCCTTCTCCCCCTCTTTCTCCTCCCCCTCCCCTTTCTCCTCCCCTTTCTCCTCCTTCTCCTCCTCCTCTTTCTCCTCCTCTTCCTCTTCTTCCTCCTCCTCGTCTTTCTCCTCCTCGTCCTTCTCCTCTTCCTCCTCTTCCTCTTCTTCCTCCTCCTCGTCTTTCTCCTCCTCCTCTTCCTCCTCGTCTTTCTCCTCCTCCTTTTCCTCTTCCTCCTCTTCCTCCTCCTCTTCCTCCTCTTCCTCCTCTTTCTCCTTCTCCTCTTTCTCCTCCCCCTCCTCTTTCTCCTCCCCCTCCTCTTTCTCCTCCCCCTCCTCTTTCTCCTCCCCCTCTTTCTCCTCCCCCTCTTTGTGCTCCCCCCTCGCCCTTTCTCCTCCTCTTTCTCCTCCTTCTCCTCCCCCTCTTTCTCCTCCCCCTCTTTCTCCTCCTCTTTCTCCTCTTTCTCCTCCCCCTCTTTCTCCGCCTCTTTCTCCTCCTCTTTCTCCTCCCCTCTTTCTCCTCCCCCTCCTCTTTCTCCTCCTCTTTCTTCTCCTCCTCTTTCTCCTCCCCCTCTTTCTCCTCCCCCTCTTTCTCCTCCCCTCCTCATTCTCCTCCTCTTTCGCCTCCTCTTTCTCCTCCTCCTCTTTCTCCTCCTCCTCTTTCTCCTCCTCCTCCTTCTCCTCCTCCTCTTTCGCCTCCTCCTCTTTCTCCTCCTCCTCTTTCTCCTCCTCCTCTTTATCCTCCTCCTCTTTCTCCTCCTCCTCCTCTTCCTCCTCCTCCTCCTTCTCCTCTTCCTCTTCCTCCTCCTCTTTCTGCTCCTCCTCCTCTTTCTTTTCCTCCTCCTCCTCTTTCTTTTCCTCCTCCTCTTCCTCTTTCTTCTCCTCTTCCTTCTCTTTCTCCCCCCTCTTCTTTCTCCTCTTTCTCCTCCTCCGGTTTCTTCTCCTCTTTCTCTTCCTCCTCCTCCTCTTCCTCCTGCTCCTCCTCCTCCTCTTCTTTCTCCTCCTCCTCTTCTTTCTCCTCTTAAAATGTGTGTTCTGGTAGCGTTTTCCTCATTTAGACACTGACTGCCAAATAGAGATATTGATCAAAATTCAAAAAGCAGACCATTTCTTGAACCTTTATTTACAAGTAAACCTATTCGACAGTGAGTTATGTTGGAAACTGCAAGCCCCGAGCAAGTTAGATACATTTGTAATTATATGTTTAACTTTTGGTCAATGCAATATCAACTATCACCTTCTTTGCTTGAAGAAGTTAGGCCTTAAAGCGACGACATATTAACTTTGGCTAATCTCCGAAGTAGTTTTATGAGAAAAAAACAGATACTGGTATCGAAAATGTTCGAGTACTAACAATGTTGGCGCACGAAGGAGAAGAAGCAGAATCAGAGAGCATGCAGTTCTCTTTGAAATCTTTGGTAGACCGTGGTAGACTGTTGTATATGGTAAATAATTGCGCAAAGGCAACTAAAATAGCTGTTTATGAATACAACAATGGAAATTTATGCTTCCCCCTGGCTATTGAATAAATTATATAAAGGGTGCTGCTTTTTCCGATGCTCGTTTACTGGGCCCACAACAATAACAAAACAGATTCCAGTATGGAGTAATTGGCTATGGACAAGAACCCATAGCCGCTTTAATCAATTATCAATTTGTCAATCAAATCTGATATTTACAGTATTCAACAAATTTTTCTGGCCCAGTAAAGGCGAGGGCTACAATCAGTTCTCTTCAAAATGTAAAAAGCTGTTTGTTTTAATGTTCTTTTCATTTCATTGTTCTCTCTTGAGTTAAGTAAGATATACCAGTACAAAAGTCTTTTGCCGGCTTTGAACAGACACACGAGGAAACATCTTTTTGTTTATTTCAGTCACATTTGTCGGCATCTTTTCCGATCTTTATCGCTTTTTGTTTGCTTTATCAATGGTTTCTAGTCGTATTTAGTATTGTTGGTTCATCCCATCTTAGCTTTCTTTCTTTGGTCTTTTTCCATAGTATTAGTCGCGTATATTTTAGATGTAAACCAATTTTTCTGACAAAAATTCCTTTCGCTTGAGCCACGAAAGTTGCGATTTGATGTATATATATATATATAAGTAATAGCATAACATATAGGTTGATTGGTGATTAAGATTACCCAAAAGCCGAGGGACATTTAATCACTAATCAACCAATATGTTATGCTATCACTTTGTAATATTACGGTTACCGAGGAAGAACGAGAGTAAAAGTCCCGAGGGCGAAGCCCGAGGGAATGTATCTGGCATAAAACCGACATCCAAACGCGGCAATGTATCGTGTGTGTAAAGGCTGACAATTTTTTACGGTAACTATCTTTATTTGAAATGCAATCGCCATTTATATATCTATATCTGTAAATGTTACAAGCGCTTTTAAATAACAATACATGTATATGATCAGTTCAATGGTTACCATTGATCTAATGCAAATTCACGCACATAAACTAATATTAGATAGTTGTCTATAAAAACAACAACAGTGTATAGACATGCGCATTGATTTAGTATTAGTTCCACATTTTATGTTCTAGGCAAACTGTAATAAATTCTTGAGGAAACAAACCAGTTACACAATGAAAGTTTGCCTTTCGTTTAGGGCGCTGCCGCTACAAGCGGGTTCAGCGAACCTACTTCGAGATAGGCAAACACTTGTCTCTACTTCTCGATTGGGGGCGCTACCAGTGTACTCTACCCGAAATGTTTTAGGCAAGGTCCCGTTGCATATTGGGCAATGCATGATATTGCCTATTGCAAATTCACGGGAATCGTACCTTGTGCATAAACATTACTTATGATTAGTTACTAATCGTACCTAATGTATAAAGATTATGTATGATTACTTACTAATCGTACCTCATCTTTTTGCATCGGGTTATTTTGATATTAAATGTGCGTGTGGAAACAATGAAAATCGAGGTGGCCGTGATATTAACATACATATAAACATCTCGCAGAATTTCTTTCCCACTCGCGTGTAATTTCGCGTGTAAGTGCATGGTCCCCACGCGTGTCGAGATTAGCACCCTCCCCGGGCTCGGGGACAACATTTGAGATTTCGGGATGAATAAACATTGTTTTTGTCGAAATGCCCCGATTCAGATTAAAATATGACTATATCTCTGACAACTGACAAGCAGCCAGTGATTTGAGTTGCTTTTAATACATCTAAAAATTGCAAATGTTTTTAAAATACTTTTTAAAATACTGCATGATGTTTTTGTAAACATAGAAAAAGAAAACGTACTGTAAGAGATTTAATACGAAATTTTACAGATCTTTTAATATCTTCCTCAGTAGCCATGCAGGTGGTAACGTCACTGGTTGTCACGCGAAGATAGTCTGGCAGCGACATGCAATCTTTTCATCGAAAATATTTTTTCCGAATGTTGTCCGAAATGTTTTGCGTTGTTTTCCCTTGAAATTTTTTGCGTTGTTTTGCGTTGTTTTCCCTGGTGTTAGCCAGAGTAAAATAGTCTGGTGTTTGCCAGAGTGAAATAGTCTGGTGTTAGCCAGAGTAAAATAGTCTGGTATTAGACAGTAAAATAGTCTGGTGTTAGACAGAGTAAAATAGTCTGGTGTTAGACAGAGTAAAATAGTCTGGTGTTAGACAGAGTGAAATAGTCTGGTGTTAGACATAAGGGGGTATTTTTTGTTTTTGATGGGTTAAACAAGGGAAAACGTACATGTTTCTAAGTGACGTATAACCATGTGCTTGACCTATTAAACGTTTTATTTCGGTTTACCCGGAGGAGATTTTTATGTTTTGAACATTTTAGTTTTGAACCTTGAAAATAATTGAAATTGTCCTTGTTCTGTTGAAAATACTTTAAAATTTCTCTGAGTGTCCTCTAGTTTCTACAATTGTTCTAGAATACTTAATTTAAACGTCTTTTCCATTGTGATTTATATTTTCCTAACAGTCCGAAGTAATGAATCGTCGAAAATTCGCGATCTCAATGCTATTGTCTACATTGAAATATGTACGGAGTTGAACAAGCCAAAAATCGGCAAAGATTACAAAACGTTGGCTGGACACTTGGGATACTCCATAAAAGATGTAAACTCATTTCAACTAAAAGACGATCCAGCAGATGCTCTCTTGACTCATTGGGAAACTAAAGCTGAGAATGACGTTGAGAAGCTGATTACATTCTTGAAGAAAATGGAAAGGGATGATCTTGTTGAGATACTGAGCGGGAAAAAGGTATTTTTTGTTTTGTTTTTACAACTAAAGAAACCAGGCAGTAACAAGGTCCTGGCATATTTACAGTTTTCTCAAGAAGACCTTTTTTCTTTCACCAGCCAATTCCGTAAGTAACGCCGACTTTAAGAAACAAATGAAAACAGTAGACAAGCTATGCATGTCAACTAACAATTAGGTGGTGCATCCTCCCACATTTTGGACAACTCAGATCTTTTGGGGAGCAAGAAAAATACGGGCAAAACGTTTGTTTTAAAGTTTTCATTTTTTTTGTTGAGAAATAAATACTTTTGTTATCAAATCATGTTATCAATAAGGCGAATCGGCATTTTCATAGGATCTCTTTTCTTATGTCTAAACGAGATAAATTACTTAGTTACCAGGTGAAATTTTTAACTTGTTTAACCGACTTAATTGGCTCGGCATGCAGTACCCGGGATCCCGGCTTACCGAGCTGGCCTGTCTTCCATGTAATTGCAAATTGCTGTAAAACAGTGTTTATTATAGCTACCCGGATCTCGGATTTAATCTGCCATTCAGGCTAGCCAGCCAGCTCGCCTCGTGTAATCAGCCCCTATCTAAGACAACACGTGTGGAACGAGTTAAGTTACTCTATATGTTTACGATAGAGTGTCCATGATTCAGCACCGCAACTTCTATGCAGGCATATATAATATGGGGAGACAAAAACAATTTGGTGCTCATGAATTCTCTTCAAATACATAATATATCTCTTCAAATGTATATACATATACTTATTCATGTACATGTACATATACATATACATATACATATACATATACATATACATATACATATACAAAGATTGTGAATTTATGAAAGCACTGAATTTATATGAATTAATATTTCTCAATTAAATCAGATTTTATTTTGAATGGCTGGAGAATAATAAGAAGGTGTTACTCCGAGTGACGAACCATACCGAACAAGTAGAAAAAACTCTACTTGGCCCGGCTGGGATTCCAACCACCCGAGTTCACTGTCCCACAATTATCATTCGAAATCGTCATGTATGAAGACTGTTGTCTAGATATTGAAGAAACTAGTCTGTTTCGAAATATCAAATAGCCCAAATTCTATCATTCGACCTTCAGCTCCTAACTTGACCGGTAGCTCAGTTGAGAGCATGAGGCTAGTAAACCGAAGGTCGCAGGTTCGAATCCAAGCCGGGCCAAGTAGAGTTTCCTCTGTTTATACGGTATGGTTCGTCACTCGGAGTAACACATTAAATTTTATTTTATTTTTGTTGTCGATTTCAGCTCACTTTTTAACGCGCGGTTCGGAAGTTTATTACGTTTCCAAATTTAGAAGTTCATTACGAAGTTCCATTTGACGTTCAAATGTTCAGTTTTGCGCCATTCTTTGGCTATGCAGTTGGTAATTTCGAATTGCAGAATGATGAACAACATATTTTCCAAAAGAAATCATATCAAAAGAAAGTCTGGCCGATCGAAGGTTTTCCGTAAAGGTGAACTTCGAATCGAACATTCGTGGAGTCGGCTACCACAGTATAGCCCGAGTAAAAACATTTAACATTTTCATCAAGAGAGTTCCGTATTTTAGCTCCCTATCTCATTTTAGGAAGAGAAAAAGTATATTTTGATGCATGTCTTGTGTTATAGTTATGTAATTCTTTACTGGAGTGAAAAATGAGTCAAAGGCTGATGGTAAACGATGATTGTAAAATTTATAAATCGAATAAGATTAAAACATTAGATGTTCTTAAATTTTCAGATCAGAAAGGGGTAAAGCGAGCACAAGATGAAGAGGAATGTAGTCATTCTAGTACATCTGGCGAGTCAAAGAGAAGAAGAGACGAACACGAAGTAAAACGACGACATGGAAGCAAAGGATCAGATGAATCTAACAAATCAAAAAGAGCGAGAACAATGAATAAATAAGATGGGATGAAAACGATGGTTTAGCCTGCGTAGCAGCCGGGTTTTTAGGGGAGGAAGGAGGCGGGTGGGTGGGTGGGTGGGCTGACTAGACGAAAAACCGTCTGCCGGGTTTCTATATGTTTTCTGTAGCCATTTGCCAGTCCACTGGCGGGCTGGAAATACGTTGTTAGGAATTAAGCTTTCATCGGTTATTAAGCTCATTATTCACAATTTTTATAAGATTGGGCTGCTTTTACGCTGTATCGCCAGTATAGGATATATTGCTTTTAATATGCTCCGTTACAAAATGCTTTCAGCGCAGATGTAAACCGATTGATTCCGTTTGCACATTGCAGCAAATCTAAGTTTAACCAAACATGATCTTCATTCAAATATGGACGCCTGGGAAAACTACTAACCACTGGAGCAGAGCATTTATTGGCGATTTCAACTCGCTTTTCAACGCGTTCGTTGCCAAGTTGCAAATTAAATTTCTAAATTTAGAAGTTCATTACGAAGTTCGATTTGAGGTTCGAATGTTCGATTCGATTTCGAAGTTCAGCTTTGCGCCATTTTTTGGCTACACAGTTGTTAATTTGGAATTGCAGAATGATTAACATATTTTCCGAAAGAAATCGTATCAAAAGTAAGTCTGGTCGACCGAAATAATTTTCTGTAAAGGTGAACTTACATCAAATCGAACTTCGTAATTAATCAATTTCTGAATTTAGAAACGTAATTTGAAACTTGCCAACGAACTTCCGAACCGCGCGTTGAACAGCAACTTGAAATCGACAATAAATGCTCAGCTTCAGTGGCCCGTACTTTCTCCAGGCGTTTATATTTGAATGAAGTACTTGCCTGGTTAAACCTAGCTTTGCTTCAATACTACTGCAATGTGCGGACAGAATCAATTGGTTTACATCTGCATCAAAAGCATTTTGAAACGGAGCATATTAAAAGCAATATATCCTATACTGGTGATACAGTGTAAACGTAGCCCAAGTTTATAAAAATTGTGAATAATGAGATTAATATAAAGCGATGACAGTTTAATAACTTATTAACCAATCACGTATTTCCAGTCCACCAGTGAACTGGCAATCAAAAACATATAAAAACCGGCAGACGGTTTCCCGTCTAGCCTACTTAACCGCCCGCCCGCCTTCCGCCTCCAGCCCACTTAACGGAGTTCAAGATATACTGAAAGAAATGAGGAACGGTAAAGGAAGAAGAGAAATAAGTGAGTATTTGTTGAACAACGTTGCATGATACTTAAAAATTATTTCGTGCAAATTATACATTAAATACAATCTATATTCTTCTTAGATTTAGTCTAGTCATGTGGAAACTAAAAGATCAGTAGTTTATTTTGGTTATATGGCCTGGAGGATTATGCATTCCAAGATTAGAGTAAGTAATATTTGATGTGTTAAGTGACACAGCGACAGAAACTGGTTGACTTTTAAAGTCCTAGAAAGAGTAGAAGGAGGAGGAGAAGGAGAGAAAAGAAGAGGGGGAGAAGGAAAAGGAGAAGGAAGAGGGGAAGGAGAAGAAAGAAGAAGTGGGTGAGAAGGAAGGGGAAGAGGAAGAGGACGAACAGGAAAAGAAGGAAGAGAAGGAGAGGCAGGAAGAGAAGAAGGAAGAGGGGATGGAGAAGAAGGAAGAGAAGGTGGGAGAGAAGGCAGATGAAGAGCAGGAGAAGAAAGGGCAGGAGATGAAAGAGGAGGAGGAGAAAAAGGAAGAGGATGAAGAGGAGAAGAAGAAACAGAAGGAGAGGAAGGAAGAGGGGAGAAGGAAGAGCAGAAGTAAGAGGGGAAGGAGAAGAAAGAAGAGAAGGTGGAAGAGAAGGGAGAGGAAGAGCAGCAGAAGGAAGAGCAGGAGACGGAGAGGAGGAGGAGAGAAAGGAAGAGGGGGAGGAGGAGAAGGAAGAGTGGGGGAAAGGAGGGAGAAGGAAGAGGAGGAGAAAAAGGAAGAGGAGAAGCGAAGGAAGAGGAGAACAAGGAAGAGGAGGGGAAGGTGGGAGAGAAGGAAGAGGAAAAGAAGGAAGAGGATGGGAAGGAGGAGGGTAGAAAAAGGAAGAGGAGGATGGAAAGGAAGAGGAGCTGAGAAGAAGGAAGAGCAGGAGGGGAACAGAAGGGAGAAGGAAGAGGAGGAGAAAAAGGGAGAGAAGAAGAGGAGAAGGAAGAGGAGAACAAAGAAGAGGGGGAGAAGGAAAAGGAGAGGGAGTAAAGGAAGAGGAGGGGGGAGATGGAAGAGTAGAGGAAGGAAGAGGGGAAGAAGGGAAAGGAGGGGGTTGAAGGAAGAGGAGGGGGAGATGGAAGAGGAGAAGAAGGAAGAGGGTGGGAGCGAAGGAAGAGGAAAAGAAGGAAGAAGGGAGACGAGGGGGGAAAGGAAGAGGAGGAGATGGACGACGAGAAGAAGGAAGAGGAGAGGAAGGTGGGAGAGAAGGAAGAAGAAAAGAAGGAAGACGGTGAGAAGGAAGAGGATGGCAGAAAGGAAAAGGAGGGGGATGGAAGAGGAGGAGAAGAAATAGGGGGAGCTGGGAGAGAAGGAAGAGGAAAAGAAGGAAAAGGGAGGAAGGTGGGAGAGAAGGTAGTGGAGGAGAACATGGAAAAAGAGGAAAAGGAAGACGAGGAAGAGGAGAAGAAAAAGAATGACGAGGAAAAAAGACAAAAACAAGAGGAAGGAGGAGAAAGTCAAGGATGAAGACAAGAGGAAAGAGAAGGAGGAGGACAGAAAAAAGGAGGAGGAGAAGGAAGAGGAGAAGAAAGAGGAGGAGAAGGAAGAGAAGGAGGAGGAGGAGAGAGAAGAAAGAGAAGGAGAATGGGAAGGAAGAGGAGGAGTGGGGAAAAGAAGGAGGAGGGGAAGGAAGAGGCGGAAGGGCGAAAGGAAAAGGAGGAGGAGAAGGAAGGGAAAGAGGATGGGAAAGAAGAAGAGAAGAAGGAGAAGGATGAGAGAAGAAAAAAGGAGAGCACGAAAGAGGCGAAGCAGAAGAAAGTCAAGGGACGTAAGAAAAGGAGGAAAGAAAAGGAGGAACAGGAGGACAAAAAGCTGGAGAAGTAGGGGGGGAAATGAAAGAAAAGAGGGAAACGAAAAGGAAGATGAGAGGAAGAACAAAGATGAAAATGAGAACGAGGAGCTAGACAAATCAGGTAGAAGTAGAGAGGAAAAGTAGGGAAACAAAAAGAAAGGAGAATGAGGAGAAAGCAAGTTTAGGAATGACTATAGATTCTAATACTGCTCTTAAAATAGAAAAGAAAAGAGAAGCAACAAGACAGATCTTTTCAGCAGAATATAACCACAGTTCCTTATCATGGCATTCAGGAAAATGTTCGTCCACAGTACGTTCAGACCACTGAATATTGAAATCACAAGACTTCACAAAGAAGCGTTGAAGTTTAGAAGAACCAAGGAGAAGCAACAAGGCAGATCTTTCCAGCAGAACATCGACCAACAGTAACCACAGTTCCTTATCATGGCATTGAAGAAAGCGTTCGTCCACAGCACGTCCAGACCACTGAAAATTGAAAGCATAAGATTTCACAAAGTAGCGTTGAAGTCTAGAAGAACCAAGGAGAAGCAACAAGGCAGATATTTCCAGCAGAATATCGACCAAGAGTAACCACAGTTCCTTATCATTCAAGAAAGTGTTCGTCCACAGTACGTCCAGACCACTGAAAATTGGCAACCTAAGACTTCACAAAGTATCGTTGAAGTCTACGGAAACCAAAGACATGTAAATAATCCAGACACATAAATTGTCGCTTCTTATAACAGAAGTAATATTTAGTTTTTTAAGTAATATTTTCTATTTCTCAAGAAATAGATTAGTTTAGAAATAGTCATTAGCGAACATTAACTTTTTTTATAAGATTTATATTAAAGAAGCATTGAATAATGTTCAATTACATTTGAGTTTTTCAATTTGATATTTAAGCTAGCCACTAGTGGTGCTAATGTTTTTAACAAGCCGTAAGATTCTTAAATTATTTTTTATCAACCGAGAGATTATTTTTTAAAGGGAATTGGCAATATAAATTAATTACAGAACCATCCTCAGAGAAACATGAGCATAGTTTTCATGATTTTTGGAAAAAGAAAATGAAAAATTTTCTAATGTAAATTAAGTTTATGTAATTTGGAAAAAACTCGTAAAATGGTAAAGGAGAGGCATTTCAAATTTGTAATTTCCTTTTTTCGTTTACAAGTTATGTTTTTACGTCTGTCTGTCTGTCTGTCTGTCTGTCTGTCTGTCTGTCTGTCTGTCTGTCTGTCTGTCTGTCTGTCTGTCTGTCTGTCTGTCTGTCTGTCTGTCTGTGTCTGTCTGTCTGTGTCTGTCTGTCTGTCTGTCTGTCTGTCTGTCTGTCTGTGTCTGTCTGTGTCTGTCTGTCTCTGTGTGTCTGTGTCTGTCTGTCTGTCTGTGTCTGTCTGTCTGTCTGTCTGTCTGTCTGTCTGTCTGTCTGTCTGTCTGTCTGTCTGTCTGCTGTAAGGCTGCTAAGAAAGTTTCCTCTGCAATTGGTGGTCTCAAACAAGCTAGACCATTCATTGATAAAGAAACTGCAATTATTATTTACAATTCCTTAATTCAGCCAATTTTTGATTATTGTGACATTGTATGGGACAATCTCCCTCTGTCGCAAGCAACTAGGTTACAAAAATTACAAAATCGGGCTGCTCGAGTAATTACTCAAGTAGGCTATGACATCAGATCCCATAGCATAAGAGATGAATTAGGATGGGAAACACTTGCTAACAGACGCTTAAAACATAAATATTTTATGATGTTTAAGGTCCTGAATGGACTGGTACCATCATATCTTTCAGATCTGTTTATACCAAATTCAACCACACAAAATTACTGTCTTAGACACAGAGGCACAAATCTCGTGTTAGCAAAACCAAACACAGAATACTTAAAAAAGAGTTTTAAGTTTTCTGGAGCTAAAATGTGGAATGAATTACCATTATCTATAAAGCTTCTAAACACGGTAAAATCTTTCAAACGTGAACTACAATCATTTGGTCCCTAAATCCGGTCTATTGTACCTGATTCTTGACTTCTTGACTGAATGTTTGGTATTTTAATTACTTATCCTATTGTATATATTTGTATATTTATTTATCTGTAAATACTTAATTCGGCTCTTACGAAAAACAATGTAAATTGATAAGATTCCGAATTCAAATAAAATTTTCTCTCTCTCTCTCTCTGTCTGTCTGTCTGTCTAGTGCCCTTCCCCCGTCGTTACTGCAACCATAAGTGTTTGGGAAGAGACTATGATTTTCTTCATTATCATTATCATCATCCTTATCAATATTATCATCGTTGTTATTATCATCATCATCAACATGATCGATATTATCATCACCACCATCATTATAATTATTATCACCATCGTTATCATCATTATCATCATAATTGTCATCATCATTATCATCATCATTATCATCATCATCATCATCATTATTATTATCATTATAATTATCATTATCATCATCGTTATCATTATTATCATCATCATTATCGTCATCAACATCGTCACTATCTGCTTTGGTCGTGCTGAAGTCGTTTAGGACTGGGTATGGTTCCATGCAAAGTTTTATATAATAGCTCTTACATAAAGTACCGTACTCTCGGAAAGACATCCCCCGTTAATACTATAATCTTCTTAAGTATTCCGGGGGGAGGTTATGAAAGTCAAATCCAAGATGGTGGTTTCAAAAGGAGGAGTCCTTCGACTTCTCTTCACTATATATACAAAACTTTTATAATATTCAGGTTTTACAAAACATTTTAACAAATGATTATTGTTCAGTTTTATTTTACAAAAAATAAACCTTTTTGTTTTTTGACTGAGAGTATTAGCATTTAAGGCATTGATGGCTACTTTAAAATGGGGGTAAAAATCAGGCATTATATTGATGAAACTTTTTTAAAATTCACGAACCAGTTTTCAATAGTTAATTCGAACCTTGTCAATATTAAGACATTAGTCTTTATACAGTCCCATATAATTGTTCTAAATCTACATGTATAAAGACTAATGATCTACATGTATAAAGACTAAAGAAACTAGTATCTGTTTCAATCATTAGTCTTTAAACATGTAGATTTAGAACCATTATGAGACTGTATAAAGACTAATGTCTCGATATTGAAGAAACTAGTATCTGTTTGAAAATATCAAATAACCCAGCTCCCAACTTGACTTGTAGCTCAGTTGATAGAACATCGGACTAGTAAACCGAAGGTCGCGGGTTCGAATCCCAGCCAGGCCAAGTAGAGTTTTCTCTTCTTGTCTGGTATGGTTCATCACTCGGAGTAACACCTAATATCATTATATATATATATATATATATATATATATATATATATATATATATATATATATATATATATATAATATATATACAAGCTGAAGTGCTGAGTATGCATGTTCTAGTCAGTCTATTCTTCATCAGAAGTGAGAGAATAAAGATGGTCCAGTGTTTTATTGCTCATCCAAACAGCTTCCTTATTTATTTATTTATTTAATATTAGTTATTATTATTATTACTATTATTATTAATTGTAATTATTATTATTAATTGTTATTATTGTAATTATTATCATTAATTGTTATTATTGTTCTTGTTGTAATTGTTATATTATTGTGTAGCGTCATGATGGCGTATTAAATGGCGTATCAATCTTTTCATGTTTTTCATAGAGTTATAGAAACACGTCTTTTAATTGTTATAATCCAAACAGTGAAATAAAAGTAGTGTGCTGCGTAGGCAGTGTTGAAACAACAATCGAAATATAGTAAGGTTAGATATACTGCCGAAACAGAGAACGTAGGAGTCTAACGTTTCAAGCGAAGGCCCTTCGTTAGGGCCACGTTTCTCTCTGAGGAAGAGCCTTCGCTTGAAACGTTAGACTCCTACGTTCCCTGTTTCGGCAGTATATCAAACCTTACTATATTTTGATTATATTAATTGTTATATTCTGTCACTCGAAATGAAATCCGGAAATATCAGACGTTCTCTCACATGTCATTATCACCTTGGTTACCATCACGTATTGCCATTGGCTAATAACTAAAACCTATCGAGATGTGTGTAATATCTCTCTGCCCTTTTTCTCTTATCATTCGCTTCTAATTCTAAATATTTTGACTGTATTTTCTTTAACTAGCATTGGAAAAACATAATATAGCATTATTATTCCGTTTTATTCATTTTTCAAGCGTTTGCAAGCTTAACTAAAAATTCGAGGGAAAGTCCCTACTTAGCTCGGGAAACTCCCGACTAATATCATATACATGATGATTATATTTCATAATGTACTTGTAATAACATGCAGCTATTGGTCAGTTTTTGTTACGTATGCTCGACACACGATACCAATAGCTTATAGTTTCTTCTGCTCTTCAAAGACGCAGGTTTTGTATTTGAGCATTTGGATGGTAATTATTGATATATACATACTGAAGTTTCTTCGCAGACTCTGGTGAGCTGAACTTAACACGATTCATCGGCACAGCATTATATTTTGACATTTTGTCCACTCCGGACAAAGCAGGTTCTGTGAGATCTGTGTTTCCCCGAATGTAAGTAGATGATTTATATATTAAACTCAGAAGAAGTAATATCGAGACATTAGTCTTTCATGGCAGCATGGCTTTCCGAGACGAGTAATATCGTCTGGCGTTAGACAGAGTAGAATCGTCTGGCGTTAGACAGAGTAAAATCGTCTAGCGTTAGTCAGAGTAGAATCGTCTGGGTTAGACAGAGTAGAATCGTCTGGCGTTAGACAGAGTAAAATCGTCTGGAGTTAGACAGAGTAAAATCGTCTGGTGTTAGACGAGTAGAATCGTCTGGCGTTAGACAGAGTGGAATCGTCTGGCGTTAGACAGAGTAGAATCGTCTGGCGTTAGACGAGTAGAATCGTCTGGCGTTAGACAGAGTAGAATCGTCTGGCGTTAGACAGAGTAGAATCGTCTGGCGTTAGACAGAGTAGAATCGTCTGGCGTTAGACAGTAAAATCGTCTGGAGTTAGACAGAGTAAAAAGATCAAGTTGTCCCACAATAACAAAGCGATTGAAAAGAGATAAATAATTTTGAATGTAGTTATTATCTAAGATTATTTCTAAGTATAAAAGGAATGGACAGTTCTGGCAAATTATTGTTTTTGACCACTGAACTGAAAATTGCTGCGCCTGTACTCTGTATGGCAAAGCAAAGCACAACAAAGCAAAGCACAGCACAGCAAAGCACAGCAAAGCAAAGCAAAGCAAAGCAAAGCAAAGCAAAGCAAAGCGCAACAAAGCAAAGCAAAGAGAAGCGAAGCAACGCAAAGTAAAGTAAAGTTAAGCACAGTCCAGCGAAGCATAGCAAAGCACAGCAAAGCAAAGCATAGCAAAGCAAAGTAAAGGAAAGCAACGCACAGCACAGCAAAGTAAAGCACAGCAAAGGAAAAGAAAGCAAAGCAACGCACAGCGAAGCACAGCAAAGCACAGCAAAGCAAAGTAAAGCACTGTGGAGCGAAGCAAACAATATATTCCATATCTTCAAAGACCCTGTGACGAGCTCAAGTCAGTGTCGTAGACGTCTTGTTCTATGTGTTTATGATTGAACACTATACATAGCGTACATTACATTACATTGCTTTGCAATGACGATAAAGATGAAATAATGAAATATATATCTGTTTGCAAACAGAAAATTACAAAATTGGTCTTCTTGGAATACCATTTGATTTCACGATAATATTCTTGTAATTTGATACTCTTCAAGGAGAAAGCGAAACTCCATCGTGCTGAAACGCTGCTACGCAGCTTTCGTTTTTTAACCAAATGTTGCGAATTTGAAATACCATCGATTTAATGAGCGTGGCAGGTGTAACAGGACCAGATGCCCCCCTCCTTCAGAATGCCCCCGGGGCATCTGATACTAGGACCAGATGCCCCCCTTCAGGACTAGATGCCCCCCCCCCTTGTGAAATCCTTTAAAATACTTTTTAAACCAAGTTCGTATTGAAACTTGTTTCGAAACTAACAATAAAACTCTTAGATGGTTAAATGAGTTTGCAAGCGTTCGATAGACGTTGAAATGACTCCCAAAGCGCCATTGAAATGCTAATTTCATCTATTTACACTCTCCGGAAACCACTAATACACCAACAAGATGCTGAAATACCACCGATTTAATGAGCGTGGCCGGCGCTATTGATACGCCATGCCCATGCGGCGGCGGTACTAAGGCATGTCCAAAAGCATTTTAGAATTTTTCCAGGTCAAGAATCGGCCAAAAGCGTGCGAGAATTTTCAGTAGTTGAGAATTTTTAATTGTATTTATAAGTAATAACATGACTTGAGGGAAATTGGCGATTAAATTTCCCCGCCGCCGAGGGAAGATTTGTGAAAGTACAAATCTTCCCGAGGCAAAGGGGAAATTTGATCGCTAATTTCCCTCAAGTCATGTTATTACTGATAAATTCTACATTCGATAATAACTACATTCGAAAAGTCATGTTATTAGTTTGTAATATTATGATCGCCGAGGAAAACTTTGAGAATCTTACCGACAGGAAATTTACACGGTTGATCAGAGAAGTTGCATCTAATTTTCCCGTGCATGTTGATAAGGGAAAATATATGCAAGCGGGAAATTTAGAAGAAGACAAAAGATTTCTTTGTCTTCTAATTTTCCCTCATCAACATGCACGGGAAAATTAGAAGAAGACAAAGGATTTCTTTGTCTTCTAATTTGCCTTCATCAACATGCACGGGAAAATTAGAAGACAAAGGATAAATTTCCCTCTTGCATGAGCGATGAGGGAAATACGAGGTTTACATTCCCTCGGAGAACAAAAGAATCCGAGGCGATCATGGTATTATTTAGTTTATCGTTCATGTCGGAATTACTCGTCCAACTTTTTTGAATCGAAATGGTTTAAATGGTTTGCGTAGTACATTTTTTTACGTATTTGATAGGTTTTTTTCGTCATTTGGTCTTGAGCTTTCTCGATTTTAATAACTTTTTGCGTATAGGTAGGTAGCATGGCGAAACATAGGTGGTCGCGTGCCATTCGATTAGATTGATAAGTAAAAATAAAGGAACTTAATCTGAACTTGGGCCGAGTTAACAAAATAACCGAGTTGAAAAGTGACCGAGTTGGTTTTGGAACTGGGCCGAATTGGTGAGTGGGCCGAGTTGACCCGCCTCTGTCATTCAACGCCAACACGCTTTCCACGAATCATGCAATGTAGTTTTCAACCAATTTTAACAGGCTGTCTATGAATAGCAACGACTCTTCCAAAATGCCAACACGGACAATGAGCTTTTTATGAATGGTCTCCTTCCGTACTTTGACAAACTACTAAAAACTCTATTAGACTATGTTTTCCTTCCAAGTAAAAGAAATAAGTCCGTGCCGATCGATTGGAAAAATAATTCGTGTGAAAGTATGAACCACATTTTGAAACTTTCATGCGATTGGAAAGTTCAAAAAAGTCCTGATTTGGTGGAAAAGATTTTTAAAATAGTAAAACTTCAATACGCCGACGTGAGGCGTGCTCTTTACGGGATGGGGGATTTTGAGTTAGTTCCGTGGATGGCAAAGTTCAAAATTAGCCAAGCCAACTGGGCAGCAAAATCACACGAAGAAAAAGAAAATTGCTTTCAAAAGTTTCTGAAAGGTGTTCAACAGACGTCAACAGACGGAAGACTAATAATACCTAAAACTCAACAATCAGCGAAAAAACCTGGTCAATGAAAGAGAGTAAAATGTGCAAGAACTCAAAATCGATAGAGACCTGCAAAGGGACATGACGGTACCGAAAAAGATGGCGGCGGTACATTTAACCACAATGCTTTGCGACCTCAAATCAGCTAAAATAACAACTAATTGTTTATCGTGTTAAGATGGATTATGTTAGCAAGAACTTCATTCCTACCAAAACATATCTTCCAATAATTCTGCCAGAAACAACATTTAAGGCACGCAAAGGATTGTGGTTAAAGTCACCATCTTTTTCGGTACGGTCAATGGCCACAATTTATAACTACTTGTAATGATTCTATTTATTAGTATAAGATTGAACCATTAGAAAACTATTAAATATATAAGCCAAAGATATATATGTGATAAAGATAAATATAAAAACATTTTAAGTGAGCAAGAAATTTTGTACATACTGTAAGGTATTGCATAAGGTGTATAATTTCGTGAATAATATATAAAATTGGTATAGACTATCGATTTACAAAAAATAATTTTCTTGTGAAATGCCATAACAATATTAAAAAGTGTAGGCTCAATCCATGAGATGGGTTTTTTATTCTTGTTGGGGTTTTTTTTTTTTTAGCTGCTTTTATCACCTTTTTGGTTTCTTTATATTAAAATTCTACTGATTTAAACCATTAATCAGTTAAATTAGGAGGCTATTGACCACGGATAGTTAAATTAAGGTCACGGACGGTGTTTAGTAGGACCCTGATATAGATGATATTTTGAGGGCCACTGGTTTGTCAGCGAAAGCTGTTATGTGTTTACCCTCTTTAAATAAAGTTCTTGTATTGTATTGTATTGTTGTATGATATCCCGATCGTTATTTAACAATTTATAATGTGTGTCTTTTGAACAGCTTAAAAAACGCTCCGTTATTGGTCGTTTTTGCTTTGATTCATTTCATTTCATTTCAAATAAGAATGATAATTCTATATATAAAGTGCTATGTTCATTAGTATACTTTTTCCAAAATTCGATCCCTATTAGTATTTTTTCTGAAGTAAATAGGTTTTATCAGTTTTGTTCACCTGTTTCTCGTTCTTTTGCAGCTAAAAACGGTCTTGCCAGTATACAAAAATGGCATCCGCTCAAGAAAGTTTTGATGCGGGCAAAATGCGTCGTGATGTAAGTAACTTAAATATCAGTACTGTTTTTAGAACTATTTCAAAAAAAGACAGAATCTAAATGAATATATTCATTTATTAATTTCAGTTTATTCATTCATTCATTCATTCATTCATTCATTCATTCATTCATTCATTCATTCATTCATTCAATCAATCAATCAATCAATCAATCATCATTTATTCAATCATTCATTTATTCATTCATTCATTATTCATTCATTTCCTTCCTTTCCTCCTTTTTTTCCTTCTTTACTCCTTCCTTTTTTTCCTTCTTTCCTATAGTCGTTTCATTTCGGCAAATCTGCACCCATAAAAATCCCACAGCTGCAGAGTTGACAAGATGAGTTTGCAACAAGCTTGTAGCACGCCTGTTCACAAGTTGTTAAGAAGTTGTGATTTTATCAAGCCAATGCAAGCTTGTTGTTGTCAACCTTGTAGCAATTTCGTAAGTGCAGAGCAGTAATAAGTTGTTGGAACAATTTGTCACAAGTCCGTTGAAGTCATCAACTTTGTTGCAAGTTGTCAACAACCTATTACAGACATGTTCAAAAACTCATTAATAATTCCTGAGGAAAATTCAAAAGAAATTAAAGTTTAATCAGTGTCTTTATATGTGATAAAGATACCTCCTGGTTTACATAAACTTTAGCTTTGATTTTCTCGGCTTAGACAAGGTTATTTTTCAAACTTACTACGCCAATGAACTTACCAAGTGGTTCGTTTTTGAAGCCGTTCAATAAACTCGCAGTTCGTGTTTTATCTGATATAAAAACACTCGGCTTCGTCTCGTGTCTTTATATCTGATAAAACACTCCTGCTCGTTTATTAAACAGTACTTAAACTGGAAACAACCAGTGCAAATGGATCCCGGTAACGGCATGTTAAAACGGCCTTGTAGCAACTTGCTTGCTTGGCGTTTTAGCGTGTCGCTCAATTTGATTCCTCACCCCACCCTCTACTCTATCTCTACCAAACCTCGGTTTAGTACAAACGTCTGCTGCACACGTTTTGGTTAGCTTTTTTGCTATATAAATATTTTTAAACTGAAAACAGATTTTTCAAGCAAGAAACAGAAACATAGAAATGGTGATTGAGTTCGTTGCTAAGACGGCAAAAATTCTACAAGAAAAAAGAAGAAAGAATGACTTTGAATATATAGTAGATAGATCTATTGAACTACTTCAAGGTAACTTAGGGTTAAAAACGGCAATGTTATTGTTGGTTTTTCAAAAATGTGATGGAAATAGAGAATCTTCGGATATGTTGAAGTACTATCTTGAGCTCGAAAAATTATTAAGTAATTTAGATGAGGAAAAGCGTGTGAGCATGACTATTCTTTTTAAAATTGCAGAAATATATCTTAATACTTCACATTATACTAAAGCAATAGAATATACCCAAAGAGCTGAAAAGATTGCAGATGAACGTAAAGAAAAATTAGGAAAAACAAAATGTTGCCAAATATTAGGAAGTGCGCGTCTAGGGCTGGCAGAGTATAAAGAAGCCATTGACTATTTCAATAAAGGTTTGGCAATCAGCACTGAAATAGACGATCGGTCAGGAATAGGAAGAAACAATCAGAATTTGGGGATTGCCTATCGTTCTTTGGGGCAGTCTGAAAAAGCTATTGACTATTTCAATAAAAGTCTAGCAATCAGCACTGAAATAGGAAATCGGTCAGGAATAGCAAGTAACAATGGAAATTTAGGGACTGCCTATCGTTGTTTGGGGCAGTATGAAAAAGCCATTTTCTATTACAATAAAAGTCTAGAAATCAGCACTGAAATAGGAGATCGGTCAGGAATAGCAAGTAAGAATGGAAATTTAGGGATTGCCTATCGTTGTTTGGGGCAGTATGAAAAAGCCATTTTCTATTACAATAAAAGTCTAGAAATAAGCACTGAAATAGGAGATCGGTCAGCAATAGCAAGTAACAATGGAAATTTAGGGACTGCCTATGGTTGTTTGGGGCAGTATGAAAAAGCCATTTACTATCACAGTAAAGGTCTAGCAATCAGCACTGAAATAGGAGATCGGTCAGGAATTGCAACTGACAATGGAAATTTAGGGAATGTCTATTTGAGTATGGGGCAGTATGAAAAAGCCATTTACTATTACAGTAAAGGTCTAGCAATCAGCACTGAAATAGGAGATCGGTCAGGAATAGCAAGTAAGAATGGAAATTTAGCGAATACCTATCGTTATTTGGGGCAGTATGAAAAAGCCATCTTCTATTACAATAAAAGTCTAGAAATCAGCACTGAAATAGGAGATCGGTCAGGAATAGCAAGTAACAATGGAAATTTGGGGAATGTCTATTTTAGTATGGGGCAGTATGAAAAAGCCATTTACTATTGCAATAAAGGTCTAGCAATCAGCACTGAAATAGGAGATCAGTCAGGAATAACAAGTAAAATTGGAACTTTAGGGAATGTCTATTTGAGTATGGGGCAGTATGAAGAAGCTATTTACTATTACAGTAAAGGTCTAGAAATCAGCACTGAAATAGGAGATCGGTCAGGAATAGCTGGTAACAATGGAAGTTTAGGGAATGCATATTTTAAGATGGGGCAGTTTCAAAAATCTCTAAAATATTTTGGTGAAACATTTAAAATTTGTTTAGAAATTGGTGATCGAAGTTTGGAATGTATTTCTTTAGGAAACATGGGGATCTCTTACTTGGCACTGTATTCGTTTGCAGCTGGCGAAACGGAAGATGTGAAAGATGTGAGCAACTTAAAAAACGCTGTGTCATTTCTTAAGAGATCTGTTATGTGTGGTGATAAGATTTTATTCGACTTGAGCGTTGACAAAAATAAGATATCATTCACTAGTGAATACTTCCAACGATATGTGACTCTAATGCATTGTTTTCTTTTGTTAACACGCATTGAAGCCTCATTGTTAGTTATTGATCTTGGAAAGGCCAAGGCACTGCATGCTTTTATCGAGAATCGAAAGAAATCAGAGATTGATGACATGGTCAATTATACACGTGAGACCTGGAAAAATATTGACAAAAATGAAGAGAAATTAGAAATAGACCATATTGAGAAGGATATCCTGCTCAAGAAAAATAGTTCCACTGTTATATTCTACTCTTTTGATTTTTTTATGGTTCTCCATATATGGGTTTTAAATGGCGTGGATGATATTAAACACATTGTTTTGGAACAAAATAATGACCTGACTTTACCTGAGAATTCTATTTTCGACACTTTGAAAATGTTGCTTCAGACTTATTCTGTTAATTTAAAGCGTGATTCATCCTTGTTTAAACTAAGTTCAAATTCTACTTCTAGTCGTCATAACATTGCGGAAATACCATGGAGCAGGATGTTAGTGAGTGAGAAATTTATTGATTCCAATAAAGGATCAGAAAATTGTGAATTAGAGAACTCCGAAAATATACTTTCCAAAAAGGCCCAGTCTTGCGAAAGCATAATTCTTCCCAATACACGCCAAGATTCTGGGTCGAAAATCAAGAATGTACTGCAAGTAGTGCAACGTTATGATCTGGCTGTTGACGTTGCCAAACTGAGGTCTCCGACTAGACCTCCTTCTATTGAACAGCATACTCATATTTTACAGGAATTGTTTCAGAAACTCATCAATCCTGTTAAGAATTTTATCAAAGGAAACAAACTGATTATTGTTCCTGACAAATATTTGTTTTTTGTGCCATTTTGTGCATTGAAAGATGAAAACGGTTCCTCGATATCACAAAATTACAGTATTCAAGTAACACCATCTCTGCACACTCTTTATGCCAGCATGAAGCAATCACATCAAGCTAACCTAGGTTTTGCATTGTTTGTTGGTAATCCAACTATTGGCAAAGTTAGTTTTCGTGGCCTAGAAATTGAACCGGAACCGCTCCCATCCGCCACAGCTGAAGCGCAATGTCTTGCACCGCTTTTTGACGCTAAACCCTTAGTAGAAGACAAGGCGATAAAGCAACGAGTTTTACAATTGATTCAAAATGCTGGCATAATTCACATTGCCGCACATGGGGAGGGAGAGCATGGTGAAATTTTTCTTGCTCCTAATCCTAATTCAACTAGCCAAGGCTTACCCAAAGAAGAATCTTATCTTGTAAGAGAAAAAGATATTATTGAAATTCCCATAAGTGCCCGGTTAGTTGTTCTATGTTGTTGTCATACAGGGAGAGGTAAACTTTCTTCAGAAGGAGTCGTTGGTCTAGCACGCGCATTTCTTGCAGCCGGTGCTCGCTCCGTTCTTGCCACACTCTGGCCTATTGACGATGAAGGTTCAAAATTGTTCATGAAAAATTTCTATAATGAAATTTGCAACGAAACGTCGGTTTGTGAGGCTTTGAGAAGGACAATGAACATATTTCAACAACATCAACACCTTTTTTTTCGAGATCTGCAGGTTTGGGCCCCATTTACTATTTACGGCGAAGACGTTAAGTTTTCCAAGCACGATATTGAAGAAATAAAAACAAAATCTCGGGAAATGACATTGTGATTGATCCTACGAACAATGTAAAGTTAAAGTATCTAAGAAAAGAAAATTCTGAAAAAGAAAGTACATATTTGGCAGAGCTATAAACAGAAGATCAAACTGATAACAATTTGATGGTGATGCAACAGAAAACAAATAGGCTATGCTAAGAATTCAACATGAGAACACAGAAGACGTGTAATTGTCTATAAATATAAAGATATTAGTTTAGGCATCCGCGTAATTAGGCCATTTCAAAAAACGGTGATTTAGTGAGTAGCTGAACAAGATGTAACCTTGGATTTTACCGTCGTTGACCACAACATTGCAAAACCAAAGACAATAGTTCATTGTCGATTAACATAGTCAATATTTTCGCAGCTTAATATCTAGGTATTTTAAAACTTGTTGAAACACTGATCACCGTAAACAACGATCAATTGGTCAAACAGCGTTTCTACCATCTGCCCATTGTGTTTATAAAGCGTATTTATACAATAGATAAAGTAAATACTTACTCAGGATAAAGCACTTTAGAGTTTACAATATCTTGTTGGTATATGTGTGTCTTAAGATATACTAAGTTACATACAATATAATGTAATTAATATTATAAGTAAGGATTATTGAACCGATCTTGGTCAATTAGTTGTTTTATAAACCGAGGACGTATAACTTTCTTATTAGCCAACAAAGTCGGGTTTCTCTTGGGATATTCATTTGACGTAAGTAATTGGCAAGAGTGCTGTATATAGGTTATATACCACCGATTTTCGGGATATTTATGTCTTCCGCGGTAGATCAAAGAAACCGACTTTGTTGGCTAATAATTAACAATAATGGTTCTTTACTAATCTGCCTATAAAATAATTAAAATTCAAAGTTTTTCTAATTTTAATAGAAAAGTTATTATAGATTTTAGCACTTAATAATACAAGTTTCTAGCATATTCCGGGTGTATATCTTAGGCAGTTGAATCTAACAAGAAGCATTCCACGTATACTCATACTCTGGTCGTTTAACTTCAAGTAGTTTTCAAAATTTACAGGCGAGTTATTTAAGCATTTGCAGACAAAGATACAAGCTCTTTCTTTGTATAATATCATTACACGTTTTGCATAATAATAATTAGAATTTTTGATCATTTCCAGATTTGTTCCATAACAATAGTTTGTCTTTGATATCATGTTTGTTATTGTTAGTTTAACACTTTGAGCATGTCTCTGATTGGACCTTCACTTATACAGGATCCTCAAATAGTTTAGTTCTATATAGTATTAGAATTGGAATTTATAATTAGTTTTTTTGTATATATGAGAGGACTTGTCTTACACTTGAGTTACCTATAGCTATGAATAAAGGAGATATAGTTGTAATCTAGATATATCTTGTATATATGTACAGCTGAGGGGAACACAAATAGATCACTGCAGTTTAAATGGTACTATCTAATTGTTTGGTTATAAAATACTTGGTAATACTTAGTTTGGATAATTAAAATTGGCAAGGCTTAACTCTTTCGGTGAGTGTAAAAAAGTAAAGTGCAGTGTTTTAGATAGAGCAAAGTGAAAAGGTAGTAAACTAGAATTCCAGTAAGATAATAAAAGTTGACTGTGGCAGTGAAAGTGTTAACATATAGAAACAAAATTGTAATTTAGCAAAGTCAAATAGTTTAGTTTTGAGTTTTCTCCAGTATAAGTGTAAAGTGAGAATGTTTTGAAAGTGTGTGTCAACGGTATATCTTATTTAGTTACTTTGTAAAACTAATTTGTTAATAGAATATTTTATCACAGTTATACAATTCTGATGTACACAATTACATAACGGTAAATGGTTTGAACCTAATAGTATTATTATAGTATATGTTTGTGAAAGTTGTTCGTCTAGGTTAATGTAGTCTTGAGAAAGACTGTTCGTAGTGGTGGTGACTAACGTTATAAAGTAAATGGCGTGAAGACGTTGTGTAGACGAAAAACTTTCAAATAAATGTGTTTTATAATCCACATGTGAAATTAATAATGTTATTAGTGGCGTAAACACCAACAATGTACTCTGCTGTATATAAAAATGTGCAGGAATGTTTCGTGTTTAAATGTTTTTAACTGATTCTGAACTATCTAGGCCACTGCTTTCAGTAATTATAATGGTCATATATTTATCATTATTATACAACGTTTTCACGCTCTATAGAATACCATAAACCAAGTTTCCAAGTTGTAAAAACATTTCTCGTGATGTAACTTTGCAAAAGTTAACTCAAGTAATGGCTGCATGTTAGTCACTGTGAAAATCAAATTCAGAGGTTGGCTTTTTGTTAAAAATTATGTGATGGGATACTTAACCTTTTCCAGCCTGTTAGCCATTTCAAAAATCTTATTTATCTTTTCTGGTTAACACCAGTTGAATTGTCTTTAGCACAAAAAAGATCCTCAATGATTGTAAATGGTTGAGAAACTATATTCTTGACCCTTTCCAGCTTCTTGAAAACTTTAGGATTTTTTTCTGGCTAAAACCAGACGATTTTATACAATACAACATGGTTTTGGCTGTAAAGGGTTAACTTGATAAAATTTCAGAAATTTTTCTCTGCCCATATTTTGTTTCAAGTATGATGTTACATTCTCTTTAAAAACTCATTAATAATTCATGAAGAAAGCACAAAAATAATCTAACGAAGTCCGTAGCTTTATTTCTAATAAAATAATCCTCCTGCTTTACATAAACTTTAGCCTTGATTTTCTCGTCTTAGACAACATTGTTTTTCAAAATTACCACGCCAATGAACTTACCAAATGGGTCGATTCTAAAGCTATTCAAAACATTCGCAGTATCTGTTTTATGAGATCTAAAATACTCGGCTATCGCCTCGTGTTTTAAATCTGAAAACTAGAAAACACTGCTGCTCATGTTTTTTTAAATATTACTTCATGAACTGAGATATCTGCGTCTAATGTTTTAAGCAATTGTACAATACAATGTTTCCATTTGAGTGATAAAGATAATTCGAGCTGTTTGTCTAGTCAAATCAACGTTGCTTAAACTTTCTAAATTATTCTTGGAATTCTGGAATCTTCCAGTGGTTACTTCACCAAAGATAAAACAAACTGTGTGGTAGTTGAATACAGAGAAAGTCAAACTAACACCATTGGTCCAGGAAGACAACGCTTATTTGAGACACTTGTGTAATAATTAAATATGTGCTTTCTGTTGCTTTGTTGATGCCTTCATGGAAACCCAAATTGTTATATCGACGAGTTTCAAAACCTTGGCTACGACAACAAATAAAGTACATAAAGAATATATCCTATTTTAAAGCTTGAACCATGACAACTTTTCTTGATGATGAAGCTAAAGGTTGATCTGTTTGAAACTGAAGTTAAAGATTCCGCTTCCACAGTTGGTGTAATGATACCTGATTGGTTCCTCTGCATACTTTGGTTTTCAGCCTTGTCAGTTGCTTTATTTATCTATATTATTAACATGCTAAATGGTTGGAATAATGACTGAAAATTTGAGCCCAATTATTAGAATTATAACTTGAACTATTTTACTAGTGAAATCAAACGTCTTGAACTTTACAAGTGTATCTCTTTAATTTGGGAAACCTCGAATACTGGCATTTGGTAAACTGACAACTGAATATCAACTACGAGCATTAAACTTTGATCTCTATGTTACCAGCACTGAAATCGGTTCAACCAGGAATATATTTTCAGACATTCTTTATCTGGTTCGCACCTGTAGTTTATCATCGTTGATTCATGGTATTATACTAAGGATGAATATCTAAACAAAACTTATCTGGAACTATCTTAGCTCTGACTGTCTACAGATTATCTCAAGAATGTTTAATTCATGGTCCTTCATATACCTGAACTCCACTAACATTAACCGTCAAACAACAACACTTTGAGAAGTTCTATTTTGACGAAAGCTGTCCTGGAACCATTTTAAACTCTGACTGTCAACCTTCAGTTTACTCTATTTCAGATATTGGATTATGTACAGTTTTACTCTAAGCCCGCCGCTCGTCAGAAAACTGAATGTTAAACATGAAAGAACGACAACGCTATATATCAAGACTAAAGTCTGGTTTGCAAAGCGACAGCATGGTTTTGGTTTATACTAGAGAAACAGCTCTGAACTTTTAGCAAACCTAAATAAACACCCAGCTTCATCTTGCTTAAAAATTTAGTTGTGGATATCTTTTGCGGCCAAATTATTTCTTTTCCACAAAGTAAAATGATTTTGTATCAATTTGAGTGGATTTTATTAAGAATCAAAACCTTTACCCGTTATTTTTTTGCAAAAAGCCAACCTCTGAATAGACTGAATAATTAAACACAAACATTCTGTCAGTCACCCAAACAAAAATTGCACAACATATCAACAAGATTACAGATCTGTAAAATCTTGTGCGTTTTTATGTATGTAGTTCTGACTATTATGTTTCTTTAATCGAAAATATACCAGAAAATGGCGGCTGTAATTTAACCATAATACTTCGTAAACTTAGAGCATCTCAAAAAACAAATAAACAATATTTACTATTAATTATTTGAATGTTTACATGGTGACAAATTTTAACAGAAGCGTAACGATTTGTGGTAACACAATTCTATTATTTATTGATCAGCTTTTGATCTGTGGATTCAGACCTTTATCAGAGCAAATCTATTAAAGTTTTAAAAAAATCCTACGATTTCACAGGAGAATCAGCCATTGAATAGCACTTGGTTAGCTCTCTTCGATTAACAATCCGGATTCCATTATGTCATTTAATTAATTTTAGAATAAACGTATAAGCACGTAACTACGCCATTGTGTTCTTACGTCATTCTGGTTGTTTAGTTGTTTTGTTTATATTACGTGAGTCAACACGATGTTGGCATTTGCTCTGATGAAGGTCTGAGTCAACAGGTCGAAAGATCAGCAATAAATAATAAACTTGGTAATTCTTGATTCTATTATAATGTTTATTATGTTAACATAGATCTCGTTTCCCATTAAATTTATTTTTGTCAAGCCGTATTTTTCAATAATTCCCCGAAGAAACAAAGTTTACTATGCGAAAAAAAATTATGGTTAAATTTACAAGTCGCCATCTTTTTCGGTACAGTTACTAAGTGTGAGTTAATGTGATGTAATGCTGATGTATTGTATAGTTTAAATTAATCTTATGTAAGTAACTGTAGCTCTGAAATTTAATTCTTTATTATAACTTGAACTGGCAACAACTGTAGATTTACATTAATACAATTAGGATTAAAAACATTGAGTTTTCTTTTATATTATTAGATAGAGATAGTCTTGTATTAGTCTTAAACATTTTTAAATGTATTCATAATAAAATGATGCAAAATATAAACACTTAAAATGTGACATTTGCTGCATGATTAAAATACATGGAAAAACATCACAACTTTTATTGGCTAACAAAAGTGGAATTTTAATGTAAATGCAGAAAAGATGTAATACAAAGCAAATTTTATCAGGTTGAGTATTAAGCATTTATTCTGATTGGCTAATAAAACTCAAAGAGAGCAACTCAAATGCTTATACGGAATTTGAAGGTTCTCAGTTTCCTCAAAGTTCCTCAAGCGCATGCACTATATGATTTTTATCAGTATTCGATTATCACGGTTTTTATAATACTGTTAATTGTTGAAACATTTTGAAAATCAAGGACTTTTTTAAGGATTATCTCGTGGGAAGGGGGGGGGGGCGGGGCATTCACTAAAAAGAACACTTTTAGGGGGGTCTGGAGGAATGCCCCCGGTGAAAATTTAAAATTTAGAGTCTCGGAATTGCCATTTCCTGCATTCTGAAAGGTGATTTTTAGGAACACTGAAGGTTATAAAATGTCATCAAAACTAGTTAAAATACAACACATTTCTGACTGCTTTGCTGTGTCAGAACTCATCAGCATGCCAAGCATATTAATGCTGCTGTTACAGTACTGCCTAGTGGGTTAGGACTGTCCCATGAAAACATTTATTAGGTACATTAATATTATTGAAAGAACAGTTAATATCATCAATAGAAATGCTGGACAACATTGTTACTTATTTAAGCATTTTAATTTCAAATATTTGAAACAAAAAGTGGGGGTGAGTTAATTATATAGGTATTCCTTCTTCAAAGCTAAGTCCGAAATTTTCCTTTTGCATTCTTATCGCTTAATTCTTTGTTCATTTGTTTGTTCTTCAGCAAAAAGAGACTTTCTCTGGGGGGGAGGGGAGGAAAAGCAATTCGTAGGGGAGAGGGGGGGGGCTCAAGGGGGAGGGAGGCTGGGGGGAGTTTTCATGCGCGAAATTCAAAAGAATCTTTACTCTAAAACGAGGTCGGGGGGGGGGGGGGGTGGCTAATTTGTATCCACATAAAAGGATTTTAAATCGTCGGCCATTTATGAGTAAGGTCTATATATTAAGCATTTATTCTGATTGGCTAACAAAACTCAAAGAGAGCAAATCAAATGCTTATACGGATTTTGAAAGATATTCATTCAAGTTTTCCACAGTTCTTCAAGCTCATGTACTACATGATTTTTATCAGTATTCGATTATAACTGCTTTTATAATACTATTAATTGTTAAAACATATGGATAATTGGTAATTATATTAAAACTAGAATTGGAAATCAATTCCTACTTTTCAGTTTTTTTGTCATGATTTGTTGCTTGATTTTGATCCAGAGAATTGATTTAAACAATCAAACGACTTTGACGTCTCTAGTCTGTAAAAAAACAAAGTAGAAACTTCAAAGCTAAATCGTTTATATCAGCTTTTTGACGTCTATTAAGCAACGAATGAACAGAGAAAGATTATAAGTAAGCATTTATTTTACCTTTTAGCGGTTCGAATTACCAATTTCAAGTATGTAGCTTGGGGTAGCTGTGTTTTACCTCAAGACAAAATCCAATATGGCGACCAAGACTATCAAAAGGATTTTGTTGAATTATAAAATGAATTGTGTTTTAATATTTGCCACTAAAGTACCTGAAAGACGTTTAGAAGATGTTATGTGTGAATGTTTTGATGTATTCGTTGAATGAAATGTTTTTCGAACTATCCAAGCTTTGAGAAGTTGGACACTGAGTGTTGTGTATTGTTCATAGTTGCAAACACATTTGCTTCAAACTTTTGGAATAAGTATGATTTCTCGTGTAATTTTGGAAAAAAGTATTTGTCTTTTCTAAATTGTTTTCAAAATCATGATATTACAGTATACAGAAGGCCAGATTGACTGAAGGTAAGTTATATAATATGATTTTTTGATATGATTTATATAATATGAGTTTGTCCAGATTTCTAATATAGGCAAATAACAGAATCAAGTAGAAAGACTTATATTACAGATGTTAAGCTAAGGTGGAAGGAGGTTTTTTGATTGATGAGTTATATATATACACTAAATATAGTAGTGTTTGCAGAACGCAACAGACTGCTCAATGCTTACCATCAATATATATATATATATATATATATATTCAGAACAATCAAGGGATGGATGTGGGTTATTCCACACATACTAATACACAATTTTTGGGCATGTATATATATATAGATAAATAGCTAAAGATTGATTGTTGTTACTACTAGTTTTAGCAATATTTCTCCATGTCGCTCTATCTCCCAAGATATTGAGCACTCTTGGAATAGTTTTTATTCTACTATACTATATATATAGTTCAATCTACAGACACGGTGTTTCGCTGTACAACAGCTCATCAGTGTAGCTTGGAACAATCTGAATGAATTTCATCCATTACTTATACACATGCGATCGTCGGTGACAACCGCATGTGGGAAAGCATCGGTGAAATACATTCAGATAGCGTGAAGTGCGCATATATATATATATATAGTGAAGCCTCGCTATAACGTGGTGGTTGGGGTCATTAGTGGTGACCACGTTTATAGATGAAGTGCGTTATTGCGAGGTACGGCCAAATCTCATTCCCAGTAGTACTCTTCCCACTCAGTTCTGGCGCAATATTGTGGGCCGAGTACTGGTGTGCGAGATTGAGTACTGCCAGAAGCACTTTCTGTTTGATTCTAACAATCGAATCGTGACTGAAGAAGCTTGAAGTCCACTCAAGACTTCAACAAAATGGATTTGAAATAAGATTTTTGAGCATGGTTTTCATTTCTCACAATGATCACACTGCTGTGTTGTCATTTTATCTCATAATGATCGCGATTATTCAACATGATAAGCGATCGTCAGCCATCAAGATCGAATTGTCTCCCCATCAAGATTGAATTGTCTCCCCATCAAGATTGAATTGTCTCCAGTGAGCAAAATAGAAACTTCAGTTTCAGCATCATTTCCACATCAATTCTGTTGCTATTTTGCGGAATTTAGCAGTTTGTGGTGAACTTTAGTGTTGTAGGTAAACATCTGTATAAGTCATCAAATGACAAACAAGGAAAAGGAAAATTTTGGGGTCCAAAGATCAACCGTGTTATACCGAGTTGTGCGTTATAATGATGCGCGCTATAGCGAGGCTCCACTGTATATATATATATAAACATCACAATCAAGAGAGATATATAATTTTTGAGTGTGTATATATATATATTTATTTAGAACAATTATATTACTACAGTAAACTCGGGTGAAGAATAATGATATTAGGTGTTACTCCGAGTGATGAACCATACTTGACAAGAAGAGAAAACTCTACTTGGCCCAGCTGGGATTCGAACCTGCAACCTTCAGTTTACTAGTCTGATGCTCTACCGACTGAGCTACAGGTCAAGTTGGGAGCTGGTGGTCGAATGATGGTACTTAGGTTATTTGATATTTCGAAGCAGATACTAATTTCTTCAATATCAAGACATTACTCTTTATACATGTAGATTTAGAACAATTATTATGGGACACTGTCCCATGGACACATGTCTGTCCCATGGACACATGTCTGTCCCATAATACTGTACTTCACCGGTTAAGCGTGAAGAAGCCAAAAGAAGGGGGTGGGTGCTTACGCGAGCAATGGGTGCTTTCGCAGGCATCTGGGTGCTAAACGCGCAGAGACTGGGACCAATGAACACAGAAATTCAAAATGGTGCACATCTAAACGAAGACTGTGTTTAAAACGTTTCAATTTTGCCACTCACACATTAAAATTATCAAAAATAATTGCTTAAAACACAAAAAATATGGAAATTTTATTGTTGAGAATCAAACAAGTTCTTTGTGAAAACACCAGTACAAGGTGTAAGTCAAATTTTTAATAATACACTTAAACAAACTTTTAGTCCAAAAAGGGGGGTGGGCGCTTTCCCAAACATGGGCGCTTAACCGGTCAAGTACGGTAATTGTTCTAAATCTACATGTATAAAGACTAATGTCTGTCTCATAATAATTGTAACAACCTTTATCATCATTAATTACCCGAGTACAATTTCCACATCACACACATATATATATATATATATATATATATATATATATATATATATATATACAAGCTGAAGTGGTGAGTAGGCATGTTTGAGTCAGTCTACTCAGTGTTTTATTGGTCATCCAAATAGCTTCGTTATTTAAATATTTATTTATTTATTTAATATTAGTTATTATTATTATTATTAATTGTAATTATTATTATTCTTTTGTTAATTATTATTATTAATTGTAATTCTTCTTCTTCTTTTGTTAATTATTATTATTAGTAATTATTATTATTAATTGTTATTATTGTAATTGTTGTAATTGTTATATTATTGTGTAGCCTGATGATGGCGTATTAAATGGTGTGTCAATCTTTTCATGTTTTCCATAGAGTTATAGAAACACGTCTTTTAATTGTTATAATCCAAACAGTGAAATAAAAGTAGTGTGCTGCGTAGGCAGTGTACAAACAACAATCAAAATATAGGAAGGTTAGATATACTGCCGAAACAGAGAACGTAGGAGTCTAATGTTTCGAGCGAAGGCCCTTCGTTAGGGCCACGTTTCTCTCTGAGGAAGAGCCTTCGCTTGAAACGTTAGACTCCTATACGTTCCTTGTTTCAGCAGTATATCAAACCTTACTATATTTTGATTTTATTAATTGTTATATTCTGTCACTCAAAATGAAATCCGGAAATATCAGACGTTGTCCCACATGTCATTATCACCTTGGTTACCATATGGTATTACATAATATACTTGGTATTGCCATTGACTAATAACTAAAACCTGTCCAGAGGTGTATAATATCTCTCTGCCCTTTTTCTCTTATCATTCACTTCTAATTCTAAATAGTTTGACTGTATTTTCTTTTACTAGCATGGGAAAAACGTAATATAGCATTATTATTCCGTTTTATTCATTTTTCAAGCGTTTACAAGCTTAACTAAAAATTCGAGGGAAAGTCCCTAAAGTAAAGTGTAAAGGCCCTAAAGTAAAGTGTAAAGGCTGGAAATTTTTTACGGTAACTATCTTTATTTGAAATGCAATCGCCATTTATATATCTATATTTATAAGTAATAACATGACTTGAGGGAAATTAGCGATTAAATTTCCCCGCCGCCGAGGGCCCCAGGCCCGAGGACTTTTACAAATCTTCCCGAGGGAAGTTTGAGAAGAAGAAAATTGAGAAGAAGACAAAGGATTTCTTTGTATTCTAATTTTCCCTCAACATGCACGGGAAAATTAGAAGACAAAGAATAAATGTCCCTCTTGCATGAGCGATGAGGGAAATACGAGGTTTACATTCCCTCGGAGAACAAACGAATCCGAGGCGATCATGGTATAAGTATATATTACAATTACGCGCTTTTAAATAACAAACATGTATATGATCAGTTCAATGGTTACCATTGATCTATTGCAATTTCACGCACATAAACTAATATTAGATAGTTGTCTATAAAAACAACAACAGTGCAGACATGCGCATTGATTTAGTATTAGTCCCACATTTTATCCTCTAGGCAAACTGTAATAAATTCTTGAGAAAACAAACCAGTTACACAATGAAAGTTTGCCTTTCATTCAGGGCGCTGCCGCTACAAGCGGGTTCAGCGAACCTATACTTCGTGATAGGCAAACACTTATCTCTACTAAGTCTACTTCCCGATTGGGGGCGCTACCAGTGTACTCTACTCGAAATGTTTTAGGCAAGGTCCCGTTGCATTTGGCAATATCCAATGGGCATTTTTATTGCAAATTTACGGGAATCGTACCTTGTGCATAAAGATTAGGTATGATTAGTTACTAATTGTACCTCATGTTTATGCATCGGGTTATTTCGATATTAAATGTGCGTGTGGAAACAATGAAAACCGAGGTGGCCGTGATATTGTTGTAATAACATGCTCAACACACGATACAATAGCTTATCAGTTTCTTCTGCTCTTCAAAGACGTAGGTTCTGTATTTGAGCATTTGGATGGTAATTATTGATATATACATACTGAAGTTTCTTCGCAGACTCTGGTGAGCTGAACTTAACACGATTCATCGGAACAGCATTAGATTTTGATATTTTGTCCACTCCGGACAGAGCAGGTTCTGTGAGATCTGTGTTTCCCCGAATGTAAGTAGATCATTTGTGTTAAACTCAGACGAAATAATATCGAGACATTACAGACTTTCATGCATAGCTTTCCGAGACGTCCTCCCTTGACGAGTAAAATCGTCTGGCGTTAGACAGAGTAGAATCGTCTGGCGTTAGACAGTGTAGAATCGTCTGGCGTTAGACAGAGTAGAATCGTCTGGCGTTAGACAGAGTAGAATCGTCTGGCGTTAGACAGAGTAGAATCGTCTGGCGTTAGACAGAGTAGAATCGTCTGGCGTTAGACAGAGTAAAATCGTCTGGCGTTAGACAGAGTAGAATCGTCTGGCGGTAGACAGAGTAGAATCGTCTGGCGTTAGACAGAGTAAAATCGTCTGGCGTTAGACAGAGTAGAATCGTCTGGCGTTAGACAGAGTAGAATCGTCTGGCGTTAGACAGAGTAGAATCGTCTGGCGTTAGACAGAGTAAAATCAAGTTGTTGCACAATAACAAAGCGATTGAAAAGGTTAATGTGGTGACTGTCACTGATAGAGATAAATAATTTTGAATGTGGTTATTATCTAAGATTATTTCTAAGTATAAAAGGAATGGACAGTTCTGGCAATGTTGCTTTTGACCACTGAACTGAAAAATTGTTGCGTCTGTACTCTGTATGGTAAAGCAAAGCAAGGCAAAGCACAGCACAGCAAAGCAAACTTTAGCACAGCACAGGAAAGCAGAGCAAAGGAAACCAAAGGACAACACAGCAAAGCAAATTTTAACAAGGCACAGTACAGCGAAATACAGCAAAGGAAAGCAAAGCACAGCGAAGCAAAGGAAAGCAGAAGCAAAGCGAAGCACAGCAAAGCAAAGCAAAGTAAAGCACAGCAAAGCATAAAACAGCAAAGCAAAGCAAGGCACAGCAAAGCAAGGCAAAGCCAAGCCAAGCAAACAACATCTCATATCTTGAAGGACGCTGTGACGCAGTTTTAATTAAACGGCTAACTTAAACGAATCTGCACCTGTTTGGTTTTGTTATTTACCATTCTGAATATGAGCTCAAGTCAGTGTCGTATACGTATTGTTCTTTGTGTTTATGATTGAACATTACATAGCGTATATTACATTGCTTTGAAATGACGGTAAAGATGAAATATATATCTGTTTGCAAACAGAAAATTAGAAAACTGGTCTTCTTGGAATACCATTTTATTTAACGATAATATATTCTTGTAATTTGTTACTAATTTGAAGGAGAAAGCGAAACTCCATTGTGCTGAAACGCAGCTACGCAGCTTTCCTTGCTGTTTTTTAACCAAATGTTGCGAATTTGCCTCGCCAAGTACCTACGACAAGTTACAGTTTGTTTTTTGAATATTTTCGTATTCATGCTACTGTGTTAGGCCCGAATAATATGTTTAGTGTTTAATGATAATTTTTGCCACAAGAAAAGCTAGTACATAATTAAAATTTAATTAAAAGTGGCGAGGAAGTCTAAAATAGAAACCAAAATAGATGGCCAGCCAAGGCTTCAAAATATTACTTTTGATGGCATTTTTTGTTACGAGCAGGCAACCATGCCAAATCGTATCGGATAGTGCATACTTTGAAGGTGAGGGGGGTTACCATCTGTCATTATTGATTTATATACTAAAATATAGAGCTTTTTTAAAGTACAATGTGATGGATGGGATATCTGTGAAGAGCTGTCTAATACGTTTGTGTTTTATTTGAATTGCTAAATTCAAAATGCATCCAATCAGCGTGCGTGAAGTTCGGATTATTCTAATTCGCATAACTCACAATGATAAACAAACAAGAAACATGGCGCAAATTTACCTAAATATAACACTTCGAAGAACAGCCACAACAAGCAGCCAACTTTTTGTTACAAGCAGGCAACCACCATAGAAATGTAGCTTAGACATTGATCAAGATGACTAGACCGGTTGCCTTTCGTGTATCACAAGATAGCACTGTTGAACCGCCAGAACTGGTGAGTTAAATGTCTAAGGAACAATATAAGTAACACTATACACTGTAGTACAAAAGCTCAGCTTTATAACAGTAGATACATGGCGGTATCGGCAAGTTATCAAAATAAAACGACGTAATTTACGAATATGAGACTTTCCTGTAGCTGCCAGATCTAATAAATTACTGGTTCTTTGCAAGCTTACCTTGTTGTGGCTTTTCTGCGTAGTGTTATATTTAGGTGTATTTACGCCATATTTCTTGTTTGCACGCTGATTGGATGCATTCTGAAGTGAGCCATTCAAAATAGAACACCAACGTAGTTTGCATGACTCCACAGAAATCCCATTCATTCCAATGTGTTTTTAAAAAAACATAAATTTTAGTTTAATGATCTTTATCTGTTGCTGACCAATATTGGCGGAATAAATCGGAGAAAGAAATAAAATGTTTTGAACATGTCATGCAACAATTGGGGCAGGGAAGCATTTTAAATCCTAGACTCTAGGGACTAGAATCCCTGCCTAGGTCCCAGATAGCGAGAACTCTCTGGGCAGGTCAGTCAGGAAAAGTACTAGCCGGCCAGGCGACCCGCTATTAGTAAGGTGCTAGTCCTGAATGACCCAATCGGAGGCTTCACGTGGTGAAGGGTTGTCCGACAGACAGCACTTCCCTGCCCATGAATTGTAGCCGAGTAACGAAGGAGCGAGGTTGCAAATTCCTCCACTGAAGCCGGACAATATTTCTAGGTCCCAACAACAATTTATGACATAGTATAAATTGAAACATATAAATTCAAAATTACGACTGGCAACCCCCCTCACGTTCAAAATATGTGCTATCCGATACGATCTGGCATGGTTGCCTGCTTGTAACAAAAAATGCCATCAACGGTGTTTTTGAGACACTTTTATCGAGGTTGGCCGTCCGTCTAAAAGGCTTAGGCCATATTATTCCGTTTTCAAACGAAAACAGAGACTTTCTGATACGGTTAGGCCTTTCTTCCACACTAATCCGGCGTCTTGCAAAAACGAATCTTTTTGAAACCTATGATGTCATGATTATGTTATCTTGGTTTCAGTCACCTAGAACTATTCATTCATACACCTGTAGATCTTTTTAGCGTTTTACTAAACGGCGAAAACGATTCGAAAACGATAGTGTGGACGGAAAAGTTTTGATACGTTTTCGATACGAAGTCTCGATTAGTGTGGACCGTATTAGAATTTAGACTACCTCTGACTTCCTCTATACCGCGCTGTGTGTGTTTTCTGTTTTTGTATCGACTGCAAGCAGTGGATAGTACTATGCTATTGTGAGTGATCATATGAACAGGCTCGTCTAGTTCATTCATGATATAGATGATATCCCGATCATTATTTAACAAATTTAACTAGTATTCTAGAAGTACCAATTTATAATCTAACGTGCTGTGAGTGTTTTGAACAGCTTGAAAAACGCTCCGTTATTGATCGTTTTTGCTTTGATTAATTTAATTTCAAATAAGAATGATAATTCTATATATAAAGTGCTATGTTCATTAGTATACTTTTTCCAAAATTCGATCCCTATTAGTATTTTTTCTGTAGTAAATAGGTTTTATCAGTTTTGTTCACCTGTTTCTCGTTCTTTTGCAGCTAAAAACGGTCTTGCCAGTATACAAAAATGGCATCCGCTCAAGAAAGTTTTGATGCGGGCAAAATGCGCCATGATGTAAGTATAACTTAAATATCAGTACTGTTTTTAGAACTATTTCAAAAACAGACAAAGAATCTATTTTATTTTTTTATATTCATTTCAGTTCATTTATTCATTTCAGTTTGTTCATTCATTCATTCATTCATTCATTTATTTCCTTTCTTTCCTCCTTCCTTTTTCCCTTCTTTCCTATATAGTCGTTTCATTTCGGCAAATCTACACCCATAAAAATCCCACAGCTTCAGAGTTGACAAGATGAGTTTGCAACAAGCTTGTAGCACGCCTGTTCACAAGTTGTTAAGAAGTTGTGATTTTATCAAGCCAATGCAAGCTTCTTGTTGTCAACCTTGTAGCAATTTCGTAAGTGCAGAGCAGTAACAAGTTGTTGCAACAATTTGTCACAAGTCCGTTGAAGTCATCAACTTTGTTGCAAGTTGTCAACAACCTATTACAGACATGTTCAAAACCTCATTAATAATTCATGAGGAAAATTCAAAAGAAATTAAAGTTTAATCAGTGTCTTTATATGTGATAAAGATACCTCCTGATTTACATAAACTTTAGCTTTGATTTTCTCGGCTTAGACAAGGTTATTTTTCAAACGTACTACACCAATGAACTTACCAAGTGGTTCGTTTTTGAAGCCGTTCAATAAACTCGCAGTTCGTGTTTTATCAGATATAAAAACACTCAGCTTCGCCTCGTGTCTTTATATCTGATAAAACACTCCTGCTCGTTTATTAAACAGTACTTAAACTGGAAACAACCAGTGCAAATGGATCCCGGTAACGGCATGTTAAAACGGCCTTGTAGCAACTTGCCTACTTGGCGTTTTAGCGTGTAGCTCAATTTGTCTCCTCACTCCCCCCTCTACTCTATCTCTACCAAACCTCGGTTTAGTACAAACGTCTGTTGCACACGTTTTGGTTAGCTTTTTTGCTATATAAATATTTTTAAACTGAAAACAGATTTTTCAAGCAAGAAACAGAAGCATAGAAATGTTGATTGAGTTTGTTGCTGAGACGGCAAAAATTCTACAAGAAAAAGGAGGAAAGGATGACTTTGTGTATATAGTAGATAGATCCATTGAACTTCTTCAAGGTAACCTAATGTTAAAAAGATTAATGTTATTCTTGATTACTCAAAAATGTGATGGAAATGGAGAATCTTCGGATATGTTGAAGTACAATCTTGAGTTCGAAAAATTATTAAGTAATTCAGCTGAGGAAAAGAGCTTGAGAATGACCATTCTTCTTAAAATTGCAGAAATATATCTTAATACTTCACATTATAGTAAAACAATAGAATATACCCTAAGAGCTGAAAAGATTGCAGATGAACTTAAACACAAATCAGGCAAAGAAAAATGTTGCGAAATATTAGGAAATGCGCATCTAGAGCTGGCAGAGTATAAAGAAGCCATTTACTATTTCAATAAAGGTTTGGCAATCAGCACTGAATTAGGATATCGGTCAGGAATAGCAATTAACAATGGAAATTTAGGGACTGCCTATAGTTGTTTGGGGCAGTATGAAAAAGCTATGCACTATTACAATAAAGGCCTAGAAATCAGCACAGAAATAGGAGATCGTTTAGGAATAGCAAATGAAAATGGAAATTTGGGGAGTGTCTATCTTAGTTTGGGGCAATATAAACAAGCCATTTACTATTACAATAAAGGTCTAGCAATTAGCACTGAATTAGGAGATCGGTCAGGAATAGCAAGTGACAATGGAAATTTAGGGACTGCCTATCGTTGTTTGGGGCAGTATGAAAAAGCTATTTACTATTACAATAAAAGTCTAGAAATTAGAATTGAAATAGGAGATCGGTCAGGAATAGCAAAAAACAATGGAAATTTAGGGACTGTCTATCGTTGTTTGGGGCAGTATGAAAAAGCCATTTACTATTCCAGTAAAGGTCTAGAAATCAGCACTGAAATAGGAGATCGGTCAGGAATAGCAAGTAGCAATGGAAATTTAGGGACTGTCTATCGTTGTTTGGGGCAGTATGAAAAAGCCATTTACTATTCCAGTAAAGGTCTAGAAATCAGCACTGAAATAGGAGATCGGTCAGGAATAGCAAGTAACAATGGAAATTTAGGGACTGCCTATCGTCGTTTGGGGCAGTATGAAAAAGCTATTCAGTATTATAATAAAGGTCTAGAAATCAGTACTGAAATAGGAGATCGGTCAGGAATAGCAAATAACAATGGAAGTTTAGGGACTGCCTATTGTTGTTTGGGGCAGTATGAAAAAGCTATTCAGTATTATAATAAAGGTCTAGAAATCAGCATTGAAATAGGAGATCGGTCAGGAATAGCAAATAACAATGGAAATTTAGGGAGTGTCTATTCGAGTATGGGGCAGTATGAAAAAGCTATTCAGTATTATAATAAAGGTCTAGAAATCAGCACTGAAATAGGAGATCGGTCAGGAATAGCAAGTAACAATGGAAATTTAGGGAATACTTATCTTAGTTTGGGGCAGTATGAAAATGCTATTCACTATTTTAATAAAGGTCTGGCAATCAACACTGAAATAGGGGATCGGTCAGGAATATCAAGTAACAATGGAAATTTAGGGAGTGTCTATTCGAGTATGGGGCAGTATGAAAAAGCTATTCACTATTTTAATAAAGGTCTAGAAATCAGCACTGAAATAGGAGATCGGTCAGGAATAGCAGGTAACAATGGAAATCTAGGGAGTGTATATTCTAAGATGGGGCAGTTTCAAAAATCTCTTAAATGTTTTGGAGAAGCATTTAAAATTAGTTCAGAAATTGGTGATCGAAGTTTGGAATGTTTTTCTTTAGGAAAGATAGGGGCTTCTTACTTGGCACTGTATTTGTCTGTAGCTCGCGAAACGGAAGATGTGAGCAACTTAAAAAACGCTGTGTCATTTCTTAAGAGATCTGTTATGTGTGGTGATAAGATTTTATTCGACTTGGATGTTGACAAAAATAAGATATCATTCACTGGTGAATACTTTGAACGATATGTGGCTCTAATGCATTGTTTTCTTTTGTTAACACGCATTGAAGCCTCATTGTTAGTTATGGATCTTGGAAAGGCCAAGGCACTGCATGCTTTTATCGAGAAACGAAAGAAATCAGAGATTGTTGACCTGGTCAATTATACAGACAAGACTTGGCAAGCAGTTGAGTGCAAAAGAGAACGCGATCAAATAGTTGATCTTAAAAAAGCTATACAGCTTAGTGACAGTTCCTCTACTGTCATATTTTACGCTTTTGATATTAGAAAGTGTTTGAATGTTTGGGTTTTAAATTATGATGATGATACCAAATATATTAATTTCAAAGAGATTGATGGTACTTTATCGACCCAAGTTTACATTTGCAAAAATCTAATCTCTTTTCTTAGCATTTTAAAATTGAAACTTAGCCGAAATTCTTCATTTTTTTATGAAGAAGATTTGCATTCTGGTACTGGGGAATTATTTGATGCTATCGACTTCTCCAAAACACTCTCTTTATTCAATTCAGAAAGGCCTTTGGCTCGTGAAGCGAACTTAAACAATAACATTCAAAAGACAAGATCCGGTCCTTCTCAATCAAATGAAAGAGTAGTGGAGATTTACGATTTAGCTCATGCTCATCTTCCGAAAATGAAGAGCCTGGAGTACTTAGATATCGCCATGCTAAGGAATGAAAAAATAATTGCTTTGTCCATGTTGCGAAAACTGTTTGTATCACTTATCGATCCGATCAAAAAGTTCATCAAGGGCTCCAAACTGATTATTGTTCCTGACAAATTTTTATTTTTTGTTCCATTTTCCACGTTGTTAGATGAAAACTGTTCTTACTTGTCGAAAACCTATAGCATTCAAATTACACCGTCTTTGCATACACTATACTCCAGTATGTTAACCAAAGAGCATGCTAATCTGGGCCCTGCATTGTTTGTTGGTAATCCATCAGTAGGCACGGTTAAGTTTGGAGGGCTTGAATATAATCAATCAGATCTCCGTCCATTGCCACATGCTGAGAAAGAAATCGAATATCTTGCGCGAAATTTTAATGCGAAACCTTTAATTGGGCGTAAGGCGATAAAAAGTCATGTTTTAGAACGTATTTGTAGCTCTAGCATTATTCACATTGCAGCACATGGCGATCAAAAGCGAGGAGAGATCTTTCTGGCACCAAACCCAGGATGGAAAGAGCAAGGTTTAGATATGCCAAATGAAGAATTTTATCTTCTGAGAGAAAGCGATATTATGGACATTGATATAAAAGCACGCTTAGTTGTGCTATCGTGTTGTTATACAGGAAGAGGTAAACTTTCTTCAGAAGGAGTCGTTGGTCTTGCACGCGCATTTCTTGCAGCCGGTGCTCGCTCTGTCGTCACTACACTTTGGCCTACAGACGACAAAGGGTCCGAATTGTTTATGAAAACTTTTTACGCCGGAATTTTAGGGGAAAGGTCGGTTTGCGACGCTTTACAAGAAACAATGAAAATATTTCAACGTCATGAAAATCGTTTATGTCGTTCATATTATATTTGGGGACCTTATACTGTTTTTGGTGAAGATGTTAAATTCTCCGAAGAAGATATTAATAAGATAAAAGAAGAATCTCAAAAAAGGAGATAAAATGGTAGGATGTATGTTATCTCTTTTAAACAAAAACGAAAAGGGCAGAACTTTGATAATTTAGGATTTATAAAAGAAACCTCCTATTTCTTGTAAATTTATTCTATTTTGATTACTTGCTTTATTGTACAGTATTTTTTACACAAGTTTTTTCATGTAGTATCTCGTTTTCAATTCCGTAGTAACAGAATCTATAATACCAGTTATTGATATAAAACAACTAGGTTTAATTATTTGTTTCAGTTGTATTTTGTATTTTATATTTGTAGTTCATACAGAAGTATAGTCTGTAAATTGATGAATTGACATTACACTCGTATTGAACTATTATCTCTGAAGATGTCGTGATTTAAACAACGAAACGTTAGATTAAATATTATGTTTTTATGCCTTGTGTTTGCTGTCTTTTATCCGTGTTTTGTGCTTGGCACTTATATTTATAATAAGATTACGCTTTCCTCTTGGTGAATCTCTTGCCGATGTCCTAAAATAATTCAGTGTTGTTATTTTAATTGAGGAGTTTAAAGGAAAGAATATAACAATCGTGATTATATATTTTACTTGATAGAAAGAGATTTAGGAAGCTTTTAGTAGGTCTAAGCCGTTAAGGATCAAAGTGTTAATAACATTAGTAATTGCATTTAGCCTGGTAGAATGAGAATTTAAAGGAAGCAATTTGGTCAGGTAGAAATGCAATTGAAGTTTCTTGTAAAACACATAGTAGAACTGCTCTAAAATATCAAAAGAGTTGAAGTTATAGTAAAAGTAAACTTAAGTATAATAGCTGTAAAGGAGAGTGAGCCTTATACTAGCCTTACTTAATAGTTCTAACATTTCAAAAGAGTTGAAGTTATAGTAAAATTAACTTAAGTACTAGTCCTTTCCAGTAGTAAAAGTAAACTTAAGTATAACAGCTGTAAAGGGGAGTGAGCCTTATACTAGCCTTACTTATTAGTTCTAAAATTTCAAAAGAGTTGAAGTTATAGTCAAAGTAACTTAAGTACTAGTCCTTTCCAGTAGCAAAAGTAAACTTAAGTATAATAGCTGTAAAGGGGTCTGAGGCATACTAGCCTGAAAAAAATTTGTATAGGGACACCTCAGAAATATGGTTGTAATTTTGTCATTACACACTAGTAGTTTTTGTAGCGAGACTCGTGAGTTATTAAATGATTTTAGTTTAGAGCTTTATGCTATTATTTTTCTCAAGTAGTTAACTTAACAATAGTTGCATGTTATTCACACTGTGAAAATCATATTCAGAGGTTGGCTTTTTGTTTAAAAATATTGGAATAGAATACTGCTTAACCTTTTGCAGCCTGTTAGCCATTTTAAAAATCTTATTAATCTTTTCTGGTTAACACCAGTTGAATTCTCTTTAGCACAGAGAAGATCTTCTTAGGCTGTCAATGGTCTCCACAGCCTGTTAAAAATACTTTAGCAGTTATTTTTCTGCCTAAACCCAGACGATTTTTTTCAAGGCATGATATGGCCTAGGCTGTAAAGGGTTAACTTGATAAAATTTCAAAAAATGTTTTGCTCATATTTTGTTTCAAGTACGATGCTATATTCTTTTTAAAAAGTCATTAATAATTCATGAGAAAAGCACAAAAGAAATTCAGCTAAGTCCGTAGTTTTATAACTGATAAAAAAAATCCTGATTTACATTAACTTTAGCTTTGATTTTCTTGGCTTAGACACAAAATTACTACGCCAATGAACTTACCAAATGGGTCGTTTCTAAAGCTATTCAAAACATTCGCAGTATGTGTTTTATGAGATCTAAAATACTCAGCTATCGCCTCGTGTTTTAAATCTGATAAGAAAACAGTGCTGCTCATGTTTTAAATATTACTTCATGAACTGAGATATCTGCGTCTAATGTTTTAGGCAATTTGTACAATACAATGTTTCCATTTGAGTGATAAAGATAATTCGAGCTGTTTGTCTAGTCAAATCACGGCTGCTTAAACTTTGGAAATTATTCTCGGGATTCTGGAATCTTCCAGTGGTTACTTCACCAAAGATAAAACAAACTGTGTGGTAGTTGAATACAGAGAAAGTCAAACTAACACCATTGGTCCAGGAAGACACCGCTTATTTGATACACTTGAACCATGACAATTATCCTTGATGAAGCTAAAGGCTGATCTGTTTGAAACTGAAGTTAAAGATTCCGCTTCCACAAGTTGGTGTAATGGTATCTGAATGGTTCCTCTGCATACTTTGGTTTTCAGTCTTGTCAGTTGCTTTATTTATCTATATTATTAACATGCTAAATGGTTGGAATGATGACTGAAAATTTGAGCCGAATTCTTTGGATTATAACTTGAACTATTTTACTAGTCAAACCAAACGGCTTGAACTTTACAAAGTGTATCTCTTTAATTTGGAAAACCTCGAATACTGGCATTTGGTAAACTGACAACTGAATATCAACTACGAGCATTAAACTTTGATCTCTATGTTACCAGCACTGAGATGTTCAACCAGGAATATATTTTCAGACATGCTTTATCTGGTTCGCACCTGTTGTTTATCATCATCGATTCATTGTAATAAACTAAGGATGAATATCTCAACAAAACTTATCTTGAACTATCTTAACTCTGACTGTCTACAGATTATCTCAAGAATGTTTAACTCATGGTCCTTCATATACCTCAACTCCACTAACATTAACCGTCAAACAACAACACTTTGAGAAGTTCTATTTTGACGAAAGCTGTCCTGGAACCATTTTAAACTCTGACTGTCAACCTTCAGTTTACTCTATTTCAGATATTGGATTATGTACAGTTTTACTCTAAGCCTGCCGCTCGTCAGAAAACTGAATGTTAAACATGAAAGAACGACAACGCTATATATCAAGACTAAAGTCTGGTTTGCAAAGCGACAGCATGGTTTTGGTTTATACTAGAGAAACAGCTCTGAACTTTTAGCAAACCTAAATAAACACCCAGCTTCATCTTGCTTAAAAATTTAGTTGTGGATATCTTTTGCGGTCAAATTATTTCTTTTCCACAAAGTAAAATGATTTTGTATCAATTTGAGTGGATTTTATTAAGAATCAAAACCTTTACCCGTTATTTTTTGCCAAAAGCCAACCTCTGAATAGACTGAATAATTAAACACAAACATTCTGTCAGTCACCCAAACAAAAATTGCACAACATATCAACAAGATTACAGATCTGTAAAATCTTGTGCGTTTTTATATATGTATGTAGTTCTGACTATTATGTTTCTTTAATCGAAAATATACCAGAAAATGGCGGCTGTAATTTAACCATAATACTTCGTAAACTTAGAGCATCTCAAAAAACAAATAAACAATATTTACTATTAATTATTTGAATGTTTACATGGTGACAAATTTTAACAGAAGCGTAACGATTTGTGGTAACACAAGTCTATTATTTATTGATTAGCTTTTGATCTGTGGATTCAGGCCTTTATCAGAGCAAATCTATTAAAGTTTTCAAAAAATCCTACGATTTCACAGGAGAGTCAGCCATTGAATAGCACTTGGTTAGCTCTCTTCGATCAACAATCCTGATTCCATTATGTCATTTAATTAATTTTAGAATAAACGTATAAGCACGTAACTACGCCATTGTGTTCTTACGTCATTCTGGTTGTTTAGTTGTTTTGTTTATATTACGTGAGTCAACACGATGTTGGCATTTGCTCTGATGAAGGTCTGAGTCAACAGGTCGAAAGATCAGCAATAAATAATAAACTTGGTAATTCTTGATTCTATTATAATGTTTATTATGTTAACATAGATCTCGTTTTCCATTAAGATTTATTTTTGTCAAGCCGTGTTTTTCAATAATTCCCCGAAGAAACAAAGTTTACTATGCGAAAAAAAATTAGGGTTAAATTTACAAGTGGCCATCTTTTTCGGTACAGTTACTAAGTGTGAGTTAATGTGATGTAATGCTGATGTATTGTATAGTTTAAATTAATCTTATGTAAGCAACTGTAGCTCTGAAATTTAATTCTTTATTATAACTTGAACTGGCAACAACTGTAGATTTACATTAATACAATTAGGATTAAAAACATTGAGTTTTCTTTTATATTATTAGATAGAGATAGTCTTGTATTAGTCTTAAACTTTTTTAAATGTATTCATAATAAAATGGTGCAAAATATAAACACTTAAAAGTGTGACATTTGCTGCATGATAAAAGACATGGAAAAACATCACAACTTTGATTGGCTAAGAAAAGTGGAATTTTAATGTAAATGCAGAAAAGATGTAATACAATGCAAATTTTATCAGGTTGAGTATTAAGCATTTATTCTGATTGGCTAATAAAACGCAAAGAGAGCAAATCAAATGCTTATACGGATTTTGAAGGTTCTCAGTTTCCTCAAAGTTCCTCAAGCGCATGCACTATATGACTTTTATCAGTATTCGATTATCACGGTTTTTATAATACTGTTAATTGTTGAAACATTTTGAAAATCAAGGCCTTTTTTAAGTATTATCTCGTGGGGAGGGGGGGGAGGGGGCATTCACTAAAAAGAACGCTTTTAGGGGGGTCTGGACGAATGCCCCCGGTAAAAATTTAAAATTTAGAGTCTCGGAATTGCCATTTCCTGCATTCGGAAAGGTGATTTTTAGGAACACTGAAGGTTATAAAATGTCATCAAAACTAGTTAAAATACAACACATTTCTGACTGCTTTGCTGTGTCAGAACTCATCAGCATGCCAAGCATATTAATGCTGCTGTTACAGTACTGCCTAGTGGGTTAGGACTGTCCCACGAAAACATTTATTAGATACATTAATTTTAGTGAAAGAACAGTTAATATCATCAAATAGAAATGCTGGACAACATTGTTACTTATTTAAGCATTTTAATTTCACATATTTGAAACAAAAAGTGGGGGTGAGTTAATTATATAGGTATTCCTTCTTCAAAGCTAAGTCCGAAATTTTCCTTTTGCATTCTTATCGCTTAATTATTTGTTCATTTGTTTGCTCTTCAGCAAAAAGAGACTTTCTCTGGGGGGGAGGGGAGGAAAAGCAATTCGTAGGGGGGCGGCTCAAGGGGGAGGGAGGCTGGGGGGAGGGACTTGCCTCCTTCAACTTGTATGTTAAAAAAGACCCTGGCAAATGCAGAAAAAATGTAATACTGTGCAAATTTTGTCATAGACCATATTCATAAATGGCCGTGGAATTAATATTCTTTTATGTGCATATAAATTAGCTGCTTTGAACTCGTTTTCATGCGCGAAATTCAAAATAATCTTTACTCTAAAACGAGGTCGGGGGGGGGGGCTAATTTGTATCCACATAAAAGGATTTTAAATCGTCGGCCATTTATGAGTAAGGTCTATATATTAAGCATTTATTCTGATTGGCTAACAAAACTCAAAGAGAGCAAATCAAATGCTTATACGGATTTTGAAAGATATTCATTCAAGTTTTCCACAGTTCTTCAAGCTCATGTACTACATGATTTTTATCAGTATTCGATAATAACTGCTTTTATAATACTATTAATTGTTAAAACATATGGAAAATTGGTAATTATATTAAAACTAGAATTGGAAATCAATTCCTACTTTTCAGTTTTTTTGTCATGATTTGTTGCTTGATTTTGATTCAGAGAATTTATTTAAACAATCAAACGACTTTGAGGTCTCTAGTCTGTAAAAAAACAAAGTAGAAACTTCAAAGCTAAATCGTCTATATCAGCTTTTTGACGTCTATTAAGCAACGAATGAACAGAGAAAGATTATAAGTAAGAGAATTGAATGTCAACCGAGTAACCGACGATGAACCTTCGAAACAAGAAACATCAGTAGGAATAAATTTTCCACGCCTGTTTAATTTTCTTACTAAGCATTTAGTCTTAAGCATTTATTTTACCTTTTAGCAGTTCAAATTACCAATTTCAAGTATGTAGCTTGGGGTAGCTGTGTTTTACCTCAAGACAAAATCCAATATGGCGACCAAGACTATCAAAAGCATTTTGTTGAATTATAAAATGAATTGTGTTTTAATATTTGCCACTAAAGTACCTGAAAGACGTTTAGAAGATGTTATGTGTGAATGTTTTGATGTATTCGTTGAATGAAATGTTTTTCAAACTATCCAAGCTTTGAGAAGTTGGACACTGAGTGTTGTGTATTTTTCATAGTTGGAAACACATTTGCTTCAAACTTTTGGAATAAGCATGATTTCTCGTGTAATTTTGGAAAAAAGTATTTGTCTTTTCTAAATTGTTTTCAAAATCATGATATTACAGTATACAGAAGGCCTGACTGACTGAAGGTAAGTTATATAATATGATTTTTTGATATGATTTATATAATATGAGTTTGTCCAGATTTCTAATATAGGCAAATAACAGAATCAAGTAGAAAGACTTATATTACAGATGTTAAGCTTAGGTGGAAGAAGCTTTTTTGATTGATGTGTTATATATATACACTAAATGCAGTAGTGTTTGCAGTAGGCAACAGACTGCTCAATGCTTACCATCAATATATATATATATATATATATATATATATATATACAAAGTATAAAGTATAGTTTTACCTTAAAGTCTTTGCTACCAGAGGTTTCACCCTAAACGGGATCATCAGGCGACTGAAAAATATCGGTTAGTGGGCTGCTTAAATGCGTTAGTTGGGCGTGGGTGTGGGCGTCGAAACGTCCGGCGGATTCATTTGGAGCGTGGGTGTGGGCGTCGAAACGTTGCGCGCATTCCTTTGATTGTTTAGGTTGTTGATCCGAAATCTATTTTTGTGCCGACACGTCGAAACTATTTCTGATCTTTTGTTTAGTAAGAGTTGTTTGTCTGCCTTCATGATGAAAAGTTTTTCGTCCAAACATAAATTGCATCTTTTTGATCCTCCCGTGTAGGAAATTGAGTGTTTTAGTATAGACCAGGTTATGTCGAAACTTTGGGTTTTTTCTTTTAGATTCCAAATGTATTTCGAAAGTTCCGTCTCATTTGAATACTTTTTATTCTGGAAAGATTTAGTATGGTTACGATATCGCTCTTTAAATGTACTTGCTGTCATGCCAATGTATTGCTTAGTGATGTTCGTGTTGCTTATGGAAATAGATGCCTTGTATACTATGTTGTTTGTCATGCATTGCCCACGTAGAGGGCAATTGTCCTTAATCCTGCAATTGCAACTGCTTGTAACTATGCTTCGTGGCTTGCTTTTCCTGATTGTGCGTGAATTATGTTTCGTGATAATGGACTTGACGTTGTTCATGCAACTATAGCTAATCTTGACTGTGTTTCTGTTAAAAAGTTTGTGAAGCTTGTGTCCTGGTGGAAAGTGCTTGTCAATAAGGCTAAGAAAATTGCGTCCTATGTTTGTTTTGACATTTTTGTTAAATGGAGGGTTAAACCAGATGATATTGCGGTGTCTATTTCTGCGTGTTTGCTGTGGTGTTTCTTGTGTGTAGTTTAGCTCATGGTTGAAATTGCTGCGCCTTAATGCATCTTGGTAAATTGGTGCGGTTTCATGGAATGTCTGCTCGTCAGACGAGAGGAGGGAAATGCGCTTGTTGATTGATGTAGGTAGCTGTCTTAAAATGCTTGGTGGGTGGTTTGATTGCTTGTTTATGTATAATGGATCGTCATTGTGTATAATGGATCGTCATGGATCCGCCGGACGTTTCGACGCCCACACCCACGCCCCAACTAACGCATTTAAGCAGCCCACTAACCGATATTTTTCAGTCGCCTGATGATCCCGTTTAGGGTGAAACCTCTGGTAGCAAAGACTTTAAGGTAAAACTATACTTTATACTTTGTATTTTGCTCTATCTATATATGGTATTGAGCACTCTCTAACATTTCGTGAACCATAACTCACTTATATATATATATATATATATATATATATATATATATATATACAGCACAATCAAGGGACAGATGTGGGTTATACCACACATACTAATACACAATTTTTGGGCATGTGTATATATATTTAAAGAACTCATTAATAATTCATGAGGAAAACACAAAAGAAATCAATACCGTAGCAGAGGTTGTAAATCGGATACAGAATTGTCCTGATTTTGCATAAACTTTAGCTTCGATTTTCTCGGCTAAAATAGAGTATATCGCTAAAATAGTTGGTGAACTTGATTACTTAGATGCATTTGTATTTTAAGAAAGATACAGCATTCGCAGCCGATCTGTACCTGATTTACTACGGCTCGCCTTGTAAATCAGATACAGATCAGCTGCTCATGCTGTATCTATTACATATAATTTTAATGTGTATAATTATATATATATATATATATATATATATATATATTTATATATATATATATATATATATATATATATATATATATATATATATATATATATATATATATAAAGTATAAAGTATAGTTTTACCTTAAAGTCTTCGCTACCAGAGGTTTCACCCTAAACGGGATCATCAGGCGACTGATGATCCCATTTAGGGTGAATCCTCTGGTAGCGAAGACTTTAAGGTAAAACTATACTTTATACTTTGTATTATGCTCTATCTATATATGGTATTGAGCACACTCTAACATTTCGTGAACCAAAACTCACTCACCGATGCTGTCCCACATGCGGTTGTCACCGACGATCGCATGTGTATAAGTAATTGATGAAATTCATTCAGATTGTTCCAAGCTACACTGATGAGCTGTTGTACAGCGAAACACCGTGTCTGTAGATTGAACTATATATATATATATATATATACATGTAGATTGAATTGTCTCCAGTGAGCAAAATAGAAACTTCTGTTTCAGCATCATTTTCACATCAATTCTGTTGCTATTTTGCAGAATTTAGCAGTTTGTGGTGAACTTTAGTGTTGTAGGTAAACATCTGTATAAGTCATCAAATGACAAACAAGGAAAATGAAAATTTTGGGGTCCAAAGATCAACCGTGTTATACCGAGTCGCGGGTTATAATGATGCATGCTATAGCGAGGCTCCACTGTATATATATATATATATATATATATATATATAAACATCATAATCAAGAGAGAGATATAATTTTTGAGCATGTGTCTATATGTATATATATATATTTAGAACAATTATTATGGGACAGTAAACTGGGGTGAAGAATAATGATATTAGGTGTTACTCCGAGTGACGAACCATACTGGACAAGTAGAGAAAACTCTACTTGGCCCAGCTGGGATTCGAACCCGCTAACTTCGGTTTACTAGTCCAACGCTCTACCGACTGAGCTACAGGTCAAGTTGGGAGCTGGTGGTTGAATGATGGTAGTTGGGTTATTTGATATTTTTAAACAGATACTAGTTTCTTCAATATCAAGACATTAGTCTTTATACAGTCCCATAATAATTGTTCTAAATCTACATGTATAAAGACTAATGATCTACATGTATAAAGACTAATGATCTACATGTATAAAGACTAAAGATCTACATGTATAAAGACTAATGATCTACATGTATAAAGACTAATGATCTACATGTATAAAGACTAAAGATCTACATGTATAAAGACTAATGATCTACATGTATAAAGACTAATGATCTACATGTATAAAGACTAAAGATCTACATGTATAAAGACTAATGATCTACATGTATAAAGACTAATGATCTACATGTATAAAGACTAAAGATCTACATGTATAAAGACTAAAGATCTACATGTATAAAGACTAATGATCTACATGTATAAAGACTAAAGATCTACATGTATAAAGACTAATGATCTACATGTATAAAGACTAATGATCTACATGTATAAAGACTAATGATCTACATGTATAAAGACTAATGATCTACATGTATAAAGACTAATGATCTACATGTATAAAGACTAAAGAAACTAGTATCTGTTTCAATCATTAGTCTTTATACATGTAGATTTAGAACAATTATTATGGGACTGTATAAAGACTAATGTCTCGATATTGAAGAAACTAGTATCTGTTTGAAAATATCAAATAACCCAGCTCCCAACTTGACTTGTAGCTCAGTCGGTAGAGCGTCGGAATAGTAAACCGAAGGTTGCGGGTTCGAATCCCAGCCGGGCCAAGTAGAGTTTTCTCTACTTGACAGGTATGGTTCATCACTCGGAGCAACACCTAATATCATTATATATATGCAAACGAGCACGTGTGATTTTGTTCACGGAATGTCGGTGCTCAATACCATAAAGGTAGAGCGAATATAGTATAGTTTAAGTGGGCTTACCTCAAAATGTTGAGTGTCGCAACTGTCAGTTTCACGCGGGGCGATCTTCAGGCAACTCATCTTCAGAGTCACCTGAAGATCGCCCTGCGTGAAACTGACAGTTGCGACACTCAACATTTTGAGGTAAGCCCACTTAAACTATACTATATATATATATATATATATATAGTTCAATCTACAGACACGGTGTTTCGCTGTACAACAGCTCATCAGTGTAGCTTGGAACAATCTGAATGAATTTCATCAATTACTTATACACATGCGATCGTCGGTGACAATCGCATGTGGGACAGCATCGGTGAAATACATTCAGATAGCGTGAAGTGCGCATGGGCCCAGAGTGCTCAAACTTCCACAAGGGTATATATATATATACAAGCTGAAGTGCTGAGTATGCATGTTTGAGTCAGTCTACTCTTCATCTGAAGTGAGAGAATGAAGATGGTCCAGTGTTTTATTGCTCATCCAAATAGCTTCCTATTTATTTATTTATTTATTTATTTAATATTAGTTATTATTATTATTATTATTATTATTATTATTATTATTATTATTATTATTATTATTACTAATTGTTATTGTAATTGTTATAATATTATTGTGTAGCGTCATGATGGCGTATTAAATGGCGTGTTAAATGGCGTGTCAATCTTTTCATGTTTTCCATAGACCATAGAGTTATAGAAACACGTCTTTTAATTGTTATAATCCAAACAGTGAAATAAAAGTAGTGTGCTGCGTAGGCAGTGTTGAAACAACAATCGAAATATAGTAAGGTTAGATATACTGCCAAAACAGAGAACGTAGGAGTCTAACGTTTCAAGCGAAGGCCCTTCGTTAGGCTCACGTTTCTCTCTGAGGAAGAGCCTTCGCTTGAAACGTTAGAGACCTACGTTCCCTGTTTCGGCAGTATATCAAACCTTACTATATTTTGATTATATTAATTGTTATATTCTGTCACTCGAAATGAAATCCGGAAATATCAGACCTTCTCCCACACGTCATTATCACCTTGGTTACCATCACGTATTGCCATTGGCTAATAACTAAAACCTGTCCAGATGTGTGTAATATCTCTCTGCCCTTTTTCTCTTATCATTCGCTTCTAATTCTGAACATTTTAACTGTATTTTCTTTTACTAGCATGGAAAAAAACAAAAAATAGCATTATTATTGTGTCTTATTCATTTTCCGAGCGTTTACAAGCTTAACTAAAAATTCGAGGGAAATTCCCTACTTTAGCTCGGGAAACTCCCGACTAATATCATATACATGATGATTGCTGCCGAGCGTAGCGAGGCAGCACACTAATCTTGGCATGTCTCTTCGCTGTGTCTCATGCCCAGACCTCTTTACCGAGCTATGTATAGTCAACGAAATCGAGATTTTGCGAGGGATGTATGTTGACTATTTTATGACGTTTTGTGACGTAGGAAGTTTCTTCCTACACTACATCACATACGCTAGAAGGATTGCTCTGCCGGAGGTTATATTAATAGAGACCTTAAGATGCTAGGAGGACGACGGCGGTTAAAAAGCAATTCAAATTTTAGCATTAAAAAGAAGTCACGGTTAACTGACTACTGTATTCAATACTTGAAGGTTGTTTTATAATTTTCAAAGTTTTAAAACGGTTGCAGTGTCTGTGTTAAGGCAATTTCAGACAACAGTTCTCATCACCCCACGAATCAACGTCGTCCTGAAGACGTGAAAATGCTCCGAGTGGCGTTGTATACAGAGCGAGGACGGTGTCCAGATTACTCTTGGGACTAGAAATTATTTATTATCTTTGTTTTGCAAGAAGAATGCTTTTGTTTGAAGGATGTCGTCCTCGAAGTTGCCGTCGTAGATCTTAAGGTCCCTAATATAAACACCACGACGGCGATGGAGTTCTGAACTGGCAATGCCATGATCATGAGCAGTTTACCTTCTTCCTCGAAGGAAAATATTACGGTAATTTGCTTTCGGAAGTATTCATCATTCAGTGGTCAGTCTTGAGTGCATCAGCGCTATTAATCCAGTATATTCAACTATTCAGTGGAACTCGACAAGCTAGAGTTGACATAATATTGTTTTGCTTTTGAGAACGCCATTTATACCAACTGCTGTTCTAGGCATTGACACTTTATCGGCTAAGAACATATTTTACTTCTAATTAATTCTAAAAATATTCTTTATAAGGACTCATAATTATGCATGGTACATTGATGTATATTTTTAAGCTCTAAGTTAGTCACGAGGTTAGTCATAAGTTATGACTAACTCATAACATGAGACAATTTGAATTGCATTGACAGTTTTGCCACAGCATTAGAGCAAGAGGCATCATTATTTACTATTTGTACATTAATTGTGTGTATATCTTGTCAAAACCCTTGTCAATCATGTCAATGGATAAGTTGTAGTAATTTGTAGTTTTCAGTGTAGATACTGTGTATACTGTAATTAATATTAAATTTTTAGACTTTCCAGCTTCCTTCACAGGCAACTCTGTGTGCTCTTATTGGGTGGAGTGGGCAAACTTGGATGGAGTGGGCAGACTTGGGTGGAGTAGGCAAACTTGGGTGGGGTGGGCAAACCTGGATCAAGTGGGCAAGGGCCACAAAGTGCACAGAGACTGAATTAAGGTTCTTATTGCATTTGAGGCAGCACTTCACTTGCGATAGTAATTTCTAGTTATATTTCATAATGTACTTGTAATAACATGCAGCTATTGGTCAGTTTTTGTTACGTATGCTCGACACACGATACCATAGCTTATCAGTTTCTTCTGCTCGTCAAGGACGCAGCTTCTGTATTTGAGCATTTGGATGGTAATTATTGATATATACATACTGAAGTTTCTTCGCAGACTCTGGTGAGCTGAACTAAACACGATTCATTGGAACAGCATTAGATTTTGACATTTTGTTCACTCCGGACAGAGCAGGTTCTGGAGATCTGTGTTTCCCCGAATGTAAGTAGATAATTTATATATTACAGTGTAAACTCAGAAGAAATAATATCGAGACATTAGTCTTTCATGCATGGCTTTCCGAGACGTCCTCTCTTGACAAGTAAAATCGTCTGGCGTTAGACAGAGTAAAAAGATCAAGTTGTTCCACAATAACAAAGCGATTGAAAAGGTTAATGTGGTGACTGTCACTGATAGAGATAAATGATTTTGAATGTGGTTATTATCTAAGATTATTTCTAAGTATAAAAGGAATGGACAGTTCTGACCACTGAACTGAAAATTGTTGCGTCTGTACTCTGTATGGTAAAGCAAACAAGGCAAAGCAAAGCGAAGCACAGCACAGCACAGCGAAGCAAAACAAGGCAAAGCAAAGCAAAGCAAAGCACAACAAACTTCAAGCAAAGAAAAGCAAAGCAAAGCAAAGGACGGCACAGCAAAGCAAAGTAAAGCAAAGGAAAGCAAAGCAAAGGAAAGCACAGCAAGGCAAAGGACAGCAAGGAGCACGCCGTGACGCAGTTTTAATTAAATCCGCACAAACAAATCCGAATTTGAGTGGTTTTGTTATTTATTATTCTGAACTCAAGTTTCCTCAGTCTAGTGTACGTTTTGCTCTTTGTGTTTATGATTGAACATTACATAGCGATATTTCGAACAATGATACTATAGACTATTTTATTTTGCTTTGCAATGACGATAAAGATGAAATATGTGTGTTTCCGATTAGTTTATAGAGAATTGGTCTTCTTGGAATATCATTTGATTTCACGATAATATTATTGTAATTTGATATGTAAAAAGGCTACTGACATGACAGCAGTAACATTTCTAAAAGGTCAAAGTGAAACGTTTGTGTGAGCACAGTAAGCAGACAACCTTAAGGTCTACAAGACTCGAACTCGTGAACAAAGACAGTTGTAAAACATGTCACGCTACTATGCTACTGAATTTAGTAATAAAATCGCATTTTCGAAAACGCAAGCGGTGATTGGTTAAAAGCCGTGTTTTATAACGCTATGGAAAACGGGGAAAGATTATATATGCCATCCAATACGCCAACCATTACGCCACATAATATATGCCATTATACGCTTTAATCCATTTTTTTTTTCACAGAAAACGTTTTCCGTGTTTCTATAGAATTTTATAAAATAACATTTTGAAAACAAGCGCGGCGATTGGTTGAAAGCCGTGTTTCTATAACTTTATGGAAACACGGCAAGGTCCACGCCATTCAATACACCATCATACGCCATCATACGCCATCATACGCCATTATGAAGAGTAAGAAGAATTTACGCTTTGATGCAGTGATTATTTTTACGTTCTATACCTATTTTCGACGCGTTATTTTATAAAGGAAATAGAAAACATTTTTTCCGTGTTCCCATAGAGTTATAGAAACACTTGTGGAAGTTTGGGAGAACTCGAAATAGCGTGGAAACACTCGCCCTGCGGGCTCGTGTTCCCACTACAATTTCTCGTTCTCCCAAACTTCCACTCGTGTTTCTATAACTCTATGGAAACACGGAAAATGTTTTCTATTTCTTAAATAGAAACACGAGAGGAAGTTTGGGGAAACGAAACATTACAGTGGGAACAGAGATTCCGCAGGGCGAGTGTTTCCACACTATTTCGAGTTTTTCCAAACTTCCACGAATGTTTCTATAACTTTATGGCGACACGGAAAACGTTTTCTCTTTCTTAACTAGTGTACTACTAAATTAACATGCATAACATGTCCAGGACGAATGTTGCTCTTTAAATCTGAGCAATGCTCTATTTGTAAAGGTATTGTACAACAGCATTGAAATAGTCCCAAGCCACAGTCTCTGGTGGATACATGCAAGTTGTGAATATGAATGGACTTACTGTCCTTATATGATGGAAAATTTCTTATACATAACTCTCCTTTTGATGTAAAATTGTGTTTTTGCAGAATATTACTGCTTGGTAAGTAGCAATGTTTGCCATGTCTGTCTGTCTGTCTGTCTGTCTGTCTGTCTGTCTGTCTGTCTGTCTGTCTGTCTGTCTGTCTGTCCGTCCGTCCGTCCGTCCGTCCGTCCGTCCGTCCGTCCGTCCGTCCGTCCGTCCGTCCGTCCCTCCGTCCTTCCTTCCGTCCGTCCGTCCGTCCGTCCGTCCGTGCGTCCGTCCGTCTGTCTGTCTGTCTGTCTGTCTGTCTGTCTGTCTGTCTGTCTGTCTTTTTGTTTGTTTGTTTGTTTGTTTGTTTGTTTGTTTGTTTGTTTGTCTGTCTGTCTGTCTGTCTGTCTGTCTGTCTGTCTGTCTGTCTTTTTGTCTGTCTGTCTGTCTGTCTGTCTGTCTTTTTGTCTGTCTGTCTGTCTTTTTGTCTGTCTGTCTGTCTTTTTGTCAGTCTGTCTGTCTGTCTGTCTGTCTGTCTGTCTGTCTTTTTGTCTGTCTGTCTGTCTTTTTGTCTGTCTGTCTGTCTTTTTGTCAGTCTGTCTGTCTGTCTGTCTGTCTGTCTGTCTGTCTTTGTCTGTCTGTCTGTCTGTCTGTCTGTCTGTCACCAGGATATCTCACAAAATACTGCACAGATTTTTACAAAAGCTTTTGAAAAGATTGATCATAGACCAAGGACCAACCCTTTCAATTTTGATTGAATGTGGTTGAAATTTAGATGAGAAATTAATAAAAATCCGACCACAAGATTCTCCATGTAGAAGAAATGCTTCATTGCACTCATTACCTTATTTTATGCAAACATTTTTGCATAATTTTGGTACGAGTGCAATCAAGCATTTTATTCATTCGTACATGTGTAGTAATAATAACCTGCTTGTGAAAGTATTTACTTAGTCTTTTAGTGGCCTCTTGTATGTATATAAGAGAATCTGCATTTGGTAGCTATTTTGGAATGAGGTCTATTTATGCGTCAATGCTCATTGATGCGCCGCGGTTAAGTATAGGGTAGTACCAAACCCGATGTAACTACGTAAGTTATTTATTGCGGCCCTTCGGGTCTCGGTAAATAACTTATGTAGTTACCGTGTAAATAACTTACGTAGTTACTGAGGCTGAGGTAACTAACTTACGTAGTTCATGATCACAGAGGTTGTCTAAGAACACTGAGATACTGAGTTCGTTATCACAGAGGTTGCCTAAGAAAACTGAGATACTGAGTTCGTTATCACAGAGGTTGCCTAAGAAAACTGAGATACTGAGTTCGTTATCACAGAGGTTGCCTAAGAACACTGAGATACTGAGTTCGTTATCACAGAGGTTGTCTAAGAACACTGAGATACTGAGTTCGTTATCACAGAGGTTGCCTAAGAAAACTGAGATACTGAGTTCGTTATCACAGAGGTTGCCTAAGAACACTGAGATACTGAGTTTGTTATCACAGAGGTTGTCCAAGAACACTTCAGTCGTGATGATAAATCCTTTATCACATTCGTGACCATTGATTAACCCATATTTTCCCAACCACGTGTAAATCAAGTTAATTGCCCCGGGCTAATATATACATATTAGCCCAGGGCATTAATTTGATTTATTTAATAGTTGAGTTGGTTTTCTTTGTTCTTTCTAGAGCTGTATCTACGATATACTGTATCCCAAGAGAACCGATAATTAAAAATTCAAGGCACTGTATATAGATATTGCCCTGGTCAACAAGACAATATCTAGATATTGCCCTGTCAACAGGGCAATATATAGTAATTAAAAAACTCATTAATAATTCATGAGGAAAACACAAAGAAAAATCATAACCGTATCGTGGTTTTATATCTGATAAAATTTTCTCCTGATTTACATAAACTTTAGCTTTGATTTTCTCGCCTTAGACAACGTTATTTTTCAAAATTACTACGCCAACGAACCTACCAAATGGTGATCGTTTTTTAAGCCATTCAAAACACTCGCAGAACGTGTTTTATCAGATCTAAAACACGAGGCGAATGTTTTATCAGATCTAAAACACTCGGCTTCGCCTCGTGTTTTATATCTGATAAAACACTCCTGCTCGTGTTTTAAATAGTACTTACAGTCGAACCTGTATTAAGCGGCCCTCTATTAAGCGGCCCTCTATTAAGCGGCCACCCTCTATTAAACGGCCACTTGTCAAAACCCCTAAAATATTCCCTGTAATTTACTATAGATTAGCCCTCTACTATTAAACGGCAACCTCTACTAAGCGGCCATGGCCACCTACGAGCGGTCCCAATTGGTATTTCGTATTGTTTTTTACCTGTTTTTACCATTTTTGCCACAAGAGAACCGAAACTAAAACTTGAGCTAAATAAGAGACCATAGAACACTTAGTTGCTGTCAGTAAGTATATGTATTTCATTCAACACATGTCACTTGAAACCTCATGCCTCATCGGTAATAAAAATATCTGCATGTCCAGTACAGAGGAACACTACTCTTTACTTTGCATCAAATTCCTCCTTGTGCAGGGATTTGGCGTGCTGAGACTCTGCAGAATTTCGCACGGTATCATGGATATGAGGAGCTAACTCTGTCAATTTCAAAGACAAAGGACTTGCTTTGCCCTTTGAAACTCAGTTAACTCCTTGTTCATTTTTTTCAAAGTCTACTTGTTACTGTTATCAGTGTTTTAGAATCGAATAAAAGATCATTTGACAACACCCAAGGCCCATTGTTGGCATCACTCTATTAAGCGGCCGCAAAGCCATTCCCCGAAGGTGGCTGCTTAATAGAGGTTCGACTGTATATGTTTTTTCGAAAACCTCCCCAACTATTAAATAAGTCAGTTAATAATTACTTCGCACCTTGGGGCCTGCGGTCCCTCAGGCTGTATTTGGCTAAGAGCCTCAGTTCTCGGTAATTATTAACTCTTACTTATGCGTGGTTGGGAGTAATTATTATAAATAAACAACCGCGGTACATCAAAGAAAACCGAGGTGATCATGAACTAATATATAGGTTAGTTGCCTTACATATTAAATGACCTACTATATTGCTTTAAAACTAAAATACTATTTTTGTGTTAAAAATCAATGGATATCATCTATATTATGAATGAACTAAGTCAGTTATTGGCTATTCCAGTCTTAGTAACTAATGTATACATATTACATTGTTCTCAGTTTGTTGACCTGATTTTATTCACGTATTTCTGCTTCTTTGCAGCTAAAAGTTGTCTTGCCAGTATACAAAAAATGGCATCAGCTCAAGAAAGTTTTGATGCAAGGAAAATGCGCCGTGAAGTAAGTAATTTAAATATTAGTACTGTTTTTATAACTATTTGAAAAACGCCAAACTGGTGGGACTAGTTGCGAAAATTTATTTCATTCATTTATTTATTTATTCGTTTGTTTGTTTGTTTGTTTGTTTGTTTGTTTGTTTGTTTGTTTGTTTGTTTGTTTGTTTGTTCGTACGCTCGCTCGCTCATTCGTTTGTTTGTTCGTTCGTTCGTTCACTCGTTCATTCACTTGTTCGTTCACTCCTTCGTTCACTCGTTCATTCACTCATTCGTTCACTCGTTCGTTCACTCGTTCGTTCACTCGTTCGTTCACTCGTTCGTTCACTCGTTCGTTCACTCGTTCGTTCACTCGTTCGTTCACTCGCTCGTTCGTTCGTTCGTTCGTTCGTTCGTTCGTTCGTTCGTTCGTTCGTTCGTTCGCTAGCTGGTTCGTTCGTTCGTTCGTTCGTTCGTTCGTTCGTTCGTTCGTTCGTTCGTTCGTTCGTTCGTTCGTTCGTTCGTTCGTTCGTTCGTTCGTTCGTTCGTTGGTTCATTTATTCAGCTATTCAACTATTCAGTTATTTAGTTATTCAGTTATTCATTCATTTATTTATTGCTCTCCTCCTTCCTTCTTTCTTTCCTTCCTTCCTTTATTCGTTTGTTTGTTTGTTTGTTTGTTTGTTTGTTTGTTTGTTTGTTTGTTTGTTTGTTTGTTTGTTTGTTTGTTTGTTTGTTTGTTTGTTTGTTCGTTCGTTCGTTCGTTCGTTCGTTCGTTCGTTCGTTTGTTTGTTTGTTTGTTTGTTTGTTTGTTTGTTTGTTTGTTTGTTTGTTTGTTTGTTTGTTTGTTTGTTTGTTTGTTTGTTTGTTTGTTTGTTTGTTTGTTTGTTTGTTTGTGTGTTTGTTTGTTTGAGCAAATCTACACGCGTATAAAAATCTCACAGCTTGTTGACAGGATGTGTTCGCAACAAGCTTGTAGCAGTTAACAATTGTTAAGAAGTTGAAATTTTATCAAGCCAATGCAAGCTTGTTGTCAACCTTGTAGCAACTTGTTAAGTGCAGAGCAGTATAACAAATTGTTGCAACAACTTGTTAAAAGTCCGTTGAAGTCATCAACTTTGTTACAAGTTGTCAACAACCTGTTACAGACTTGTTAACAAACTGGGAACAACCAGTGTGACTGCATCCTGGTAACGACTTAGAACAGCTTTGTAACAACTTGCTTGCAGGTATGGAACTATCCCGGTGTTTTTACGTGTGTACTTTAAAAGAAAACAATTTTTTTGTGACACCGCACTATCTCTACGAAAGCTCTGTTCAGTACAAACGTCTGTTGCAAACATTTAAATTGTTAAACGTTCAAAAGTTACAAATCGGTGTTTTGTTTAACTTTATTGACATATAAAGTAATCTTAAGATTTTTTAACTAAAAACAGATTTTTCAAGCAAGAAACAGAAACATTGTCATGGTAATTGAGTTTGTTGCTGAGACAGCAAAAATTCTACAAGACAAAGGAAGAAAGAATGACTTTGAATATATAGTAGATAGATCTATTGAACTTCTTCAAGGTAACTTAATGTTAAAAAAAATAATGTTCTGGTCCATTATTCGAAAGTGTGATGGAAATAGGGAATGTCGGGAAATGTTGAAGTACTATCTTGAGTTTGAAAAATTATTAAGTATTTTAGTTGAGGAAAAGAGTGTGAGAATGACTATTCTTCTTAAGATTGCAAGAATATATCTTAATACTTCACATTATAGTAGAGCAATAGAATATACGCTAAGAGCTGAAAAGATTGCAGATGAACTTAAACACAACTCAGGTAAAGAAAAATCTTGCGAAATATTAGGAAATGCGCATCTACGTTTGGCAGAGTATAAAGAAGCCATTCACTATTACAATAAGGGTTTGACAATCAGTACTGAAATAGACAATCGGTCAGGAATAGCAAGTAACAATGGAAATTTAGGGAATGCCTATCGTCGTTTGGGACAGTATGAAAAAGCTATTCACTATTATAATGAAGGCCTAGAAATCAGCACTGAAATAGGAGATCGGTCAGGAATAGCAGGTAACAATGGAAATTTAGGGAATGTCTATTCGAGTATGGGGCAGTATGAAAAAGCTATTCAGTATTATAATAAAGGTCTAGAAATCAGCATTGAAATAGGAGATCGGTCAGGAATAGCAAATAACAATGGAAATTTAGGGATTGCCTATCGTTGTTTGGGGCAGTATGAAAAAGCTATTCAGTACTATAATAAAGGTCTAGAAATCAGCACTAAAATAGGAGATCGGTCAGGAATAGCAAGTGACAATGGAAATTTAGGGACTGCCTATCGTTGTTTGGGGCAGTATGAAAAAGCTATTCAGTATTATAATAAAGGTCTAGAAATCAGCATTGAAATAGGAGATCGGTCAGGAATAGCAAATAACATTGGAAATTTAGGGACTGCCTATCGTCGTTTGGGGCAGTATGAAAAAGCTATTCAGTATTATAATAATGGTCTAGAAATCAGCACTGAAATAGGAGATCGGTCAGGAATAGCAAGTAACAATGGAAATTTAGGGATTGTCCATTCGAGTATGGGGCAGTATGAAAAAGCTATTCAGTATTATAATAAAGGTCTAGAAATCAGCATTGAAATAGGATATCGGTCAGGAATAGCAAATAACAATGGAAATTTAGGGACTGCCTATCGTTGTTCGGGGCAGTATGAAAAAGCTATTCAGTATTATAATAAAGGTCTAGAAATCAGCACTGAAATAGGAGATCGGTCAGGAATAGCAAGTGACAATGGAAATTTAGGGACTGCCTATCGTTGTTTGGGGCAGTATGAAAAAGCTATTCAGTATTATAATAAAGGTCTAGAAATCAGCACTGAAATAGGAGATCGGTCAGGAATAGCAAGTAACATTGGAAGTTTAGGGACTGCCTATCGTTGTTTGGGGCAGTATGAAAAAGCTATTCAGTATTATAATAAAGGTCTAGAAATCAGCATTGAAATAGGAGATCGATCAGGAATGGCAAATAACAATGGAAATTTAGGGAGTGTCTATTCGAGTATGGGGCAGTATGAAAAAGCTATTCAGTATTATAATAAAGGTCTAGAAATCAGCACTGAAATAGGAGATCGGTCAGGAATAGCAAGTAACAATGGAAATTTAGGGAATGCTTATCTTTTTTGGGGGCAGCATGAAAAAGCCATTCACTATTACAATAAAGGTCTAGAAATCAACACTGAAATAGGAAATCGGTCAGGAATAGCAAGTAACAATGCAAATTTAGGGAGTGTATATTCTAAGATGGGGCAGTTTCAAAAATCTCTTAAATGTTTTGGAGAAGCATTTAAAATTAGTTTAGAAATTGGTGATCGAAGTTTGGAATGCATTTCTTTAGGAAACATAGGGAACTCTTACTTGTCACTGTACTTGTCTGTAGCTCGCGAAACGGAAGATGTGAGCAACTTACAGAACGCTGTGTCATTTCTTATAAGATCTGTTATGTGTGGTGATAAGATTTTATTCGACTTGAGCGTTGACAAAAATAAGATATCATTTACTAGTGAATACTTTCCACGATATGTGACTCTAATGCATTGTTTTCTTTTGTTAACACGCATTGAGGTTTCATTGTTAATTATTGATCTTGGAAAGGCCAAGGCACTGCATGCTTTTATCGAGAAACGAAAGAAATCACAGATTGATGACATGGTCAATTATACACGTGAGACCTGGAAAAATATTGAGAAAAATGAAGAGAAATTAGAAATAAACAATATTGAGAAGGGTATCCTGCTCAAGAAAAATAGTTCCACTGTTTTATTCTACTCTTTTGATCATTTCGAGTTTCTTTATATATGGGTTTTAAATGGCGTGGATAATATTAAACACATTGTTTTGGAACGAAATAATGACCTGACTTTACCTGAGAAGTCTATTTTCGATATTTTGAAAATGTTGCTTCAGACTTATTCTGTTCATTTAAAGCGTGATTCCTCCTTGTTTAAACTAAGTTCAAATTCTACTTCTGATCGTCATAACATTGCGGAAATACCATGGAGCCAGATGTTAGTGAATGAGAAATTTATTGATTCCAATAAAGGATCAGAAAATTGTGAATTAGGGAACTCAGAAAACATACTTTCCAAAAAGGCCCAGTCTTGCGAAAGCATATTTCTTCCCAACACACACCAAGATTCTGAGTCAAAAATCAAAAATGTAGTGCAACGTTATGATCAGGCTGTTGACGTTGCCAAACTGAGGTCTCCGGCTAGAGCTCCTTCTATTGAACAGCATACTCTTATTTTACAGGAATTGTTTCAGAAACTCATCAATCCTGTTAAGGATTTTATCAAAGGAAACAAATTGATTATTGTTCCTGACAAATTTTTGTTTTTTGTGCCATTTTGTGCATTGAAAGATGAAAACGGTTCTTCGATATCACAAAATTACAGTATTCAAATAACGCCATCTCTGCACACTCTTTATGCCAGCATGAAGCAGTCACATCAAGCTAGTCTAGGTTTTGCATTGTTTGTTGGTAATCCAACTATTGGCAAAGTTAGTTTTCGTGGCCGAGAAATTGAACCGGAACCGCTCCCATCCGCCACAGCTGAAGCTCAATGTCTTGCACCGCTTTTTGACGCTAAACCCTTAGTAGAAGACAAGGCGATAAAGCAACGAGTTTTACAATTAATTCAAAACGCTGCCATAATTCACATTGCCGCACATGGGGACGGAGAGCATGGTGAAATTTTTCTTGCTCCTAATCTTAATTCAACTGGCCAAGGCTTTCCCAAAGAAGAATCGTATCTTGTAAGAGAAAAAGATATTATTGAAATTCCCATATGTGCCCGGTTAGTTGTTCTATGTTGTTGTCATACAGGAAGAGGGAATGTCTCTTCAGAAGGAGTTGTTGGTCTAGCACGCGCATTTCTTGCAGCCGGTGCTCGCTCCGTTCTTGCCACGCTCTGGCCTATTGACGATGAAGGAACACAATTGTTCATGGAAAATTTCTATAATGAAATTTGCAACGAAACGTCAGTTTGTGAGGCTTTGAGACGGACAATGAACATATTTCAACAACACGAAGACCATTTTTTTCGAGATCTGCAGGTTTGGGCCCCATTTACTATCTACGGCGAAGACGTTAAGTTTTCCACGCACGATATTGAAGAAATAAAAACAAAATCTCGCGAAATGACCTATTGATTGAACTGAATGAAATTACGAACAAGGTAAAGTTAAAGTATGTATGAAATGAAAATTAGATCTGAGAAAAAGATTCATGGCAAAGCTAGACAGAAGATCAAACTGATCACAATTTGATAGGTGATGCAATGTAATATGCAATTTAATATGTAATATGTAATTGTCTATAAATATAACAATATTAGTTTAGGCGCCCATAATTAGGCCATTTCAAAAAACGGCGATTTAGTGAGTAGCTAAACAAGATGTAACCTTGGATTTAACCGTCGTCGACCACAACATTGCAAAACCAAAGACAATAGTTCATTGTCGATTAACATAGTCAGTATTTTCGCAGCTTAATATCTATGTATTTTAAAACTCGTTCAAACCCTGATTATCCTAAACAAAGGTTAAACAGCGTTTCTGCCATCGGCCCATTGTGTTTATAGAGCTTATTTATACAATAGATAAAGTAAATACTTACTCAGGATAAAACACTTTAGAGTTTAGAATATCTTGTTGGTATATGTGTGTCTTAAGATATACTAAGTTACATACAATATAATGTAATTAATATTATAAGTAAGGGTTATTGAACCGACCATGGTCAATTAGTTGTTTTATAAACCGAGGACGTATAACTTTCTTATTAGCCAACAAAGTCGGTTTTCTCTTGGGATATTAATTTGACGTAAGTAACTGGCAAGAGTGCTGTATATAGGTTATAGCACCGATTTCCGGTATATTCGTGATATATCTTCCGCGGTAGATCAAAGAAAACCGACTTTGTTGGCTAATAATTAACAATAATGGTTCTTTACTAATCTGCCTATAAAATAATTAAAATTCAAAGTTTTTCTAATTTTAATAGGAAAGTTATTATAGATTTTAGCACTTAATAATACAAGTTTCTAGCATATTCAGGAGGTATATCTTAGGCAGTTGAATCTAACAAGAAGCATTCCACGTATACTCATACTCTGGTCGTTTAACTTAAAGTAGTTTTCAAAATTTACAATCGAGTTATCTAAGCATTTGCAGACAAAGATACAAGCTCTTTCTTTGTATGATATTATTACACGTTTTGCATAATATAATTAGAATTTGTGATCATTTGCAGATATGTTGCGTAACAATAGTTTGTCTTTGATATCATGTTTGTTATTGTTAGTTAAACACTATGAGCATATCTCTGATTTGACCTTCACTTATACAGGATCCTCAAATAGTTAGTTATATATACTATTAGAATTGGAATTTATAATTAGCTTTTTTGTATATATGAGAGGACTTGCATTACACTTGAGTTACCTATAGCTATGAATAAAGGAGATATAGTTGTAATCTAGATATATCTTGTGTATATGTACAGCTGAGGGGAACACAAATAGATCACTGCAGTTTAAATGGTACTATCTAATTGTTTGGTTATAAAATACTTGGTAATACTTAGTTTTGATAATTGAAATTGGCAAGGCTTAACTCTTTCGGTGAGTGTAAAAAAGTAAAGTGCAGTGTTTTAGATAGAGCAAAGTGAAAAGGTAGTAAACTAGAATTCCAGTAAGATAATAAAAGTTGACTGTGGCAGTGAAAGTGTTAACATATAAAAACAAAATTGTAATTTAGCAAAGTCAAATAGTTTAGTTTTGAGTTTTCTCCATTATAAGTGTAAAGTGAGAATCTTTTGAAAGTGTGTGTCAACGGTATATCTTATTTAGTTACTTTGTAAAACTAATTTGTTAATAGAATATTTTATCACAATTATACAATTCTGATGTACACAATTACATAACGGTAAATGGTTTGAACATAATAGTATTATTATAGTACATGTTTGTGAAAGTTGTTCATCTAGGTTAATGTAGTCTTGAGAAAGACTGTTGATAGTGGTGGTAACTAACGTTATAAAGTAAATGGCGTGAAGACGTTGTGTAGACGAAAAACTTTCAAAAAAATGTGTTTTATAATCCACATGTGAAATTAATAATGTTATTAGTGGCGTAAACACCAACAATGTACTCTGCTGTATATAAAAAAGTGCATGAATATTTCGTGTTTAAAAGTTTTTAACTGATTCTGAACTATCTAGGCCACTGCTTTTAGTAATTATAATGGTCATATATTTATCATTATTATACAACGTTTTCACGCTCTATAGAATACCATAAACCAAGTTTGCAACTTGTAAAAAACATTTCTCGTGATGTAACTTTGCAAAAGTTAACTCAAGTAATAGCTGCATGTTAGTCACTGTGAAAATCAAATTCAAAGGTTGGCTTTTTGTTAAAAATTATGTGATGGGATACTTAACCTTTTGCAGCCTCTTAGCCATTTCAAAAACCCTATTTATCTTTTCTTCTTAACACCAGTTGAATTGTCTTTAGCACAGAAAAAGATCCTCAATGATTGTAAATGGTTGAGAAACTATATTCTTGACCCTTTACAGCTTCTTGAAAACTTTAGGATTTTTTTCTGGCTAAAACCAGACGATTTTATACAATACAACATATGGTCTTGGCTGTAAAGGGTTAACTTGATAAAATTTCAGCAATTTTTCTCTGCCCATATTTTGTTTCAAGTATGATGTCACATTCTCTTTAAAAACTCATTAATAATTCATGAAGAAAGCACAAAAGAAATCTAACTAAGTCCGTAGCTTTATTTCTGAAAAAAAATCCTCCTGATTTACATAGACTTTAGCCTTGATTTTCTCGTCTTGGACAACATTATTTTTCAAAATTACTACGCCAATGAACTTACCAAATGGGTCGTTTCTAAAGCTATTCAAAACATTCGCAGTATGTGTTTTATGAGATCTAAAATACTCAGCTATCCCCTCGTGTTTTAAATCTGATAAGAAAACACTGCTGCTCATGTTTTAAATATTACTTCATGAACTGAGATATCTGCGTCTAATGTTTTAAGCAATTGTACCATACAATGTTTTCATTTGAGTGATAAAGATAATTAGAGCTGTTTGTCTAGTCAAATCACGGTTGCTTAAACTTTGGAAATTATTCTTGGGATTCTGAAATCTTCCAGTGGTTACTTCACCAAAGATAAAACAAACTGTGTGGTACTTGAATACCGAGAAAGTCAAACTAACACCATTGATCCAGGAAGACAACGCTTATTTGAGACACTTGTGTAATAATTAAATCTGTGCTTTCTGTTGCTTTGTTGACGCCTTCAAGCAAACCAAAATTGTTATATCGACGAGATTCAAAACCTTGCCTACGACAACAGATAAAGAATATATTCTATTTTAAAGCTTGAGCAATGACAACTTTTCTTGATGATGAAGCTAAAGGTTGATCTGTTTGAAACTGAAACTGAAGTTAAAGATTCCGCTTCCACAGTTGGTGTAATGATACCTGATTGGTTCCTCTGCATACTTTGGTTTTGAGCCTTGTCAGTTGCTTTATTTTTCTATATTATTAACATGCTAAATGGTTGGAATAATGACTGAAAATTTGGACCCAATTCTTTGAATTATAACTGGAACTATTTTACTAGTGAAATCAAACGTCTTGAACTTTACAAAGTGTATCTCTTTAATTTGGAAAACCTCGAATACTGGCATTTGGTAAACTGACAACTGAATATCAACTACGAGCATTAAACTTTGATCTCTATGTTACCAGCACTGAAATGTTCAACCAGGAATATATTTTCGGACATTCTTTATCTGGTTCGCACCTGTAGTTTATCATCATTGATTCATGGTATTATACTAAGGATGAATATCTAAACAACTGGAACTATCTTAACTCTGACTGTCTACACATTATCTCAAGAATGTTTAACTCATGGTCCTTCATATACCTGAACTCCACTAACATTAACTGTCAAACAACAACACTTTGAGAAGTTCTATTTTGACGAAAGCTGTCCTGGAACCATTTTAAACTCTGACTGTCAACCTTCAGTTTACTCTATTTCAGATATTGGATTATGTACAGTTTTACTCTAAGCCTGCCGCTCGTCAGAAAACTGAATGTTAAACATGAAAGAACGACAACGCTATATATCAAGACTAAAGTCTGGTTTGCAAAGCGACAGCATGGTTTTGGTTTATACTAGAGAAACAGCTCTGAACGTTTAGCAAACCTAAATAAACACCCAGCTTCATCTTGCTTAAAAATTTAGTTGTGGATATCTTTTGCGGTCAAATTATTTCTTTTCCACAAAGTGAAATGATTTTGTATCAATTTGAGTGGATTTTATTAACAATCAAAACCTTTACCCGTTATTTTTTGCAAAAAGCCAACCTGTGAATAGACTGAATAATTAAACACAAACATTCTGTCAGTCACCCAAACAAAAATTGCACAACATATCAACAAGATTACAGATCTGTAAAATCTTGTGCATTTTTATGTATGTAGTTCTGACTATTATGTTTCTTTAATCGAAAATATACCAGAAAATGGCGGCTGTAATTTAACCATAATACTTCGTAAACTTAGAGCATCTCAAAAAACAAATAAACAATATTTACTATTAATTATTTGAATGTTTACATGGTGACAAATTTTAACAGAAGCGTAACGATTTGTGGTAACACAAGTCTACTATTTATTGATTAGCTTTGATCTGTGGATTCAGACCTTTATCAGAGCAAATCTGTTAAAGTTTTTAAAAAATCCTACGATTTCACAGGAGAGTCAGCCATTGAATAGCACTTGGTTAGCTCTCTTCGATCAACAATCCGGATTCCATTATGTCATTAAATTAATTTTAGAATAAACGTATAAGCACGTAACTACGCCATTGTGTTCTTACGTCATTCTGGTTGTTTAGTTGTTTTGTTTATATTACGTGAGTCAACACGATGTTGGCATTTGCTCTGATGAAGGTCTGAGTCAACAGGTCGAAAGATCAGCAATAAATAATAAACTTGGTAATTCTTGATTCTATTATAATATTTATTATGTTAACACAGATCTCGTTTTCCATTAAAATTTATTTTTGTCAAGCCGTATTTTTCAATAATTCCCCGAAGGAACAAAGTTTACCATCTTTTTCGGTACAGTTACTAAGTGTGAGTTAATGTGATGTAATGCTGATGTATTGTATAGTTTAAATTAATCTTATGTAAGTAACTGTAGCTCTGAAATTTAATTCTTTATTATAACTTGAACTGGCAACAACTGTAGATTTACATTAATACAATTAGGATTAAAAACATTGAGTTTTCTTTTATATTATTAGATAGAGATAGTCTTGTATTAGTCTTAAACTTTTTTAAATGTATTCATAATAAAATGGTGCAAAATATAAACACTTAAAAGTGTGACATTTGCTGCATAATAAAATACATGGAAAAACATCACAACTTTGATTGGCTAAGAAAAGTGGAATTTTAATGTAAATGCAGAAAAGATGTAATACAATGCAAATTTTATCAGGTTGAGTATTAAACATTTATTCTGATTGGCTAATAAAACTCAAAGAGAGCAAATCAAATGCTTATACGGATTTTGAAGGTTCTCAGTTTCCTCAAAGTTCCTCAAGCGCATGCACTATATGACTTTTATCAGTATTCGATTATCACGGTTTTTATAATACTGTTAATTGTTGAAACATTTTGAAAATCAAGGCCTTTTTTAAGGATTATCTCGTGGGGGTGGGGGGGGGGGGAGGGGAAAATAGAACTTTGTTCACTAAAAAGAACACTTTTAAGGGGGTCTGGAGGAATGCCCCCGGTGAAAATTTAAAATTTAGAGTCTCGGAATTGCCATTTCCTGCATTCTGAAAGGTGATTTTTAGGAACACTGAAGGTTATAAAATGTCATCAAAACTAGTTAAAATACAACACATTTCTGACTGCTTTGCTGTGTCAGAACTCATCAGCATGCCAAGCATATTAATGCTGCTGTTACAGTACTGCCTAGTGGGTTAGGACTGTCCCAAGAAAACATTTATTAGGTACATTAATTTTAGTGAAAGAACAGTTAATATCAGCAATAGAAATGCTGGGCAAGATTGTTACTTATTTAAGCATTTTAATTTCAAATATTTGAAACAAAAAGTGGGGGTGAGTTAATTATATAGGTATTCCTTCTTCAAAGCTAAGTCCGAAATTTTCCTTTTACATTCTTATCGCTTAATTCTTTGTTCATTTGTTTGTTCTTCAGCAAAAAGGGACTTTCTCTGGGGGGAGGGGAGCAAAATCAATTCGGGGGGGGGCTCAAGGGGGGAGGGAGGCTGGGGGAGGGCTTGCCTCCTTCAACTTTTATATTAAAAAAGACCCTGGTAAATGCAGAAAAGATGTAATACAGTGCAATTTTTTTCATAGACCATATTCATAAATGGCCGTGGAATTAATATTCTTTTATATGCATATAAATTAGCCCCTCTGAACTCGTTTTCATGCGCGAAATTCAAAAGAATCTTTAGGCTAGAGTGGCTAATTTATATGCGCATAAAAGGATTTTAAATCGTCGGCCATTTATGAATAAAGTCTATATATTAAGCATTTATTCTGATTGGCTAACAAAACTCAAAGAGAGCAAATCAAATGCTTATACGGATTTTGAAAGATATTCATTCAAGTTTTCCACAGTTCTTCAAGCTCATGTACTACATGACTTTTATCAGTATTCGATTATAACTGCTTTTATAATACTATTAATTGTTAAAACATATGGAAAATTGGTAATTATATAAAAACTAGAATTAGAAATCAATTCCGACTTTTCAGTTTTTTTGTCTTGATAATTGTTGCTTGATTTTGAATCAGAGAATTGATATAAAAAAACTGAACGACTTTGAAGTCTCTAGTCTTTAAAAAACCAGAGTAGAAACTTCAGAGCTGAAACGTTTATATCAGTTTTTTGACGTGTTTTAAGTAACAAATCAACACAAAAGGATTATAAGTAAGCATTTATTTTACCATAGTTAATAGAAACATGGTTTGGAAGCTCAACAAAAGTCATTGTTTTATGTTTTTGTTCAGGTTTATGGAAATGTGTGCACTTTCACGGTTACTGAACATATTGTGTTTTCTGTATAATGAAGCAATCATCCAATAGCAACGTTTGGGTTGAATCGCTCAACCGTACTGTTTAAATATTAATAAACCTAAAACAAAGGATTTGTGCACCTTCGTGTACCTTTCAACATGAATCGTAGCTTGATTGTTGACCGCTTTGAAGTTTGCCGGGTTTCCAAACCATGTTTAGAATAACTATGATTTTACGTTTTAGTTTTAAATTTCCAATTTCAAATATGCAGCTTGGGGTAGCTGTGTTTTACTTCAAGACAAAATTCAATATGGCGACCATGACTATAAATTTATCAAAAGCATTTTGTTGAATTATAAAATGAATTGTGTTTTAATATTTGCCACTAAAGTACCAGAAAGACGTTTAGAAGATGTTATGAGTGAATGTTTTGATGTATTCGTTGAATGAAATGTTTTCAAACTATCCAAGCTTTGAGAAGTTGGACACTGAGTGTTGTGTATTGTTCATAGCTGGAAACACATTTGCTTCAAACTTTTGGAATAAGCATGATTTCTTGGGCAATTTTGAAAAAACGTATTTGTCTTTTCTAAATTGGTTTCAAAATCATGATATTACTATATACAGAAGGCCTGACTGACTGAAGGTAAGCTATATAATATGATTTTTTGATATGATTTTAATATAATATAAGTTTGTTCAGATTTCTAACGTTAACAGAATCAATTTGAAAGACTTATATTAAAGATGTTAAGCTTAGGTGGAAGAAGGTTTTTTGATCGATGAGTTATATATATACACTAAATGTAGTAGTGTTTGCAGTAGGTGAGTAATATATATATATATATATATATATATACAGCACAATCAAGAGACGGACGTGAGATATACCACACATACTAATACACAATTTTTGAACATATATATATATATATATATATATATATATATATATATATATATATAATTTGTGTGAATGTTAATAATTTTACAATTTTAATGTGTATAATAAAAATAATATATATATGTTATTTTTCCTGTTCGATACAGCATCACCAAACAAAACCTTCATACAAAGTGTTATTATAATAATTCCTGAACAGCTTCGACTTTCTCGCGTAAACGACAAGCTTTCCAAGGACAAAGCCACAGAATGAGTGCTTGCTTGGCTTTGAATTAAAGACCTTTCTGAAATCTGAATACCCTTTTAACTATTAATTGTTTTAATGGGCTTGTGTCACCCACCACGTGACCCTGACATCTGCCTTATTGTGATTGGTCAATTAGCGTTTGAGAGCAAAACATTTTACCCTCAAACGCTATAACTGACCAATCGCAGTAAGGAAGAGGTCAGGTCACGTGGGGGGTGAGACAAGCCCATTGTTGAGATGTTAGGCGCTTGGCCAAGATGTTTTAGCTATATTAACAATATTATATTTATATTGTTTGAACAATTTATATTGTTCAGTTATTATCTCTTAATCAAATAAATCCCAGTATGCGCATGTACGCAATGCCTACCTATTTTTTAGTATTGAGATGCAGACGATTTTGTTTTGACCAATCGCCAAGAAGCATTCAGCTATTATCAAGGTCGCTTCTCAATTTGTCAACTTCGGACCATTGGTCGGCAAAATGTCTACAGCAGTTGAATGGGATATAACTCCAGGCAAGTCTTTGATAAATATTAGAAAAATCAAGGGAGCGAGTACGGATCCCCGAGGTACTCTATGAGTTAGATAATGAAAAGAAGATGAGATGGTCGGGTTTTTTTACTGTTGTAGATTGTTTTCGATATGTAAAGGCCTGGCCAAACGCTTTCAACATTTCATTCAACATCGTTCAACATTGTTGAATTCAACATGTTGAAAGCGTTTGGCCACCCTGTTGAATAATGTTGAACGTTGTTGAATGGTGTTGAATGATGTTGAACGAAATTTGAACATGTTCAAATTTTCGTTCAACACGCGTTCAACATTTCTGTTGTTCTCAAAATGTTGAAAGGTGTTGAACGCATTTGGCCACATTTCATTCAACTTTGTTGAACAGAGACATGCACCATGCGGGATATTGTCGATTCCAGCTTTTGTGGTAGCCCGCGTCCAATTAATTGTCATTCATGAATGTTGAACGATGTTGAATTCATTTGGCCACTCGTGCTTTCAATATTATTCAACATCGTTCAACAATGTTGAATGTGATGTTGAAAGCGTTTGGCCAGGCCTTAAGATACGATTTTATTAGTTGGACACTACTGTCATCATAGTCTTTCAAAATATGGTCAGGAAACTCAGCTAAAGGTGAGGTAATACGGGCAACGTTTTTCTTCAACTTGCAACGCAATTTCGTTACGTTGCAAGTTGAAAAGCGTTGTTGCACGTATTACCACCCAACTTAAACATTGTCACGCAACAAAGATTAGGCGGTAATACGTGCAACAACGCTTTTCAACTTGCAACGCAACAAAATTGCGTTGCAAGTTGAAGAAAAATGTTGCCCGTATTACCTCACCTTAAGTCTTCTATCTTTTTGTTTGCCTTTATGCAGATTTATTGTGCACGGTCACTGAACCCATTGTATTTTAGTACAATGAAGGAATTATCCAATAGCTATACGTTTAGTTCAATCACTCAACCGTTCCATTTCAATATTTATAAACCTAAAACAAAGGATGCATGTGCACGGTGTAAGTACAGTTCAACATAAACCGCAGCTCATTTGTTAACCACTGAAGTTTCTCGAGTTTCCAGACCATATCTCTATGGACAATTCTGTCATCTAAGTCGTATAGAGGCAGAAATCGGCAAAAGTAAAACCGTTTATGTAGTTGCTCAAAGCACGTTTCGCTCGAGATTGCGTTTTGCCTTTTGGGTTTGTCCTGTTCGAATTACCTGTGTTTGGCTGTTTGTGAAATTGAGCAGCATGTGACCTGAGTCATAGTGATGTAACACTAGTGCAATGTAGCCATGTACTGATCTACGGGTAAGCTATTTTAATCGGGCAAAATTAATCGGGCCATGCACGCCTTTTTTGTCCAGCTAAAAACTCTCAACCCCCTAATGTTTATGCCCAAGTTACGCCCCTGTGCACCAGTTACCAACGTCGTTTCATCCCGCACACTTCGCTGGAGTGCAATAACATGATCAAAACTGTATGTTTCGAATATTTTAGGTTTAGCTAAACAAAGATACTAACAAAGTACTAGACTCTTAGACTGGCATCGACGAAAGATGTATACTTGTACTTTGTAAAGATAAGAATCATCCCCTGCGTTTTGTAATAGAGAGTGCATTTTATCAAGGACTAGAAACTCTGAACAGTTCGTTACAATTAACTAACAGTAACCTATGTAAAGTAGGAAGTCGTTTAGGGTGCCTATGTTCCACGTGGACCCATAAGGCAAAGCGAGCGGAGATTCCTTCGAGCGAAAGAAGACGACATTTACAATTTATTTATTTATTTATTTCATCACAAGACAATATACATATTAAAAATAGATATGAAAGAAGAAAATAATAATTTTACAGTGATGAGGAATCTACAAGAAAGCAAAATTTACTTGTTTGGCGTAGACCCTTTTATAGAAAATAGAACATTTGTTGCGAGGGGTCCGACACGGCCATCGAAAGCGTTTTCGTAAAATTCTCCACAAAGCAATCAGGAGAACTTTACGCGCGCCGGTTTCGAAGACTGGAGACTGTATCTTTCGTTTTGTATCTCTTTATTACATGAAAGTCTTACAGATCAACAAGCCTAATACTTCAGATCGCACGCATATCATTCGTCTCAATCGGTCTGTCTGTAACAATCGGTTGCGATCTCTGATTAATCCAATCTGAGGGTTTTACATATATCGTCTTATTTTATAATGTACGTAACTAATCCCCTTCCATGCAATTTGGCATGCGTGTCGTACATGTAGCTATTTTGACAATATATTAGACTACTTAATAAAACTACGTACAGGAAGATCTTAATCCCTTCTTCCTGAACTTAATACAATTTAAATAAATCCCCTTAACATATACGAGTTCGATAAAACCGCTGACGATATGAGCCCCCGACGAGCGAGCCAATACTGGTTATAAAATCCTGGTTATAAATCCATGTCCTATATTATATTCACGAATTTATTGGTTAGGATTAGGGTGTGTATTGGGGTCAGGCTTTCATGAAGTACCTGGGTTATTTAGGACATGGAATTATTACCCCGAATACTCCCCTTCTCGTTTCCCTTCCCGCTCCGCCCTCGCGTATCTTCGGAGAGTATTCGGCTCGCTCGTCGAGGGCTCATACACTGATCTCTATAAAAGGACTGGATAGAGCATCTATTGTTCAGAAAGTGATGCCGGAAGTGAGCAGCGGCGGCCATCTTACTAGGACCCACTTGGGTCCTAAACAATATGGCGTAAATAGGAGTGGCAAGCAGTTTAACGACGTTTTTCGCCAAATTCGAAAAGTTTGCTAAGATTTACCACCGAATTACGGTTCGTAATCTTATTTTATATAATAGTTAAGTGTTTTAAACTCTTTATTCCTTTTACAAAGGCTTTTTTTTGCGAAAGATACCTGCCTATGTATTTGCTTCACGAATCACGGTATTAACAAAATAGTCGGTAAACAAATGTCTTCCAAGTCCGCATGTGTACTTGTTTCTCTCTTTATTTTGTAGTATAAACGCCATATTATTAAATGGTTTACTGTGATGGGTTTCCTTTAAGTTTTGATTGATTTATTGCCGATTATTAAATCCAAATGGGAATTCAAATTTGGAAACGTTTTAGCATAAAACCTTATACATGCAATTTATCTAACTTAAAAATCTTTAACGTGAACGCATATTAAAATTCAGTGAGATATTAATTATAACTTGTTTCTTTGAATTAGTATTTTAATTTGGACCCTTGATTTTACTAACTGGTCAATGACTCATTGACTATAAATGGTGCCACACTCCCATGGACCCATAAATTAGATGCCTGCATTTATAATACACTCTATAATCTGCTAGGCTAATGGGCAAGACTTGGCATTAGTATTGTTTCTAATTTTTAAATAACCAAAGTAAGTTTGTGCTACTTCAAACGGTTCAGTGGTTCACATGGTTTTCTAATGTAGTATTTTCCGTTTGACTCTTTCAATCACCACTTAGGCAGCATGTGTATTTTTCTATTTGTCAGTTTGCTACCCTAATACCCTTATCTAGTTCAATAGTTCAGCATATCTCACTAGCCATCAAAACTTGCTGCAAGTGATCTTTGCTCTACTTACTTACTTACTTACTTACTTCAACTTTATTTAAAAACACGGTACTATTTCACCTAATTACATGCATGGTGATCTTCCAAAAGGCCGTGTGTTCACACCAGTAGTTACAAATATAAAAGTATGTACAAGTCTACTATATATAATACAATAAATACAAAACAACAAAGGAATAAATAGAAAAGAACAACTATATACTATTATTTACACAATAACTTCTTAATCTACTTTTAAAAATTGAAAGTGACGATGAACTCTTGATTTCATCGGATAAATTATTCCAAACCACTGAGCCTCTGTAACCAAACGTCCTTTTCAGATAATTTGTACTGGGTTTAGGTGGAACGAAATCATGTTCAGCCTGCCTAGTATTGTAGTCATGTTGTTGATTTGTTCTCTTAAATAATTTTCCTAATTCGCTTGGTACCTGATTATGACTCACTTTATACATTAATATGGAGAGTTGTTGATCCCTCCTTGTTTCTAAATTGATTAGTTTTAATTTATCATCTATCATCTATCATCTTAGTAAGACTGAAATCTTTAGTTTATTACCTTTACAGGTTGTGCACATACATGTTATTGACTTGGCTTTAGTATCAGCTTTTAATACATGTATTTTATTTTGTAGTCCAGTGGCTCAGGTGTTAATCTGGATACGGATTGTAACCCTATGTAACATTTGCTCTGTTATTATAATAGTTATTGCTGTTCAATGATTAGAGAGATTTCAAAAGTGATCACAAGGTTAAGGGTTCAGTTGATTTTTGTTAATACTGTATGCATACAGTATATATATTAAAAGCTTCTATATGTGGTGTGGCATTTCTATAATTTTAAGTAAATATTTAGTTTTTTACCACAATTAGCATTACTTGTCTTCCAAAGAACACTATAGTAACTGACTTTTTAACTGGGTTTTTACCACAAAGGTTGGCTGTGGTTTCCTTCTCAAGATGGCAAACCCAAATTTTGCTGTACTGAGTCCATTGCAATGCATTTGATAAGGGCAAAAGTCCCAAAAACATAGAGTTTATATTGACAAGATAATTCTATGATGGGATTATGAGAAGCCCTGAACATCAAGATGTGTCATTGAAAGTAGCTTCAACCAAAACAAGAGAATTAATGATAATGTATTTTCAAATATAGAAATATTAAAAATAGATGCTCTTGCTGTTTTGTTGTGAATATTTATTTGCAGGTAGCTATTAATCCTATCAGTCAATACAGGAAATTATATTTCATTTATGTAATAATAAACTTGTAGAGTGTCTGGGATACTGTTAGAGTTTTAGTTGGCATCCCAGACACTCTGCAGAAATGGTAATTTCAACAGGTGCATTTACTTGTAAAAAATGTAAAGTTTAGCTGGGTTTTCATTGAAAAGCCGACCATTCAAAGCAAAAATTATGATTCAACTTTAGTGGTATAACTCAAAAAGACAAGTCATACTTTATAATATCTCACTATTATTTATGCCTCCATGAAGGCCTTTATTGTATAAATTGCATTGCAAGCTAATTTATTTCTATAGATCCATGTGAGTACAAAACCATAAAAAACAATACACTTCTGATGGCAACAAGGTTGCCTATTAAAGAAACATATAAGGTGGCAAATGGACTATAAGGTTTTATGCTAGAACTTTTCCAAATTTGAATTCTCATTTGAATTACTCGGCAATAAATCAATCAAAACATAAAGGAAACCCATCACAGTAAACCATTTAATAATACGGCGTTTATACTACAAAATAAAGAGAGAAACAAGTACACATGCGGACTTGGAAGACATTTGTTTACCGACTATTTTGTTAATACCGTGATTCGTGTCTTCGTGAAGCAAATACATAGGCAGGTATCTTTCGCAAAAAAAAGCCTTTGTAAAAGGAATAAAGAGTTTAAAACACTTAACTATTATATAAAATAAGATTACGAACCGTAATTCGGTGGTAAATCTTAGCAAACTTCTCGAATTTGGCGAAAAACGTCGTTAAACTGCTTTCCACTCCTATGTACGCCATATTGTTTAGGACCCAAGTGGGTCCTAGTAAGATGGCCGCCGCAGTTCACTTCCGGCATCAAAATTAGGGCGCGAGAAACAATAGATGCGCTATCCAGTCCTTTTATAGAGATCAGTGGGCTCATACAATATCGTCCGCGATTTTATCGAACTCGGCGAATCGCACAAAACGTATCACATTCTAACCACTGATCTATATAAGAGACTGGATAGAGCATCTATTATCTGAGCGCCTCCAGAAATTGAAGCCGGAAGTTACGCCCTAATTTGTAAGCGACGCCATATTGGATGGTCCCACATGAGGAGTGAGTTGCTATATTTTACTGTTGTGAATTCGTTGTTTTCGCATATAATCACGAAATAGACGAACAACACAAATCCATTTTGGTATTTCAAGCAACGGGACACATCATGGAACTATGGAGGACCTAAGAACGTGAAGGGAAACTGAATCGTAGTAAATAACTTGATATTTTGACGAAATTTCGAAGGGGACGGAGAGCTCCCGAAGGGTTATTTACCAAGGAAATGGGAAACCCAACATTGTAAACGGCCGGTGGTTAATAAACTGATTTGTAGGATACAAATGTGAGATAATACTGTAATTGTGGAATGTTCACAATCGAGTAGATCATTTTAAAAAGCCGAAGGACGTGTAAAATTATGGCACAGAAGATAGATTGGCTTGTAGAGTTGTGAGTAGATTTCGACAAGCAGCATATTTCTTTGGCAACATAGGAGCATGTTAATACTCTATTAGTTTGTAATACTTACAATGTTTGGTGCTTCCACAGAAGTAAACTGTAGCATGCATCATAACAAGAACGAGCCAGTTTGTTTTATTAAACTCCATGCCCGGTGTCCAAGTCATGTATTTAAGAAATTAAGTTGTCAACATTGTTTCTTATTAACAGCTGAGCTATTTTACTCCCTGTCATTTTGATGAAAAAATAGTTTGTGAGTATCTGTAAAATTGAATGTGATATTTGTATGTTATGTTGTAGGTAGTTTAAAATGAAACAACAATGAATGAAGAACAATAAAGGTGAAGCAACATGACAACTTAATACAGAATATAATTGAACTGTGTCATTTATAGTTTTCAAACTTTGTCAATGATTTGATTAAAGAAAATGTTTACAATTCATGAGTGTATTTTGTCTTGTGTAGTTTGATTCTGTATAAATGTACTATATAATGATAAATTTTAAAAATTTAATCTGTTCTGACTTCTGTATGTTATGAAAATTGTGGCAGAACGAATACTGTACTAGCAGTGTGTACTACAAGTAGATCAACAAGGCCAGTGTTTGATGTTTATATAAAGTCAAAACAAATCAAGCTAATATATATGTTAAACTTCACAACGATGTGGCGGATAACATTGTAAACTGGCTAAAAAAAAGCATCTTGGCAAAGGTATAGTCACAAAACTAATTATATTGTAAAATTTATACAAGATTTTTAGTTGTAGGCAAATGTAGGCCCAATTGCCCAAATTAGATAACCCTATAGAAAATAATAAACTCATTCTGATTAATCCTGTGAATGCCAGGATAACTTATTTGACTCATTACCCCGAGTTTTCTGTGAGTGAAAATATATTGTTCAACTATAGGCACATCCACTGATCTATACAGTTGGGCACATCGCATTCTTAAATTAATTGTTTGATTCCGGTCTTTTGGCTTATGATATAATACCACAGCAGTTGTTCGTAGTGTAGCTTGTTCAGTTGATCAAATTTCCCGAATTCATTCGGTCCTTTAGCAGTATTTCCATATTGTGAGTAAATTCTGAATGAGAACGGCCTTCGGGCGCTTTCTCGATATATGAACAACCGAAATAGGGTGCTCTCCCAAATGGGAACTCTTCCTTAAACAACCTTACACCTCCTTACACCTCCTTATACCTCCTTATACCTCCTTAGTTATCTTCAGCTATCCTTAACCATACTTAGCTCTCCTTAGCTATCCTTAGCTCTCATTAGCTATCCTTAGCCATACTTAGCTATCCTTAGCCATACTTAGCTCTCCTTAACCATACTTAGCTCTCCATAGCTATCCTTAGTCATACTTAACTATACTTAGCTATCCTTAGCCATACTTAGCTCTCCTTAGCTATCCTTAGCTCTCCTTAGCCATACTTAGCTATCCTTAGCCATACTTAGCTATCCTTAGCCATACTTAGCTATCCTTAACCATACTTAGCTCTCCTTAGCTATCCTTAGCCATACTTAGCTATCCTTAGCCATACTTAGCTATCCTTAACCATACTTAGCTCTCCTTAGCTCTCCTTAGCCATACTTAGCCATACTTAGCTCTCCTTAGCTATCCTTAGCCATACTTAGCTATCCTTAGCTCTCCTTAGCTCTCCTTAGCCATACTTAGCTATCCTTAACCATACTTAGCTCTCCTTAGCTATCCTTAGCTCTCCTTAGCCATACTTAGCTATCCTTAGCCATACTTAGCTATCCTTAGCCATACTTAGCTATCCTTAACCATACTTAGCTCTCCTTAGCTATCCTTAGCCATACTTAGCTATCCTTAGCCATACTTAGCTATCCTTAACCATACTTAGCTCTCCTTAGCTCTCCTTAGCCATACTTAGCCATACTTAGCTCTCCTTAGCTATCCTTAGCCATACTTAGCTATCCTTAGCTCTCCTTAGCTCTCCTTAGCCATACTTAGCTATCCTTAGCTCTCCTTAGCTCTCCTTAGCCATACTTAGCTATCCTTAACCATACTTAGCTCTCCTTAGCTATCCTTAGCCATACTTAGCTATCCTTAACCATACTTAGCTATCCTTAACCATACTTAGCTCTCCTTAGCTATCCTTAGCCATACTTAGCTCTCCTTAGCTATCCTTAGCTCTCCTTAGCCATACTTAGCTCTCCTTAGCCATACTTAGCTCTCCTTAACCATACTTAGCTCTCCTTAGCTATCTTTAGCCATACTTAACTATACTTAGCTATCCTTAGCCATACTTAGCTCTCCTTAGCTATCCTTAGCTCTCCTTAGCCATACTTAGCTATCCTTAGCCATACTTAGCTATCCTTAGCCATACTTAGCTATCCTTAACCATACTTAGCTCTCCTTAGCTCTGTTTAGCTCTCTTCAAACAACGTATTTATATTGGCTAATCCCACAAATTGTCGCACCATTTTTTTTGCCATTTTTGTTCCGTTATAACTGTTTTTACCTACCATAACCTGATCATCTCTTGTTTCAATCAATAACGCAACGTACTCGAGCTACAGACCACAACAGATTTTATACGGCAAGGACCAATTTCCAGTTATATATATGACTCGCCCATAATGAAATCAGGTTCTTTTTTAATAATTTTAGTGGGAAAGAAACTTTAAGAGTTAAACAAAAACACTCGATAGTATGTATCGAATGCTTGATAGAGCTTCTCAAAGAAGAGAGAGTCATGGTTGTATTATACCTAAATTTCGGAAAGTTCTCATGTGGTTATGAAATTGCATTTATAATACACAAGGCAAGCATAAGCATATTATGTGAGGGGGCAGGGTACGCAATTGCCCCAAAAAATATTTGGAAAAGAGAAATGTCGTGCACTTTTGCTAAAAATTCAGGCAATTACGATATGTATTGCTCTAAAATGATAAAAAAAAAATTTCATACGTTAAGCTATAAAATACGGTCCGAAAATCAATATATGACTTCAGTTAATTTTTTTTAATTAATTTTAATACAAAGTCCATTTTGAACTTCAAGGTTCCGTTTGAACTTTGAAGACTATACATATATACATGCGTATATACAAACATTTATTATCCACTCCCTAAAAAGGGCTTTTCAGAGGTGAAAAACATTACATGTATAGTAATAAAGTTACATATTCAAAATGAACAAATAAAGTTAAAAATGACTTAAATGTTAAAGTTAAAAATGACAAAATGAACAAATAAAGTTAAAAATGACTTAATCAAGTCCTGTAAAAAATTGTTCTTTAATTGGATAGTCTTAACATGCATGTGCTATGATTAATAATTCTAAAATATAGATTATGATGAACTCAATTTTTTGATTTTAGAATACTAACAAAAACGTTTCTACGATATATCATTGCCAATTAAACAGTTAACAGTTACTCCTCTAATTGAGAAATAAACTGTTGAATTTGGTCTTCAAGTACCCGGTATAACAACTCCTTTTTCTTTTTTAGAGTTTCTATTTTTCTCCTGACTTGTTTCTCTTTCTTTTGTCCTATGTGACTGTAGCCAAATAGTCTCTCTGCTTCCACTACGCTAGCGTTGAAACTCTTAGTAAGATGTTCTACAAATGGTTCACAATCATCTGCTGTAAGAACATCCTGATCTATGAGTATATGCTGAAGAAAAATAAAATTTTCTTCGTCCGTCCATTTTCCATATGTGAGTTCCTCGTTTTCTTCATTCATATATTTTGTTCCGTCTTTTCGCTCTCCATTCAGATCCACCCTGGCTCTCATCACATTATCCTGCATGGTATTTGTTTTATAAAATAAGGACAGCTTTGACTTGGACAAATTTGCTATTCTCCGAAACTTCATTTGGCGGGAAAATTTCCATTCTGCATGATCCTACAATCAGAACTTGCGTTGTATGAATGCATTTTCATAACAACATAATACATATTGTTTATCACATACTAACGAGTGTTTTTGTGTCTAACTCCTAAAGTTTCTTTCCTCTATATAAAATTAATAAAAAGGAACCCGATTTGAAAATGGGTGGGTCATACATAACTGAAAATTAGTCCTTGCCGTATAAAATCTGTTGTGGTCTGTAGCTCGAGTAAGTTGTGTTATTGATTGAAACAAGAATTGATCAGGTTATGGTAGGTAAAAACAGTTATAACGGAACAAAAATGGCAAAAAAATGGTGAGCAAGAAAGGCCCGAAACAAACGTAAAGGCATTCTTTTCTTCATGTAACACGTCTCGCAATTTTCTTGCGACACAAGTTGCATAAGAAATTGACTGGTGTGACATACGCCACATTCAATCACCAAGTATCGCAATTTTTCTACTTTTTAGAACGATTACGCCAACGCTGCGACTTATTTTTTAAGCGTTGCAAGGTGTAACACTCCTCTTGCAACTTGCCTTGCGACAATTTGTGGGATTAGCCAATATAAATACGTTGTTTGAAGAGAGCTAAACAGAGCTAAGGAGAGCTAAGTATGGCTAAGCATGGCTAAGGAGAGCTAAGGATAGCTAAGTATGGCTAAGGATAGCTAAGTATGGCTAAGGATAGCTAAGTATGGTTAAGGATAGCTAAGTATGGCTAAGTATGGCTAAGGATAGCTAAGGAGAGCTAAGTATGGCTAAGGAGAGCTAAGTATGGCTAAGGAGAGCTAAGTATGGCTAAGGAGAGCTAAGGATAGCTAAGGAGAGCTAAGTATGGCTAAGGATAGCTAAGTATGGCTAAGGATAGCTAAGGATAGCTAAGTATGGCTAAGGAGAGCTAAGGAGAGCTAAGGAGAGCTAAGTATGGCTAAGGATAGCTAAGTATGGCTAAGGATAGCTAAGTATGGCTAAGGAGAGCTAAGGATAGCTAAGGAGAGCTAAGTATGGTTAAGGATAGCTAAGGATAGCTAATGAGAGCTAAGGATAGCTAAGGAGAGCTAAGGAGAGCTAAGTATGGCTAAGCATGGCTAAGGAGAGCTAAGTATGGCTAAGGATAGCTAAGTATGGCTAAGGAGATCTAAGGAGAGCTAAGGAGAGCTAAGTATGGCTAAGGATAGCTAAGTATGGCTAAGGATAGCTAAGTATGGCTAAGGATAGCTAAGTATGGCTAAGGATAGCTAAGTATGGCTAAGTATGGCTAATGATAGCTAAGGAGAGCTAAGTATGGCTAAGGATAGCTAAGTATGGCTAAGGAGAGCTAAGTATGGCTAAGGAGAGCTAAGGAGAGCTAAGTATGGCTAAGGATAGCTAAGTATGGTTAAGGAGAGCTAAGTATGGCTAAGGATAGCTAAGTATGGTTAAGGATAGCTAAGTATGGCTAAGGAGAGCTAAGGAGAGCTAAGGAGAGCTAAGTATGGCTAAGGATAGCTAAGTATGGCTAAGGAGAGCTAAGTATGGCTAAGGAGAGCTAAGGATAGCTAAGGAGAGCTAAGTATGGCTAAGGATAGCTAAGTATGGCTAAGGATAGCTAAGTATGGCTAAGGAGAGCTAAGGAGAGCTAAGGAGAGCTAAGTATGGCTAAGGATAGCTAAGTATGGCTAAGGATAGCTAAGTATGGCTAAGGAGAGCTAAGGAGAGCTAAGTATGGCTAAGGATAGCTAAGTATGGCTAAGGATAGCTAAGTATGGCTAAGGAGAGCTAAGGATAGCTAAGGAGAGCTAAGTATGGTTAAGGATAGCTAAGGATAGCTAATGAGAGCTAAGGATAGCTAAGGAGAGCTAAGGAGAGCTAAGTATGGCTAAGCATGGCTAAGGAGAGCTAAGTATGGCTAAGGATAGCTAAGTATGGCTAAGCATGGCTAAGGAGAGCTAAGTATGGCTAAGGATAGCTAAGTATGGCTAAGGAGATCTAAGGAGAGCTAAGGAGAGCTAAGTATGGCTAAGGATAGCTAAGTATGGTTAAGGAGAGCTAAGGAGAGCTAAGTATGGCTAAGGATAGCTAAGTATGGTTAAGGAGAGCTAAGTATGGCTAAGGATAGCTAAGTATGGTTAAGGATAGCTAAGTATGGCTAAGGAGAGCTAAGGAGAGCTAAGGAGAGCTAAGTATGGCTAAGGATAGCTAAGTATGGTTAAGGAGAGCTAAGTATGGCTAAGGATAGCTAAGTATGGCTAAGGAGAGCTAAGGATAGCTAAGGAGAGCTAAGTATGGTTAAGGATAGCTGAAGATAACTAAGGAGGTGTAAGGTTGTTTAAGGAAGAGTTCCCATTTGGGAGAGCACCCTATTTCGGTTGTTCATATATCGAGAAAGCGCCGGCCTTCGTCTGTTCAAAGTTGTCATCACTGACACTTGGGAGTTCGCTCCATCGAACTCGCAAATTCCGTTTTTCCCCACATTTTGGGGCTAAATAACTACAATTTTTCTCTTTAAATGCTTCACGTGTCCTTTCTTCCTCGTGATAAAGAAGTTTGTCCGGACCCGAAGGAGAAAAATGCCTTAATATGCGAAAACTATAATTGTGCAACAGTAAAATATAGCGAAAGTGGGACCATCCAACATGGCGGCTGTTGCCAACTTCCGACTTCAATTTCAGACAACGGATGCTCTATCCAGTCTCTTATAGACGGCCGGCCAACCTCAATAAAAGTGCCTGGAAAACACCTTTGATGGCATTTCGTGTTACAAGCAGGCAACCACCACAGAAATGTAGCTTAGACTTCGACAAAGACGACTAGGCCGGTTGCCATCCGAGTTTCGGGATTTTTATGTGAAAATTTTGAGGTTTTCTACAGCTACTTCACGCGCTACGAGCTGGATTGAAAATTCCAAGTTTGGTTTCCTTAGCAACAATTTCGTTCGGGTACTTTCTTGTGATTGGCCAGGTTATAATTACATAGCCAATGAGAACACGCGAATCAAAACAAGCCCCCCGGCACATAGATACCGGCGCATTTCATGCAAATTTAATATTCGATCTCAAGTTTTTATATTGAGCGAAATCAGGCTATTATTTTATTGCAAGAAGGCAAAAGTACAACAACTGAAAGTTTGTATAAGATTGTAGATATATTCAAGCGTTTATTGTTATAAAATATTATTACAATATCGTAATTTTATTGGGTGTTGACATCTATCTTGTCGGGGTGTTGAGAGGTGCAGATTTGACTTTGTCAATTTGACATCGTTTGGCGTTTTTATTTAAAAAGTTTACTGTTTTATACTCGTGTACAACAAAGCGACTAAATAAATAAATGTTAAACAATGGCTTCAACATCGGGTTCGAAACGTAAACTGCCGAATATAATCCCCGTTACGGTTTTAAAAAAGAAGAAGGAAGAATCGGAGTATTCCCTAGATGCTTGTTTGTTTTGCCAAAAACCCAGTGACCTGTGTTGTTTCTCCGCAGATGGAAGAGAGTTGTACAATCTGCAATAGAAAGAAGGGAATTAAACGACGTTATATAATTAGTAGCATAATTGATAGGGCACTTCACATCATTGGCAATAACCAAAATTGTTCGGATGTAAAATGGCATCATGCATATTAAAGTCGAGCTAAGCAGTCATCTCTATTCCCTTGTCCATCTATTATTTTTATAACCTTACTTACCTTTCTTTGAAACTGTACCCAGCACTTCAAATGATACTTACTGTACCCTCTGCTACTACTAATATTTGCCAGTCTGACATGCATGGTAGAATCTAACTCTGACAGATCTATTATTTTTTGGGAGAGCTCCATTGTTGCACTTGGCAAAACATACACACCTTCCAGTCAATAGCTTTTTTCCTGTTACTATGTGTGGAAGGTTGCTTAGTACTTAGACCTTTTGTACAATTCAAGTCTGCTTCGTCTAAAACTGCCTCATGTTTTTTTCGTAGCCTAGTTAGCTTTCGCTGGTGCATAAAGTTACTACGTGCAGACATAATTACAGGGTTAGGGTTTATAGGTCATGTGTATGATATGGGAAGGGTCTGGCTTTACATGTACTACACCAAAATGTGTCAAAAAGAAAATCTTGAACTTCCACAATGGTATACTACATGGTGAAGTTCTTTTTACAACGATGTTAAACAACTACTAGGTGAAAAGGCTGGTTTTGTTCGACCAATTGATGCAAGATCACACCTCCTCACATACTCCAGTGATAAGTGTAATTTTGTTATTGCTGAACATTTGACTACTGAACAGGTTACAGTAGACGATGAGTTAGTTGCTGATGACAACTCTGATGAAGTTGTTCCTCTGCAAAATAACATGTTAGTAGATTTGATCCATACTGCCCTACACATCCAAAATGATTTGGAAAAAATGCCAGGTCATAATGCTGGATGGACTGGCATTGACCAAGAGCATGTCACCAGAGTTATACCAGATAGCTTGTACCTTTTCATTCAATTTGCTTTTGGTGCAAATGAATGAAGATTGTTTGCAGATAATTTGTGATTCATTCTTCAATTGTGTTTGGTAACCGAAGACGATTTGGTGCGACTATTTCAGCAGCAATTAAGGTGCTATTTGAAATAGAGACAAGAGAGTGAGATTTCAGCCATGGGATATTCTTCTCAGTCTTTGGAAGCCCAAACCAAACTCTTGACAGCAGTGTATACTTTCAATACTTGGCTATACAGACAGACAAGAATCTCTAATTTCATGGACTATCTGAATAACTAACTCTGGCTTTCAACCAAAACACTGGGGGAAATTGGCCAAATGTCTGGAAGAGAACATCTCGGTTGTTGTTCAAATGGTTGTTGTTCAAATGGTCGCTGTGAAAAGTCTTCTGCTGCCAAATACATCTGGGCAACGGACCACAAAATTATTTGGAAAGAAGCTTCTCTCATCTGTACTGAAGATAACTACTTCTCTGCTTGGATTAGGAAATCAACAAGAATTCACAAGCATCAAACTATTTCTCAAGAAGGCCAACCTCTCAACGATAAATTATAGACAGCACTTTTCAAAATAATTATAAGCTTACCATAAGCTTTAGCGAACACAAATACGGTAAACAAATATTGTTAAACGAAATCAGAATTAAATATAAAACTTAAAGACAGTACATACATTTACCAGATCCAAAGTTAATATTTATGTTTAAGTGATAAGTCATAACGAACAACAACTCAGTTTGGTTCGCTAGCTCTGGGACGACTGCTTTGCTTTAAAAGGAAATATATTATGGTTGTATCTGCAAATTACCAAAACCAACTGTAGCCCATAATATAAAGGACTTTACCGTAGCTACCAGATCCCAAAAAATTATAAAACTTTACAAATTTACCTTCTTGTCGCCTTTCTTCGAGGTGTTGTGTTCAAATTTAGGTGTATCCACGCCATGTTTCTTGTTTGTTTGTCATTGTGGCTGATGCGAATTATGACTCCGAAACTTTACACGCGCTGATTGGATGACAGAAAAACATTAGCCAATCATCGTAAAACATTAGGACTCATTTCATTGCTTCACCAAATTTCCATCTGTCGTCAACGCGGAACATCAAAGCCGTAGTGTGCTTTCAAAAAACTCCAAATTTTTATATTGAAATCCCGAATTACGGATGGCAACCCCCCAATCCTTCAAAGTAAACACTATTCGATGCGATCTAGCGTGGTTGCCTGCTTGTAACAAAGAATGCCATCAACAGTAATATTTTGGATCCTTGGCCGGCCGTCTATTATATAGATCAGTGATTCTAACGTGCTCCCTTGGTTGATTGTATCATTTTTGTACGTTATTTGGAATTATTTCTCTAAAAACTTGGTGTTAAAGGTGAGCTACATACAAAATATATTATATATGGCGATGAAAATCGAAAACGTTGGCTATCGAGTCTTTATCTTTTTGGTGACTTTGTTTTTCTACGCCAGTTTATAGAATTGTGTGGTACGTAAACTCATTAATATCGCTTCACAGGAAACACAACAGCACATAAGACTGTAAACAAACTAGCTACCTTGGCTCAGTAACTCAATGGTTAGAGTGTCTAACTATAATCATTAGAAGATTGCAGATTCAATCCCTGTCTGGGGCTCAGAAACATTTTCTCACTATTTGAGCTTGACGAACGTCTACTATTAAAATTCTTAAACGAAGATATAAACTCGAGTGAAAGCGTGCTTAACTCTGGCTCTTATCCCCCGAGTTATCTCCAGCTCATGTGAATGGTTTTACTTTTTTAAGATGGAAATGAACAAACATGGAGATATCTCAGGGGATAGAGATAAACCCTACCCCTGAGATAACTCACCTCATGATATGATGTACAGTACAGTATCATGATATGATATACCAGTAGGTACAACTCATCATATCACTTCAACTACATCTCATATACATGTGCAAACACTATTACTCAGGAGCACATTTGCAACCTTAGCTCTCCATCTGAGTCTTGGTAGTTCAATGGTTAGAGTGTCTATCTGGTCATTAGAAGGTTACAGGTTCCAATTCTATCTGGGGCTCAGAAACATTTCCTGAGTATTCGAGCTTGAAGAATGTCTACCAAACGTCTGTTACATTATGCCAAGCTTGCGAAAGAATCCAACCTGAGATTTAGTTCATGCTGGCCTAAATGCTGGTTCACCTGCTAGAATGAACTGAAGTTTTGTGGTTGTCTTAACTCCTGGCCAGCTTTTACTAAAAACAGAATCCACCTCTGATTGGGACCACTAAAAGAAGCTTTTTAACTGATGCAATAAGCATACTTTCAATTTTCAATTTCAATGCACATTGTTTTAAACAAGATTGTTAAATTCATGTGAAATAATCAAATGCCTCTTTGGTGGTCACTGGACAGAAGAGCCAGTCCTTGACACAAATTTTGAAGTAACAGCAACCATATTTGATTAATAACTAAGGCTGACTTCAAGAATGGTCTCATGGCAAACAAAAATTGAAATGCCGATGGGGAATGTTATATTATTATCAAACATAATTCTAAATTGAGTGGTATATCAGTTGAAACAAATTTTGTATCCATTTACTGGGGTTAGTTTGAGAAGCAATATTGGAACTGTCTTGTATGGTGAATTCATACAGTATATATAGTAAGATAAGGCAGTCTGATATAAAGGTATTGGGAAACACTTCCAGGTTGGTATACAGTTCCAGTGGTGTCGATGATAGATCAAAACATTAATGGATTGTGAAAGGCTTTGTAGATTTTAGGATGAATTTGGTCTGCGTGCTGGTTTTGTTGAAGTAGGTCTCATGTTGATGTACTACTACTCATCATTAAGATTAAATTCTTATGTTATATTAAATATACTTCATTCTTTTTCAATTTTTAGTCTTGATGTAGATGTGGTTTGACTCCAGTAAACAATGCATGTTTACCACAATCTGTTTTACGATGACTTAAATCAGTTAAATGGCTGACATAATGGTATTGGGTTTAAAGTGTTTAATATAAAATGAAAATTACGTCTGACTTATTGAAAGAACTCTTCAAATGACAAAGTTACATCTTTTACAGTTTTTGGTTTCCTTGCTTCATTTTTGAGATATTTCAGTTTGTTTGATATGCAAATTAAACATTGTGATGTCACATGTGATGTGCAAAATGAGTTATTGGAGGAGGTTATATATCTTAAGTTTGCTATTATTATTTAACAATTATTCACCAAAGGTGAGGTGAATATGGGGGAATAACAACGAGACGAAGTTGAGGTTATCATTCACCGATTTTCTATAACTGAGCCTGAGGGGAATAATTGTTAATTAGTATAAATACACATTTTTGTACTTTTAGGAACAACATTTTCTTCTTCATCTGTTGCATTGACAAATTGGCTGGTGGCCATTTTGAATAAACGCTGTAGGTGATTATTGAGAATTAGTCTGAAGTACAGTAATTCAACCAATCAGCACGCGATTTTCTGTAATCACCTGACACTGTATTTATACTAAACCTAATAATATACATGAAAAAATTTCTCAATTCTGATTGGCTGAGAGCAGTGCAGTTTTGAGGAAACACAGTGCAGATAAAAGGAAATACAGTGCAATTTTTTTAAATTTGTACAAAAATCCTTTTTGACTGGAAAAAAAGCTCTTCCTGTTAAATTTTTTTTATGTATGTTATTTGCACAAAGCAGTTTGATTGAAAAGATTCTCTTCATGTTAATTTTTTTCATGTATATTATTAATAAGTAATAGCATGATTTCTTGTGCAATTTGAAAAAAAAACACACTTGTGAGTTTTTCAAAGACCTCAAATAGCACTCGTCCTTAGGACTCGTGTAATTTTGATAGTCTTTGAAAAACTCACTTGTGCGTGTTTTTTCCAAATTGCACTCGAAACCATGCCGTTACCTATACAAATTAAATTGAATTTGAAGTGATATGATGTTTGATAATAGCAAAGATATATAACCTCTGATAAGTCATTATGCACGTGTGATGTCAAAATGTTTAATTTGCATATTAAAGAAACTGAAATATCTCACCAATGAAGCAAGGAAATGAAAACTGCAAAAGATGTTTCTCTGTCATTTTAAATGCTCGTTCAAATAAGATAGACTTAATTTTTGTTTCATATAAGCACTTCATTGATGTATTTATCAATTCTTTCAAAAAAAATTTTTTATATAGATGTATTGATTGACATTCTTACTGTATTATTATTTAGAAAATCTAGAAAGTTTAGATTATAATAAATGGCATCAGCTCAAGAAACAAATGTTTCTCAGGAATCTCAGGATGGACAAGTAAGTAATTAAACATCAATAATGGTTAATAAAGCTTTCGTTCAAATGTCAAAATTTGTTTATTTACACGAGTAATTTCACGAATCTAAGAACTGCTGTATAGTCCTTTAGACAAACAATCAAATATTCGATCTTGTCACTAGAGCACTCCCACAGTGAAACTTGAGAATTCTCCTCTCGATTTTCACTGTGCCAGTGCCAGTGTTATCGAGCAAAATGGCACAAGTATATCACAATGCTGCCTCGTCACGAATATTTCGTACTTGACGTACACCTGAGTTTTATAAAGAACGAGGCAACATTGTGATATATACTTTTGGCATTATGCAGTGTAATGCTTGTAAACGGTCACCCGACAATACGGGTTAATTGACATGCACGGCTATCGTGTTAACGCTAACAGAACTTTATTTGTGGCATTATGCTGTGTTAATGCTGGAGTCACGAATATTTCGTACTTGACGTAAGCCGGATTTTTATAAAGAACGAGTTCACATAGTTATATTCTTGTGGCATTATGCTGTGTTAATGATAGGGTCACGAATATTTCGTACTTGACGTACGCCGGAGTTTTATAAAGAAATGCTGCATGTGTTCATGCTGGAGTCACGAATATTTCGTACTTGACGTAAGCCGGAGTTTTATAAAGAACGAGGCAACGTTGTGATATACTTGCGTGGCATTATGCTGTGTAATGCTCTAGTCACGAATATTTCGTACTTGACGTACGCCGGAGTT